>VXBO01009634.1:115258-156982 GCA_013400135.1 Rhinoptilus africanus
GGCAGGCAGGCAGGCGACGGTGAGGCGGCTCCGCTTCTCCCGCCTGCAGAGGGCTCTGTGACACCGCGTTTCCCCCGACCAAAAGCGCATTCGTCGGCGGGCTGATGGAGGCGGGGGGGTGGGGGGGAAGGGAGCGCGGGGATAATGCTTCCAACAGTCTGGTCTTAGTCTGGTAAACAGACTAGGAATTGTGGGCTAAGGCCTTTTCCTCAGGCTTTGCACCAAGGCTGAGATCAGATGACTCAGTCCGGACTCATTATTTTAATAGCCTACAGCTAGTTCACATAGCAGCGGGAGTCCACAAAAAAGGCATTTAATTGTTGAAACTCAAACTGGTACATTGTAACTGCAGATTATAGTATTCAGATTTAAGTGATTCAAGTAATTTATAAAGCTTTTGCACAAGCAAACTGAAAGTTAAAATACTGATATTGTAATAAAAAGTAAATAAAACATACTTTTGTACATTAAGACCCAATTAAAGAGCATGATTTCATTTAACAAACTTAAAACAGGCAGGTGATATTTGCCAACATTACTACAGCTGTGTTTTACATTAGGAAATTAATTAAAATAGTCATTTATACTTTTTTCCACTTGCGAGTCTTAGGCCTTTCTGTATTACACCATCTATTTTCTCTTCAATCATTGTGTTAGGGTGCATTTGTAATCTCACTTAGCAGGCTGCATCTCGACTTTAAGGTTTGGGGTTGTTTTTTTTTTCCTTACCTAATGAAAAACTGGCTTTCTGCAATAACGCCGGCAAAGCAGATCAAACAGCGCTGAAGGAACTTCCCTGCTGTCTGCCTGAGAGGCAGCGCATTGTTAGTTATTCAGATGTCAGTCCGTTTCTTCCGCATCCTAGCAGGGTTTCGCTGGTTTCATCAGATCACTGCGAGCTGGAGGTGGGAGGGTGGCTGCCGGCGAGGGGCGCGAGGGAATGGTTTCTGTTAGACTGGGCGAAACTGGGGGGATTTACTGCTCTCACGTACATGCCCGGGTCTGGTACGATCATACACCCTGAGACTTAACGGGGACAACGTTTCAAAATGCAAATCGGTGTTCTGCTTTTACACCTCACAGTTGAATAATGGGACCTCGGGAGTTATTCTTGATTCTTAGGTACTTTTTTCACCCCCCCAAAACTACTAATACAGGGATTACATAATGAGCTGTGAACTTTGTCACTCATTTGTTCCTCCAGGCAAATCAGCTTAACGTGTAGAAAGGTACGTTTTTAAAATAGCACATGATTACAGAAAAGAGAGTTCATTCTTCCTTTTGTATGAAAGAGCAAAAACACGTATGATGGTTATTTTCTTTCTTCTCTACTTCCCCTTGTCTACCTTCACCTGAACTTTCTTGCCTTTTAGGAGGAATCTTTTGTATCTTTTTTATGGATGTATGACTCATTGCAACAGAGGGAGAGTCAGAAGAATTGGGAACGTTCAGTTTGCCATTTTAGTGGGGCTGGTTTGTTTGTAAGTTGCTATCATCCTTCCAAATAACTCACGATGCCTGAAAATTTGGTTTATTAAGACCAGACATTTCACATTCCTAATGTTAAGATTGCTGCAATTTTCCATTATAAGCTTTACCCCACCCAGTCCTCTGAATACAGATTTATAAATCAGTTTTAAAAAATGCTTTTCCATCTAAATCTTCACTTACGTTTTAATCTTAGGAGAGCATCTTTTGAGCTAAATGCTCTTTCTCAATGAGGGAGGATCATATTATATATCCGTGTTCTGCCAAACAGCTTTTAGTGTTTCTTTAAAATAAAATCAAACAGTGAATGCATTGTAAGTTACTTTGGTGTCTTTGTATCTGAAAGAAAATCAGCATTTGTAGGTTTTAAAAATTAATTTATTGTGCACCTTATTACCATGGTTTCTTTTTACCATAATTTTCTTGAATGGGTATTCTGGATTGCGTACTATATCGATGCTGCTGGAGGAGCTGCTGCAGACAGTATGTGACATGTTTCTGAAAGACTGAAAAATGTGTTGGTTAATGTGTTTGACTGCTACTGTGTGAAATACCGAAGACTGGCTTATTTATGCAGATTGATATTAGACATCCATATAGCTAATAAGCAATGCATTGCGATAATATCTATTTTTAAATTCTTGTTTAATGAATCTGTCTTTGGATGTTGACTTGAATTCTCAGAAGAACTCGGTAGGAAATGACACAAGAACACTCAGACATAAATGGAACGTTACAGGAATAAAATATCTGACATTTCATCTCCCTGCTTCTTAAAGCTAAAAGTCCTTAAGGCATTAATAAAACCAAACCAAGTCCACCAGTAAAAGTGCATGTCATGCATACACAGATCTATTTCTACGTAGGGCTAACTGAAATAAATTGTTTTTACATAAATAGTTATAATAAGCTCTTCAAGAAGGAAAGAGGGTGGACCAGTAATGGAAAAAAATACGATATTTTAGGTTAAGCACATCTGAAAGTAAAACGTCCTACTGGAACTAGGCAGTTTGACAATACTGGAGCCTGTGCAGAGAGCCAGAGCAGGGCTGGTACACTACTTAATCCCACATACGAACTATTTTGAGATTCGAGTCAAACTTGGGAGATACAGACCCCTTATTTTTATTCTATGAGCAGCGTAATTCCATCTTCTCCAAGGAGACTGGAAGTTTATTAAAGCTTACCATTTATACAAATGAAAAGGCAAATACAATTTAACTCCCTGCACTTTCCTCACGTTAAAATCAAAGTTAAGAATTTTGCACTTTATTCATGTGAATGCACAGAGTAGTCTAATAAGTCATAAAATGCAAAATAATAATATTTAAAATTTTTAAATGTAATAACTGATAGGTTAAGTTAGAGTACTACTGAAAAGATGCTATCAGTACTGTTTCATGTAAGACCATCTTTAGTCATTATAGTAACTTCATACTAAGAAAATTAATTTGTGGGGTTTGTATATTTGATGACAATTTTAAAACTGTGCATTTTAAAAATCATGTGTTTTTAAAAATACTTGAAATGTACAAATACACCTTCATATTTTATGTTATTGATGTCTGCTAAGATTCTCATTTTGATCTCTAACGTTTTATGTTTGTGTGACATTACATTATCCTTGTATATTAACAAGGGTATGAAATTAAATGTAAGGATTCGTGAACTTATGTTCAACAATTAATTAAGCAATAATCCGTAAAGTATCTGTTGTTAGCAGCAGGCGATGACTGGTTCATTCATTAATGGCCGTAAGCAAAGCCAAGGCTGATGAACATTGTAATAAACCTTTTAGTGAATGCAAGGAAGATGATGTCTGAAATGACGGCTGCTGCATTACACTAAAGGCAGGGGTTTGCTGAGCGTTTTGAAAATCTGTCTCAACTGCGAGAAAGTCTGCAAGTGTTTTATACCATCTGAATGCTTCTTTTTTGCTAAAGGCAAAACCTGGAATCAGTTGGATAAGAAATAAGTTGATGTCCAGGCAGAGCAAAGCATAGTGAGCACTTAGATCAGATCTGCTTGAGAGGTTTATTGCAACTTTTAAACTTTTTATTCATTTGTGACAGAGGTGGCAATATCACACCGAACAGCAGTTGCCTTCTTGATAATTACCTTCTTGAATTATCTTTTGCTTAACCATTGCCCCCCTCTCCATAGAAATGACAGAATTTTTAAGTTGCAGAGAAGTTACACCTCATTTCTGAAATGCAGTCATTTACTTCAAAATAGAGTGGAAAAAAACTATGGAAGGAGTGGGAAGAGAACTAGCAATATATTTCTACTGTTTTGGAAATTACTCTAGCTGTATTAACTTGATCTTGGTGAGCTCTAATTTTGTTCCTTTTAAACACAGTAATGTTACTTGTTTATTTTAACAACAGCAGAAGGATGATGTGGGCTTCCCCTTGAGTCCCCGTCATCAGTCTAGGGGATAATTAATGAATTTTCATTATGAATGGAGTATCTAAAGTAAGACTGCATCTGTCCTGATTACATTACTGTTCTAATGTTACCTACCCAGTGTGTGTTTTTTTCTGTCAATTTAAAAAACCACAAATAAAATGCAGTCCTGGATCTTACATTTGCTGCACAACCTACACAAATTCAAGAAAGAAAGGGCCGAAAGATCATGTTGTTTAAAAAACAAAACCAAAAGTAAACAGCTATTTTTAGGAGAGGGGGAGCATAGAACACTGATTTAATTTTAAACTTTTTTTAAATTTTAAATTAAAGATTACTTTGGTGCTCTGTGAAAAGTAGGTAATACTACCAATAAGTAGATATGGTACAATAAGTGTAAGCATGATACTTACAGAATAAAAGAGAAAAAAAAACACAGCAAAAACACAGAAGAAAAACAACTCTTTCCGAAATGGAAAATATTAAAATAAATATATTAAATATGAAATGGGAAGGTGGGGCTTATGTCCAGTGTTTGGGATTTATCTTAACCTAAATATGAAATGTAATTTACACTGATGGTTTTGTCTGTATATTCCGAGAATCAAGAGAGATACTAAATTCCTTTCCAGTACTTTAATGCTGGTTGTATTGATCAACAGCAAATAAACACACGTGTTTTACTGTAAGCAAGCATATGGTTTGGGGTGGTTAAGTAATTGCTGCTTTATTTTTATTCCATTTGAGTGATAATATATTATTTGGCATATCACCGTCCATTAGCTCCACTTACATATGTTTAAATATGAAATTATGCAATCTTCTGAATAATTTTCCATGCTAGAAGCACAAAATATCTACTTGGTGGATATTTTATTGCATCTTATTGTATCTTTTAAGAATATGTGAAGATCAGGCAATTAAAGTACACTGAACTCTGGCTTGTACTGGACAGATTTACTAAGGTTGCAGCCTTGAGCCTACTGACAGCAATATGGAAATGACTGACTGCATGTTGTGATCAAGTCTTTTCAGTGATGAGGCAGAAATGCAATGTACAGTCTGCTTTTAACTTTTTTTTTTTAGGTACATTGGCATCCTAATAATCTCTACTACATCTGTTGAAGGTGCACATACTCGGAAAAATGTGTATTACACTATGGCTGATTTTGTGATGATAATATTTTTACATCTTAAGAAAACAGGTTGACTAATGGAAATGAAAGAATTCTACCAGCAATAAATTATTACTAAGACTAATAATAAAAAGAAATCCGATTCTGCCCTGTCTCTAGGATAGTCATCAGTTTTTCTTAAATATTCCTTATTTAGGACATAGGGAAGGCTTTCAGTAGATGAGTATGAGTGCGACTGGCACTGAGAATGAACACTGAATTCCTTTGTAAGACCTGATCTCAGATGAATGTGCGTGTTGAAGTCCAACTTAGATGCGTGGTGTTTCCACAATATATACGGAGCTGAAACTGTACTTTCCAGAAGCGTAGAAATGCCCTTTAATGATGTGTTTGGTCTGGCTAGGGCCTGTTGTGAAATGTGATATAGGTTTGGGGGAATAACTGAGAGGGGATTAAGATCTTGTGCTGTTTCTTCCCTATTTTTAATATTTTTTTTAAATCAGAAAAAGCAAGCAAAAGGGAGTTTTGTATAAATCATATGCTTTAGCACTATGCAAATACTCTGTATTCTAAACAGTGTGGAGGCTTGTATATGATTATGCATGCATCTTAATGGGGCTTTTTCACACTGACGTTTCTTTTTAAAGTTTTGCTAAAACTGTTTCTTTAAAGAGAAAAATGGTTGATAGCTTCTTTGAAGCAAGAGAGGTTTGTACAAAGCTGCAGAGTAAATACTTCTGCTTCCCCCAAACTACAAAGAATGGTATGTGAAAGTGCTTAAGGGTGTTCATCAAGTAATTTGTGTTAATGAATGGTATGAAACTCGCTCATACATTTCTTTCCTCATTATCACAAATCGTGTGGCAAGGCATTAACTGGGGACATTGATTGTCTTTGCTTTGGCCCAGTTTTGTGAAGTTCAACTGAGAAAAAAGCCTTTCATCCTTCCCAGGAGAAAAGACAACCTACTGCTTAGCTTCCACCATTTAGATTTCTCCAGATTTCTCCTTCACCCAATAACAGTACAATTTAACAGTTCTCTCCTCTTCCCAGCTTTAGCTAAACCAAACCATGTTGCTTTGTCTTTGCTTATAAAGGCAGCAAAGGATGTGGAGGACAGTTCTTGACTAAGGGGTTCACTAGTGCATGCCAGGGTCCACAGAGTCCCACCCTACTGAAATGGGGCCCTGCCTTGAGAAGTGGATCTTCCTAATCCCTCTTCAAAGCAGCGGTCTCCTGAAATCTTGAAATACTGTGCTACTAGAGTCCTTTCCTTCCCAGCCTTTTTTTTTTTCCCCTAAACATTGCTAATGTGATGAGGCCAGACTGGGAGCCAAGAATTACCATGCCCACGTTCTTATTTCTCTTGGTACAGCACTGGCAAAGAATTGCTTAAACATCTTGAGACAAAAGTGGGAAAAAAATTGAGGTGAAAAGCAGATATGACCAGCACCTTGCTCTGATAGATGTAAAGATAGCAGGAGAATTAATGTGGGGCTTTTCAGTCTGTAGTTAAGCTACTGTGTGCCCCATCCGTCAAGTAAGTTTGATCACTTTTGATTTAAATATAATACAAGCAGAAGGTATCACAAATATAAAGCACCATGGATTTTTAGAATTATTTTTTCTCTCCTCTTTCCAATCAATCTTGAAGTTGACCAGGTATTGAACACTGCTGAAATAGGAGTGGTGGAAGCTCAGCAGAATGATTTCTCGTATTCTGGGAAAGGTGACAGGCTTTTCCCAGTAGAGCTTTGCCAAATTAGGCAAACATGAATATGAGCTGAATGTTACTATCAATGTTTTTCCATAATTTTCTGTGTGCTAATGAGAAAAGGTCAGAACTAATTCTTTTCTACTACCTTTTCCTGTTGTGATTTAGTGTGGCTTGTCAGTGGTGAGGCACAGGGCAAGGTATGTATGTTGTTGTCATGCAGTGCTGTTACTGTTTCGTAAGCTGGTGTAAGTGCTGTGGAGCAGTCCTGGGCTTGAGCATCTCCGCAATGTAATCTACTTGTTTTGCAAGCTCACAGTAATCACGCTCCCCCCTCTCATGTTCATATGCAGTGATTGGAGAACGACAGACTTGTGATTGCGTCATCTCCTCTGTTTGCCTGTGTTTCAGAGACTAGATCATAAGGAAACCAAATGTAGCAAATTAATTTTCAGATCCCACAAGGTAGCTGTGATGCACTTTTCTCGCTGTGTAAATCTCTGTGGACATAGACACAGATCTGGTCCAAGCAGGGCTAACTTCCCGCGTCAGCAAGCTGTAACAGTGAGGAAGAGGAAGAAAAGGCACCTCGTGCCCTTATGACCGTTATTAAGAAGTGCTTAAGGGGAACCTGTTTGGTTTGTTCTGTTTCAAGTGCCATCTCAAGTACAAATTTTCAGGTTTTTTGCAACTCACTTTTAAAACTACTCTTACCCTCAGTCTGGGTGTATGAGTCCAGAGCTCTAAAATTACCTTAGAACTGTGTGTAGTAAGAGTTTTATGATAAACTAACTCTGCCGTCATCATATGAGTCATACTGGGGCACGATCCTGAAATAGTCGGTACATGCTCATAGCTCAAGAAAATTTCTGTGAAAGCGTGTTCTGCTTCCATTCATTCCTCATTCCAAAGCTTTTGGGGGCGACAGGAGTTACAAACACTGCAAAGGTTTGATTTGTAAAGGCTTTTTTTTGATTTTAACATCGCCTTTGCTTTTTTTGTGACTTTTTATGTTGGTAACAACGGCTAAGCTGTTTGTATTCTATTGCCACCTATATGGAAGGTTGTGCAACACTTTCCATTATAAGACTGTTTCAGTTGCTTATTATGTTGCCAACATTCAGCTGTTTGGGCTGAAATTTTCCATGCTGGGTGTCTCCTTCAGGCTGAATTTCTTGGGAAAGTTTCAATAAAAATACTTGAACCATGCCAGGGAATGAGAGGAGGGGGAAATATTATATTTTCCTCATGTTTATTGAAATTGCTGCAAGCACTTGATTCAGAAATCATTGCACCTATGTGTTTTGGAGCAGGGAGCTGAATTATTAGGAAGGTGAAAGGGCGAGGAAAGAAAAAATGGCGATAGAAGAGATTCCTTTCTAAGGAACGGGCTCCTCCCTGATGTTATGAACCATCTGCAAGAAAGCGCACAAACCCCATGTTTGTCAAAACAGGGTCAATGAATGGCTGAGAACTGAATGGTTCTCTTTATTCCACTGAGCCTACACAGTATATTGGTTTTGGAGAAAGATGCTCATGAGGTGTAAATACAGTCCTGTGCAATGGGGAAGATAACTGAAATCTGCACACTGGCAGAACTAGAGGGGCAAGGTTATGGATTTAAGAATAAGAGTTAAAAGTAGCAGAGGTGGACTTACTCAGCAAGGAGATGGATCTGAAGATGGTGTGAGGGACTATTAAGCAAGGAGATGGGATTTAACCTAAGTGGTCTTACAGCAGCCTTTGTTAGTTACAGTTCATTTTCTGTTCCACACACGTCTTGTGCATTTCAATAAGGCAGGCAAAATCGCATGCAATCATGTAATTTAGAGACCAGTATTCAGCCTTAATTCCAACACGTTTCATTTCTGAGCACTTGAAGTTGCAACCATAATGTGCTTTCAACATGAAAATTAAAGCCTTAGTTAGAAATGTCATTCTATACCCATCATTAAAACTTCTATATTGTAAGCTTTGAAGAAAACCACTATAGTTAGGCACAAGTATAATACTGCATTTCAGTTAAAATACTGAAAAACATTTTATTTTAATTCATATAGAAAAGTTTCCTTTTCAAAATCACAACACTGCCAGCAGTGCTTCAGCAAACGTGTACGGGACTATTTGGATCTGGAAAGGTTAACTGCATACTTGAGATATCAGGAGCTGAACTTCACAACAGACTCTGTCTTCTATTTCTCTCAGGTTCACAGCATAAACAAAAAATGACGTGTTGGAATATACCCAACATGCTTCACCCAAATGGGAGCGACTTAGCAGGATGGGGAGAAGTTTCAGCTATAACTTCAAATTTTCCTAATTTTTATGGTCTTCAACTACATTGGTTATACCTCAATATTATTTTAACATTGTTATTTGTGGCTGAGCTTATTAAATAGCAGCATTTATGCTGCTGCTTTTAATATCTCACACTTGAGGTTATCTTCCAAGTTTTCAAGGATTTATAATGCTGCCATAACATTTTCTTAAGGAATAGGGCTTCCCATCCAGAGGCAAGCACACATCATAGTACAAATTCCAAAAATAGTGAATTAGATATTTCCTGGTTAGAAGAAAGCAAGTGTGTGCTGAATGCCCATTTTATTAAGCTCCTTTTACTTCTTTTTTTCTTGAATGAAATTTAGACTTCTATTAGGGAACTGTTTTGTTAATAATATCTGCACCCTTTTTTTGGAGAAGAGAATTTAAAACTGAACTGTTACTATGGATATCTGCTTTTTAAATATTAACTTCATAAAAATGCCATATCTGGGTTTGACATGATGTATTGTTTCTGTTCAAAGATAAGCTGACATGTCATATACCTGTTTATTAATGTCTGTGGATTGTGTGTTGATGTTAAGTGGATCTTTGCCATGATACATATTAATGCCTTCATGGTTTGGATGGACAGGATACATCTTTATTGCTTTAATGGCACTTAAAATTTTATGCCACAGTATTTTGAGGCTGTGTGAAAGTACACAAACCTCTTTTGAAAAAGAGCTGTTTTTTTGATATCTAGGCCACATTTTTCTTTCATATTTCACACAGATGCCTAAAACCCCCCCTTTTATTTTTCTTTCTTCCTTCCCCTTCTCCATGCACCCCTTACTGTTCTGCAAGAGATGGGTTTTTTCAGAGGTCTCTCCATAAGTGCGATCAGTAGATTCCTACTCACAGCCAGTAGAATCTACCCAGCTTCCACCCAAACAGCCCATGTGTTGCGAGCAGTCACAAAGTGTTGGGTTCCTATGGAGGCTAAACGAATGTAGGGATCCATATTAATTCAATGTTGGCTGAGGCCCAGAGAAGAAACCAAACTGTCCTGCAGCACCACGTTGCAGATGCTGTGGCCGATGTAATGTATTGCTGTGGGGCCCAATGTGACCTGATGGTCCTGTTCAGTGCAATTGCTGTGGTACTGTGGTCTGCAGAATCAGTTTCTCCAGCCAGCCTGTGGCCAGATCCTTCATATGTTGCCAGGATATAAACTGTGAACTAGATGTCTGGTGTGCCAGTATTCCCTCTGCCTTCCTCTCCTCAGGTTCTGCTGCTCTTCCTCAGGAGCTAAAGGTGGATCTCCCAATGCTCTGTTGGTTTCTGGACATAGGTCGAGGTTTGCTTCCATGTCTTCTTGTACGGTATGGAATGTCAAGTCACATGAGAGGCAGTCTGGTCACACAGCAAATATTGTTGTCACATGACAAGAAATTTGGTAGAGTGAAGGGTTGGCCCCCGCTAGCAGCCAAGTACCCACATAGCTCTTTGCTCACTCAACCCCACACCTCTGATCCCAGTGGGATGGGGCAAAAATAAGGAGGAGCAGGAGCAAGAAAATTCGTGGGCTGAAATAAAGGGAATCACTGACCAAGTACTGTCACAGGCAAACTAGATTTGACCTAGAGAATTTAATTTATTGCCAACTAGCATAAATATTTAATTACTGATTTGGGTATTGGTTATTGAGAAACAAAAGAAAAACCCTAAAACACTTTGGGGGGGGGGAGTGTATCACGTGCTAGTGTGTACTGTTTTATTCACTGACAAGTGTCATTTGTACTTTAGCATGAAGGCCAGGGGACTGTACGGACAAGGTGATCTGCTTTAGCCCATCTTCTTAGGAATCCTTCCAGATGGCTCCTTATGTAGTGGAGGGGAAAGACAAAGGATTAAAATATTGCTTAAATGCTAAGTGCATGAAGTCTGAGTTGCAGAGATCCTGTTGTGGGGGAACCCCAGTTCTTTCAAGTGGGGGTTAATACAGATGCCAGCAGTGACGCTTTGAATGTCAACATAATGCAGTATCAGATGTTCTGGTGGAACTCTGTGTGGGCACTTGGAATAAAAGTGGTCTCCTTCACTTCACTTTACCTCTTCTTTTTTGGAAGGAATTGGAATAAAAGTGAAAAAAGCTATTTTCATTCCGAGTGAGAGATCCCATGCAAACAGTTGCACTGCTGAAATTACTGCACTAGCGGTGCACACTGCATCATGATGGTGGAGTTCCCTCTCAGCATCCCACAGAGATAAACCTTTAGTTACAGTAGGCCTTCAGCCGCATGTACCAAAGCTCTACAGAGGGACCTCATTAGATTTTCAGGGGTTGGGAACTTCATTTTGATAATTAGACATCTTTTATGTCAGGCAACGTTGTCTAAAACCTTTAGAAAAAGGATGTGATTATCCTAAGTTGGAAATGATGCATCTACACAATCTAATTCATACTACCCCTTGGACCTTCGGATTCAATACATTTTCCCCTAACGTTTTTCTCTGTTACAACTTCTCAGGTACTGAGGACTGAGTGTAGTTACTGTAAAGGATTGAGTATATTTATTATAATATTGTGTGCAATGCTGATTTCTGGTTGGTGTTTAAAAACACTTGTGTGTTTACATATGATCCAAATGTCTAATGTAAGTTCTATCAAAATCAGAAGCAAAATGGCACAGATCTTGAACACTGGAATAAAGCTGTTGATGGAGAAGTTTATATTCTGGAAATCTGTGTGTTGTGGAAGAACTTGTCGTGGCTGAATTTGAAGCTCCATTTGGTCACTGAAAACCACTTACTTTACCTTTACCTAAAGCTTGCTCATGAACAGTGTCTCAAGGCTCTTACCGTCATGATTGTCCTTCTTCTAGATTTATGACTGATGCAGCTCGACGTGAGCAGGAGTCTTTGAAGAAAAAGATTCAGCCAAAACTCTCTTTGACCTTGTCAAGCACAGTGTCCCGTGGGAATGTATCTACTCCACCTCGCCACAGCAGTGGAAGCCTTACTCCTCCAGTCACCCCTCCAATCACTCCCTCCTCTTCGTTTCGCAGTAGTACTCCTACAGGTAAGCACCTACGGTTTGGTTCATCCCAAATAAACTAGTAATTTTGCTACGTGGCATTTGGAGAACAATAGACATACTGAGGCACTGGGGAGAAGTACCCCCTAAAAACAAAGCAGAAGAGCTTTGGGCTCTTTTATTCGCATTTAGTTTCCAGGCTCTAAAATGTGTTGGGCATTTGTTTCCAAACTCTTTGCTGAAGCAGAGAAGGATGCTAACTTTAAAAACTGCAGCTGAAATTATTACACAAAAAAACCTAACCTTATCAGAAATACCAAATGCGCAAAAGACTCCTGATGTATCAGTCAGAGAGTTCTGCACGTGGTGCAGTGTCAGTTTTTAAGGGGGGTTGAATTCAGAAATAAATGAGTGGACAGGGAGGAATCTTCAGCTGCTGTCACGATGTAGATGTGACTTTCATTAGGAAACTAAGTTAAAAAAAAGCAACGTATGAAAAAAGTGATTTGTGTTTTCTTCAAAAACAAGCATTCCCGTGGTTTTCCAGGTATAAAATTCCTGGGAATTTTTGGTACTGATTAGAGAAAATTGCTTGCTCTGCTGAACCAGATTTCTTGGCCTGAGTCAGCCTGGTTTACACTGGATAGAGATCTTGTCAGATAATTCTCATACGTTTCAGATTAAATACCAGTATTCCCTTCTAAAAAGCTAAATGCATATAATACATCTATTCTGTTCTGTAATAAATAGGCTCAACATACTCGTCTTAATAGGAAATCACATGAGCATCCCTGCTTTTATAAACTGCTATGCCATGTGTTTTATATCAGCTATTTAATGTTTTAGTATTAGTGATTAAATTGAAAACTTGTAGTGGTCCTTGTGACACTCTGTCTGGAAGTTCTGAAGTGAATTGGTTGTTCAGTGTGTCCCTGGATATGACAAAAGGAAGCATGTTGAGAACAGCTAAATGATAAAGTCCTAATGTAATACAGAAAATTTTAGAAGTAAGTTTTTCTTTATTATCTCCTATTTGAAACAACCTGATTCATTTCCTTGACATCCTACAGATGTCAAGGAATTTCTGCTTTCTTTTGTTTTACTTTTTGTACAGCTCCTCCTGGGAAGGCTAATTCCTTATGTGGTCAGGTAGTATAACTTTGCACATCTGTCAAGAACATTGGTTAGTAATGTACTCTTTGAAACATGTTCCATTAAATACTAAAGAAAAAAGCAAGTATCTGTCTACTGAACTACTTTTATTATTTATATATTTTTTCAAACTTTTGAAGTTACTCAGAATGTTGTTTTACCTGTAGCTAGGAGAATCAGGTTGTTTTGGCTAACTGAGTTTCTGGGAATCCTGCCTGCCAGGTTATAAATAATATTGGCTTCCACTTTCTGCACCCTCTGTTCCAAGTTCCCCATTAGACCCTTGTTTCAAGGTTAGGGTTTGTAATAGCCTGGTAGCAAAACCATATATTCTTTCTTGAAGATTTTTTTGGTTTTGGTAACTATCGACTGAGTTGCATTTCAGCACCCTCACCCCCAAATTTCCATTTCTTGTCATCTTAAAAGTTTTTTCCAGACCTAAAATAAGCATTGAGATTTTTCTGATAACTATAGATTTTTTTGCAATGTTTGCTTGGCACAGGAATTTGTTGTCCATGATGGTTATAACTTACATAGATGAGGTGATCCAAGTCCTTCTGTGGCTGAGTTTCTCTTTCTGTCAGTGCAGTGCCTGCAGAGGGAGCCCAGGAAGGCCAGCAAACTAATTTTAGATAGGCAGCTCACATGTCTGTTATTGGCTGATGCAAATCTTTTTCCTTCAAATATAAGTATCTATCGCAGTTGACTAGCAAGGTGATAAAACCAAGGATAGTTATTTAGGGAAGCAATTTAGAGCATGTAAATGATCCTGCATTTCAGCCTCTCAGTGCCTACACAACTTTCAAGCCCTACAGGCATACCCTCCACTGCATCCAGTGAGAATGAAGAATATTGCAGTATTCCTTCTGTGCGATCCTGTTTGATTTGTACTCCGAGCAAACTCTTGTTAACTCATCTCTGAATACAGGTAAACATGTATACTGTGGTAACTTCAGAAAATGAAGAGGCTGTTTTTCTTTAGATTGCGTGAAAGGGATCATCTGGGTTGATGTTAAGTATTTGTTATAATCATAGAATCCAAATGTAATCATTGTCTTCCTCCTCCTTTAGACCTATACTTTGTCAATAACAAAATGGGATTGCTTTCACACAGTTTATTAATGAAACATTCAGAATGGCAGTTTCTCTTTTAGTATCTCCCATCTCAGTTGTTCAATACTCTGTTAGGGTACCAAACTTCAGCAGTGTGCCTGGCATTGTTGTTACTGCACGTGGCGCAGCTCCCAAGATGATGCCACTTTAGATGCCAGAGGCAAAGCATGCCTTACAGGCTGGTGAAACGACTTACAAATATGCACATCCCTCAGCAGAGAGCGTCTGTCCTATGTGGCTGTTTGCCATTCTCATTCAAGGTAGAAAGCAGGAACTTCACTAATCTTTTGGGTCCTGTTTTCCATGTGGTGTCTTCCCTTTAGGTAAGCTGTTTGTCTTGGCTTTGCTAGGTGTGGTAGTCTTACCTTGGGTGAAACCAGCAGCTGCCTGAATCCCAGCCACCGTTGTGCATGTCCTTACAGCTAAGTCCCCCCATTTGCTGATGCTGTTAAGCTACTCTTGTCATTTTTCAGTACAGCGTAATTTCATATAATGATCTCTCATCCGTGTATTGACCAGACACGAACCCACTTAGCTTGTGAAATTTGATAAGAAACAGTTCAAGGTGGTTTGGCTGCAGAGAGTGTTTGTTAAGTTTCGCAGTAAAAATCCATGCCAAAAGACTATGGGCCAAATTTGCAGGCAGAGCTGAGCAGCTTCCAAGCTGACACACATGCATGCTGCAAATGTTGCATGCGTATGTATAGCACCTTCTTCTGCATAAATGAGATTATTCATGTAGAAGCAGACGCATTCAGCAAAGAAGTGTGCTCTTTAAGGCTCTTCTCAGGTAATGAGGTAGACATGTATTTATCTGCAGACTCTGTATGTGTTAGTCCCCTGAAATGGCCCATTTGTGGTTTTGGTGGGAAGTAGAAATGCAGCAGTTAGTTTTCTGTACCTCCCTTCTGTTCCCTCAGGGGTGACTGGCATGTGCTCTCTGCTTACATTTGGCTTTTTGTTCCCTCTCCTATAACAAGTTTTCTCTTCTTCTTAAGACCTGCATCCTCTAACGATTGCAGAAAGTTAACTTTAAAAATTTGTTCCAGTTTTTGTTTTAAGAATAGTGTCTCCCAGGAGACTTTGTTTAGTAGGCTTAAATGCTCTTGTTAGTGTTCGCAGGCAGGATTTAGCAAAAGAAATGGCTTCCATCAGCAATACAGACTCCTTAGGGTGATAGGGAAATATAGCTAAGTAGCACCAGCACTTAGCTTATTTTGGAAAGACGTTAACAGTCTGCAAACATTGAAATATCTCTTTATTTAAGGAGAGCTCAATTAAGTCACAAAAACTTATGTTGCCTTTATTTTTAAATGTCAATTTTAAACCCACAAAACTAATGAAGTCTAGTTATGGATAAAAACGCGGCTGACATTGCATCTTTAACATACGTTGTTAATTTTTTAAATGTTTTCATACATCTGTGTGGCTTACAGATGAAATTTCTACCCCTAACTTCCTGGCTTTTGAGTGTAAGTCAGAGCGTTGACATTCCTTTGAAAACTATGATATCTCTTCATATTGAAAAGCTTTAAAGAAGATTCAGTGATAGTAACTTATTGGTAATTCATTGTTGAAATAACCTGGTCCCAATTTTAGTTACAAAAGTAACTCATAGTGATGAGTCTCAGACTTAAAAAAAAAAAAAAGAAAAGAAAAAGGAAACCCACTTTTGCATTGAAGGAGTGCCAAAAATCATCTGAAACCACTGTTTTGTGTTTGTTTTTTCTTCCATATTTATGACAAATTTTTTTTTTAAACGATTCCAGGCCTGGGATTGTAAATTTCAGCCCGGAGTGAATTTTTTGCCTACTTATAAATCCTAAAGCAAGAGTTTAATACTATGAACTGGATTTTTAATGGCTCAACCCTAAGTCTTACCTCTCCCCACCCCCACCCCCCCCCAAAAAAAAAATCAACCTGGAATATTTGAAAACCTCATAATTAGCATTATAGTTTGCTCTGAAGAAACTGGCTCTCAGACTTCCTTTCCTGTTTATTTTTATTTTAATAGATTACAAGTTATAACTTTTATGCTGTTTTAATAGGTTTATAGACCTACTTACTGCCTGATCGTGTTGGGCAGTGGATGGCAGCCAGTCCTGGCAGCGAGCACTGAGGATGCTATGGTTGGCTGGAATAGCTGCGGCCGTCTGTCAGTCCTTCCACTTTTAAAGGGATGAAAGAGGGAAGTCTTCATGGGTGGTCATAGCTGACCCCATGAGAGAATTGGCAAGTCCTGTTTTGATTTGCAGCTGTCATTTAAGTAGGTGACTAACTATTAGTTTGTCTTAATAATTAGGATAAATGCCTTTCTGGGGAGTCATATTTGTGCAGTCATTTTTGATTGACTGCATTTGAAAGATTTTACCTTTCCTTAATATGGCAAACTTCCTTGAAATTTCTTCCACTAGCCCAATCTCAGTATTCACAAAAGTGACCCCATTTTTCTACCCACAGAAAATACCTAACTTTTCAATCCCTCTTTTTATTTTCTTTCTAGTAAAGCATGAAAGTAATAATTAATTTTAATTTGGAGTAAAAGACACTTTGTAGGATTGGCCTTAACCTTTAAGGAATCTACAATATAGAGTGATACTATGAGCAAATACACCTAAAAGTTCAGTACAGCAATATTTTGAGACTCGAAAGCCTCAGTCAATTTTTTTTTTTAAAGTTAATATTATTCATGTAGAAACCATTACATTTACCATGTGAGGATACTACTTGAATGATAATTTAGCAGATCTATAGTAACTGAGTAGGTTTTAAGATATATAGAGCATATTCTTAAACTGAAACCAAGACCGCTTTGTAGCTGTGTCAGTAAGCCTAAAGCTGCACTGTTCAGCCAGGTAGAACGCATCGTGTGAAATGGGCCAATTTTTTTCTAATAAATCATACTAGTGATGAAGCATGACTGTATAATACGTGATTTAAAGACAGAATGTGAAATTCAATAGATTTTCAATCAAAAAAAAAATCAGTCTTCACCTAGTGTGTATTTTCAGAGCTTGGTGTAATTAGAATTACTTTTGATACCTAATGTGACTGCATTCTTAAATATGTACAATGATTTTAAATATGTTTGTGTTTGTTGTAGGTTTAGTTAACAAACTAAATTAAAGAGAATCATGTCCCGTTTACATCATTAGGGAATAGCTTCTTATACACTTAAAATAGTGTGTATATAAATTTTCATTCAATGAAATTAATAGATTCTTATAAGTCAGACTATTAATCTTTTTTCTCATTCAGCTGGATTTTGTTCAGGATTCAAATGCAACTACTGGCAAAACAGTGACCAAAAAGTTACAGCTTCCTCCTTGTGTTAACGAGAGTTCTTGCTGCTGATGAAATAATTTAGAGCTTCATTGTTCCCGCTATGGGTGACTAATTTACAGGGGAGGGAGGTCTGCGTATTACAACTAAAGTTCTCCTTTCTGCTCCAGCCCAAGGCAATTGGCATTCCAAAATGAATTTGTAAGGATGCACCTTGCTTCGGGTCCATTAAGGACTTGTCTGTTGTGGAAGGTTTGGTTTTGAGAAGCAAAGCAGTCTGGGGCAGTTTAAGAGTTTTCCCAGTACAACTTGTTATCTCAAGTAACGTTATCTCAATGACATGAGATATCATTGCTATAATTCTGCTGTATAGCATTTGCCTTCATGGATAACTCATAAAGGAATCCCAACGGCCTTCTCTTGAATCTGTTCCCTTTTCCAAGAATGCAAAAGTTAAAAGAAAACCACCCATTGTTTGCTGGTAATAGCAATCAAAAACACAATGGTAACCAGCCATTGAATTGGGCATTGAAACAGAGTAACAGGCATGCCAGAAACTAATATGGTGTGGATTCTAAATGTGTGTTTAATTTTTGTTACTTTAAGTTGTTTAAAAAATGTGTTGTCTTGTAATGCAAAAGCTCATTCCTCTTCGTAGGTATCAAAGCAAGTAACATTTCAGTACAGTTTCCATATGTTACGCTTTCAGCAATGAAGTAATCGCATGGCACAGACAGCTGTTACGCAGAGTGCTCTAACAGCACATTGAAGAGATCTGCTCAGCTAAGCTACTTCCTAAGTTTAAAGTGGACAGTAGAAATGTAAAATAACAGGGGCATTCCCCCCCCCATATGAATCGAGGACTGGGAGGAGGAGGAGTTAGGTGCTCAAACTTTTTTTTTTTTATGGATATGCTATTAATGTGTAGCCAAAGGAATCTGAATTTGTAGCAGAACTGCTATTTGTATCAGAATCTCTTTGGCTTCTGTCAGCAGGTGGCATTTCTGAACTTCACGTTAAATTGAATCAGAGTGGGCTGTGAACCATTAAATCCGCTATTCATTTGATAATCTGCAACAGCTTTTTCTTTGGGCAATGCAGATTGGCGCAATACCGCTATGGCTAGAGAGAGCGTGCTCTTTTGTCGTGAGCTGCTTCTTTTAAGTATAGCATACTGCAAAATATTCTTCAATTAAGATTTTAAAGGTGTTTGAAATTAGACTTGGGAGTCAGGACAAGTCAGTGGAAACAAGTACACGTTGATAGCTCTTTGAAAATCATGCTGCAAATCCAGACCATGTGCACTTAAGTGCATGCTTAACGTTAAGCACCTAATACTGAGGAGGTGAATGCCTGTCTTTGAGCACTTAACAAACGTTTTGTCAGACTGGAATGAAGTATTCTGCACTTGCAGAGTTGCAAGCTCAAATATTTATGTATGCACAAAAGCCAGACTTTAGCCATTCACTTCAAAAAATCTCCACCTGCATTAGCATATTTTAAATGCTCGAGTTTAATTACTACACCTTATGTTAATGTAGTGTAGTATCATGCAGATGTAATTGAAAAAATAATGAAAAGTAGAAATATGAGATCAAATCCCAAGGCTCTTTTATTAAATTGTTGCTGAGAAGTGGACTGAGAGTGCTACATTTTTGTGCGTTTGACTAATGGGGTGTCTAGCATAGCAAAGCACCAATCAACAAAGTTCTACTGCAGCTTGAAAAAACACATTTTCAGATGTCTGAGGAGCCATCTCATTAGTTGTTCAGAGTGACAGAAGTTTCTACTTGCTTAATTGCCAGTTCAGAGACTGAAGAACTTGTATGCTATGTTTTTATTAAAAACTAGATATATAGACCTACTCTTATATAAACAGTATGGGCAAATAACTAAGCTATACTTCACAAAATGAAGACCAAATTCTGTTCTCCATCATAATGAAAGTTTGTCTGAATGCCTTCAGTATTTCAGGCCTTCAAGGTACGATAAACTCTGTGATAAAATATCTTGAGGCAACTGTATTGTGGTCTGTAGCAAAACCTCCCTCTGAGGGACTTCACTGGTGCCAGGATTTCACATTTCTGTGCAGATGACGAAAGAGAACTTTCTTTATAATTATTGGAGCCAAAATGGTTCCGTCTAATTGCAGGTTTGGGGGCCTATATTAATCCTGCACAGTAATTAATATATACATATGTTTGCCCAGCATTTAGCAGTCTGAGGCACCTATTCTAACACAGCCTTATGGGTGTTCTTGTAAAAAATAAATACATAAATAATTATTTAAAAAAATAATGAATGGCATTGTGCAAAACAGTTGATCAACATATGAGTTAACTATAATATTTGTGTGTACTTAGAAACGGTATGAGATTTTAACATGAGCTTTCGGCTGAGGTCGTGACTGAGCATGAATAATAAGTAAAATCTGTGGTAGTTTCTAGTTTCTGCCTTAAGGAATAAAGCTATAGTAGGAGGTTTCCAATAACAATGAAAAATAATAAGTAAAACTGCAATTATTTCCTATAGAGGTTTTCTTAGCACAGGTGGGATTTGTTCCTAGCAACAGTTAAAAGATGTTTTTTCAGAGCTAGATGCCATATTCCCTTTCTAGGGAGTCAGGGTTTAACCTCATATATATTCAGCTCTTTCTTCCAGTAATCCGGAGTGAAAAATGCTGATGTACTTGTCTGTGCTTGGCTAAGTGCTTCAGAAATGGATCCTTTTTTTCTAGCAGTCATCTGCTGTCAGGTGGCCATCCAGATTCCTTAGAGAGGCAAGAGTATGTATTATATTGGTTACTCACTGACAAAACCAAACGAACAGAATTATGTTCCCAGAACATACTGAAATTTAAGCCTGGAGGATCTTTGGAGCAAAGATGATCTCATATTACACCCACAAGCAACAGTGCTGTTGTCATATTTCAGGCATCACTGCCTAGCAAATAATTATTGCTAACTTATAGCCCTAAATCAAACAGCTTGAAATTATCACAAAGACCAAGAATATTATCTAAGTCAAATCTGCACGAATTGGTGGCTCAGTGATTTCCAAGTACACCTAGATTGTGTGGAAGTGGCTGTGTGTTGATATCCCAAAGCAGTTGGAGAGGTCTCTTCTTGTGATGGACCACTGGCAGACTGCTGTAGCTGTTTTCTTGATCAGTTTTCATGGAATTCTGGTAAAGCAGTGGGATAAGTGAAAGTAACTTCCAGTGATGGATTAGCTTCTCATATTTACCATTGGAGATAAACAGCTAACACCCTACACGAGCACGGAGGCTCTAGCACCAAGGTGATGCTGAGGGTCAAGAGTCAGGAGGGGAAGTGGAACAGGTGTGCAGAAAGGAAAGGGGAGAGAGATTTTACCGAAGAAATCTAAAAAGGACAAGTGTTTACAAACTGAACTTTTCTGTTTAAGTTATTTCATTTTTATCTTTGATCTACCAAAGAATATCTTGACTTTTCTCCTTTGTACTATTTTGTTACATGCCATTATTGGAATAAAGATGTGGGATTACCTGGGTACCTGCTCTTGCGGTTTGGCTGGGCCTTAAAAAGAAGGATGAGAGTTGTCCCAGGCTTGATGGCTATTTCTCTTACAAGGGAGGTCATGGTGTCCTTTTTTTGTCTCCTAGGCAAAACTGGAGTCTTTAAGGACTCTGCAAACCCCAGCTCCTATTTTCCTTATGGGAGTTACCTGGTTTGTTTTACCATGGTTTTGGAACTCCCTAAAGGCCACTTCTTTCAGTGCAGACAGACCAGGTGAGAGAGGAGTGTCGGTCAGGCGTTTGCAAGGAGCACAGGGCCCCAAGTGTGTGACTCCAGTTCTTTCAAAGTCCTGTAGCTTTGGAGTGCAGATCCTGGAGTATTTCTGCAGGGCTGTGCTAGACAAGGCAACTCAACGCATGACCCTCTTTCTTTTACAGAGGTTTGGGCTTCCCACTGTAAAGATGGAGCAAAGTAATGGGGATTCTCCTGTATCTAACCTTTTCTATGGTTTTCACAAGGATACATACTCATGATAACTTCCCCTGCTTAGCCCTTTTTTTAACTCTATCCTAAACTAACTTATAACCTAGAGTACAAAAAGGCCTATGCTACATTCACAAAATGAAATTATTTTACAGTGGTACTTACAACAATTGAAATTACTTTTAAAGCAAAAAGGCCTTTTGTAAGCAAATATAGAGGAAAGTAAGATTGAGGTAAAAATAGCTGATTGGAGAGACAATAAGGCTGGCTGTGAGGGGAAAATACATGAAGGCTATTTGGTTTAATCACAGTTCTTCTCATAGCTGTCCTCTGCATTTTCTGTTCTTCCTTTTCCTCCATTATGCCTGCATTTCCCTCATAATTCTGTTAAATTTCTCATTTGCTCTTTAACTTGGCAGTAAAAACGTGGTGAGCCCAGTTTGCTATAAAAATATATTCTGGAAAGACTGACACAGTTGTCAGATTTTGTGCTTTCCACTAGAACTCTGAATCTTGCCAGAGGAGAAAGCTCATCAAAAATGTAACGTTGCATCTTATTTATCTCATCTCGCTCACTACAGGCATGGCTTTATATGTAACCTCCTGCTTGTTGTATTTGGTCTTCCCAGCCCCTTCAGAGCATTCTTGTTTGATACAGACATAAATTGCACTGGCAATTTGTAAGGCTACTGTGCTGTAGAATTGCATTTTAGTTGCACATACCTGTAATTAATTGTATGGGAATTTTCACAGTACTCTCCCCAAGGAACAATTTCATTGAAAAGTAACCGAGTTGTCTAGACTATAGCAACTCATAAAATCATCACTAGTTTTGGGTTTTGAGCTACAAAGCAGCGATAGAAACATGGCTTGTAGATTTAAAGTACTTCCAAGCACAGGAACTGTTTTATAATCCCCATCGTATTAGCCTAACCTGGCAAAGCATTTTTAACAGGGTCTAGAACAGAAAATGTACAATAAGCTTAAAGTAAAGATTATCTGTGTGTTAATTTGTGATAGGGGGTTTTTTGATGTAGAAGCACACTCGCTGCACATGGACTTTTCTTCATCCGAATGTGTAAAAAATACACATTTTGTAGAAAGCACATTGTGCCTGCCTTTCACAGCTTGTGGCATAACTGGTTTAATGTAGGAATAGCTTGGCACTCAAAAAGGAACTTCAGTAGTTCTGGGTAACAACGACGGCATTCATGTTTGTGTGTTTATACTGCAAGGGCCAATTGGTGGAAGGATTTATTTATTTATTTACTACTATTTAGCTTTATAAGTAATCTGCTAATTACCTTGAAAATTGCTAAGTGAAAGCACAAATGTGTTTCAGTAGGTTGGAAACTGTAGTTGGGCACATGGAACTTTTAGGTGCTTATTTATATCATGTCTATGTATATGCATATATATATATAAAACATTACATTGCGAGATTGAACAGGATTTATTTCTACTATTTCTGCTTTTTCTACTATTTCTACTATTGTAATGCAATCGTAACTGAAAAAAATCCCTCTGTACTCATGCTGTACATCTGCATGCTGAAAGCAGTTACGGTTTTCAAGGAGTTTTTACAGTGCCTAGCAGATTAAAAAAAAAACATACTTATTTAGGCCAGCACTTCAGTGTGCTGAAGATGGTGAAACTTAAGTAAATGTTTGAGTTTTCCTTGCACTCTAGCCAAAGCAAATCAGAAGTAGAAAAAAGCAAGGACTAACTCACCATTTCACACTTGATGACTTTAAACACAGAGAGGTTTATTTCACTGGGGAAATAGTGTATTATGAATCGATGTTAGCTAGCATATGATCATCAAAATAATGTAAAATTCAAGGAAAATCAGAGTAGTTTGTAGACCTTGTGTATTACTAAGGGAGCTAAAGGCAATGAAACATTTGCCAACCCAAAACTACATATTCTTTTGTCTCTTTCGTGCTTTTGGCCTGGCAGGTGAAAAACACCACCCTAATTCTTGCTGAAGATGAAGTATTTTGTCCATGCTAACATAGGCTCCTTCTTGTAAGGTTTTTCCATATATAGTCAGTCAGCATCATTCACGGCAGTTCCTCAGCACTGCTGCCTCTGATGCCAAAGGAGCCAAGGAGCAATGGAAAATAATGACTTGAAAAGTGCTTTCATTTCAACTTCAGTCCAGTGATATATCATCTGGAACAACTCACACCTGCTGGCATGTGTCTTGTACGCCTGATTGAAACAGTGATAAGCCTCAAAGAAAGGTTTGTGACAACATACCAGGCACAGTGCTGCAGGTTTAATTTATCAGAATTTTTGTTTTAAAAAAAGAGAGAGGAGACACGACTCCCCACTGAATGTGTTGTTATGTTTGGGTGTTAAAAATCTCAGAAGCCTGAAGTAGGATTAATTAAAAAAACTCATCAGCTCTTTCCTGTAGATTTTGTGCGTAGGCAGGATGACAAAAGCCTTGATCCTGGCTCAGTCATCAATAGGCATTTTAGTCCTTACTGGTAATTCTGAGTATTAGGGATGCCTTTCAAATTACACTGATGGAGTTTCTTAAATCTAGATGGTCAGAGCGTTTAAAAGCAGGTAGAGAGAAGCGTTAAGTATATTTCCGTGCAAAATAAATCCTCCCGTCCTTCAGTGCACTGAAGTGGAGAATCTGCCATTGCCTCCCTCGTTGCTGGTCAGGGGTTTGTAACCCTCCTGGGGCTCATAAGCATGAAATTCCCTCATGAAATTCCAAAGCTGCTGAAAGAGCACTGAGCTGCCCGGGGTCTGTGCAGCTCTGCCGCACCCTAGTCCTCCGTGGGCAGCTTCCCACGCCATCCGTTTGGCATGATTCACCCCGTTCACACATCAGGAAAGTCTAAGGTCTGGCCCAGGAGCATGTTGGAATGCCCACGTAGCTGAATCCTGCTGAAATCAGCGGCGTTCCTCCTGTAGTGAGTGCTACCTGCACAGTGACAGCAATTCCCTGGATTGGAGCCTGGTGGAAGCTCGGTGCATCCTTGACGGGTTTGCACGCTGATGAAGGCAAAGCACACAGCAGTCGGGGTGGGTGAGGACTGTGTGCATTAGCAGTTTTACGGCCTGCACCGTAAGTGGCTGAAAAGCTTTTGTACAGCTGTAAAGCGTGTTTAACCCAACATTATAAAACACGTCTCAAATGTATTTTCATAGCTTCATAAACTGTAGTTCATTTATGTAGGTACTTTTTATTGTAATCCTTTATCTTAAACATGAAACTGTTTCCTGATACCATTTCTATTTTTTTCTTTGGTTTTATGAAAAAAGGGGAAAAGAGAAAAGAAAAACTGCCTTTTTGTTACATGCATCAGGAGAGTCCTTAAGTACAGTAATAGTGCCCTGAACTTGTATTTCTGTATTTCTAACCTCAGAATGCAGGCCTAGCAACTAAAAAGCCAAAATAACATTAATTATGACTGTTCTTCGCTGTGGTTTTTGGAGTATAAGTTTGGAACAGATGTTTGGGGGGAGAGAAAGGGGGAGGAAGGATGGATTGTTTCTTTTTCTCAGCCCCAACTGGTTTTAATTCTTTCTTGAACATTTTGAGAATATCTTTAAACATTTGCCAGAGTTCAATTAACATCCTGTGACTAAAGGTGGAAAATGTCCTACTTTGTTTTTCTTCAAATATATACCTGCTCTTGCTGCTCATGCCAAAGCCAGAGAAAGAAAGGATTCCAGCTGGCATAGGTTTTATTACCGTTACATTAATTTGCAGGTTAAGCCTCAAGTTGGGAGGGGTCTGCTGGATTGATTTATTTATTTACTTTTTTTTTATTTTCATGATTTTAAAAAAGTGCCATGTAAAACACCATCGTTTAATTACAGGAAGGTTATGCTCTTTTTTGCTGAGCGTTTAACAGCTTATTCTTGTTTGTATGAAGTTGTAGAAATCTAGTTTTAAAGTATGTTTAAAGTAGAGATTGTGTTCTTGGGTTTATCATGTTTTTCCTGTACTGTGTATAAACAGAAGATTGTACATTATTGAAAGCCCTTTTTTGTGGAAAACAGGATTGGGAAAAAAAGTTTATATAAGAATGCAAAATAACTTCCCGAGACTATTGGCGCAGTGTGGCCATAAAACCTCAACAGCACATTGTGCAGTGACATTATAACAATTTGCTTTAGCACCTCTGCAGCGTTCTCGGAAAGTCCTGTTCTACAGAACACATGCCGTGGTATCAGTTGACTGTTTTTTCCAGAATCGGTTCTTTACGTGCATGTTTTTGTGATTAGTTACTGTTTCACAAGTAATTGAAAGTGGAGAATTTTTTTTTCTTATTTAGCTTATTACATGTATGTTTTATTTGCATCCATTTATGCACTCAATAAGTTGTAACATATCTGCTTATATAAGTGTGCAAGCTCCTTTTAGTGGATTTATAATTTCTGGACTGAGATTTTCTGTGGTTTAGTTTTAAAGACTGTTCTTTGATATACAAATATCAAGATACAGATATATCAAGATAGAAAATGGCACATAATTGCTCCTGAGGCCAGATAGAGTCCGGCTGCTCCACCAACCTCTATATTGGCTCTGGAGGACTGTCTTTTTTAACCCAAGTATGATTAGTTCTTTTTCTCTTGTAGCCCAAAATGGTGAGTGGATCTCATGTGTAAATAATACCCAATTTTACTGACACTGAATAAGAATATGTACCACTAATGTCATACTAATAGTACTTTAAATAAAAATCTTTATGTTTATTTTGTACCTTTCTCATTTTAGCTTTACCTCCAGGATTTTAGGATGATTTCCCATATAGGCGAGCTCAACTGAAGTCATTCTATGCCAAAATACAGTATATTTGGGTCTGTGTTTTACCTATAGAATCTGAAGTTTCTGTGTGCTTTACAAAGTGAATTCAAACCTTGTAATTGAATACATCTTCAATCACTTCAAATACAGCGTGAGTTTACACTGAGCATTTAAATGAAAACAAACGAAAGGTGATTTGAAATGTTGGAATCGACCTATCTACCATTTCATTTAAAACCTCAAGGTCATCCATGGCTTTGGTGTATAACTATTTGTGAGTTTGTCCTGTTTGAGCTACCGCCCTCCAAAATAGCTGTGGAAAGTACCCTTTCAGACTGCCTCTGTGCCTGTCTCTTTGGCTGACTGTTACAGTTGCCATTTCAGTGGCTACTGTGAGAGAGGGTAGAGGATGCCCAGAAACCATCTAGGTATAGCCTTGCTTGCTTAAAAGTTCTCTTCTTTGGTATAGCAGACCCTACTGGCATTAAGCTACTCTTCAAATGATGCAAGCAAACAAGAAGAAGAATTTTTTTTGTCTAACTTAGTTTCTCTAGTGCTTTTAAGTACATTGTGCGTAAAAATAATGATAAAAACCATATTGCTCTTTGTATTTGAATCCATATTCACATCATTACATGAGGTACCTTTTTAAAATTCTCTTGGTGCTTATTTGCTAACTGAGCCTTGCTTCATCCAGAGACAATAGAAAATTAGTTCTTCTGAGTAGTAATAGTTCCTAAACGGCTTGTTATTTAGCGCTTGATACTTGATCTGAGCTAGGAGAGAACTGGAAGGAAGGGTGGTTTCTCCAGAAGACATTTTTCTGGCCATATCCTGCTCTGACTAGAGCCATGAGGAAGAGTAGGATGCTGGCAGCGGCAGGCGGCTGAAGTATGAGAGGAGGGATGTGCTCCCGGCGCGAGCGTGTGTGAGAGCAGCCCGGCAGCCACAGCCGCAGACCACACAGCCCGCGGGACCCGCTGCGCAGGGGCTGGCAGCGGCCGGCAGGACATGCCCTGCGCCACCCCCATTTACCCCCTCCCCCAGCTCGGCCCAAAGCCAAGTCCATAATAACTTGTAATTGTTATTTTGATGGCTCTTTTGTGATGGCACAGAGGGATGGAGGTCTCTGCCAGCCTTGGCAAGGGCCCATGTGACAAACCATAACCATCTCAAGCAGCTCCCTCGAGTGACAGCGGAGCTGCCAAGCATGCAGTTGGCTTTGAGAACAGATTTGCCTCTCCTCTCCCAGGAACGAGGTTCAGAGATATTTACTGGGATAAGAGAGAAAACTTTTTAACCGCGTGTGCTTGTGCCCGTTGGCTGAAGGAAAGGCTCCAGCCCTCACCATGGTGAACCTAGCGCTCGCTTATGTAGGTGCTTTATCCAAACACTGGAATTGCACTTGCAATCTAAAATGCCAGTGTCTGTAGCGCTACACAGGGCTCTGTTTAAACTACCTTGGATTTTCTTCAGTTGTATTACATACGTGTTTACATCATCTTTGTGCACTTGAAAGATAAAAGTATTTTTGAAAATGCAAGAAATTAATCTGAATGGAACGTTCACAAAGGCTGAAGAACACTTTCTGTCCTCTGAGTCCCCCTATTCCTCTGGCCCCCAAAAAAGCAAGCAAGTCAAGGAAAAACTCTGGCTTAGTCTCTGTGCATGATCCAGTGTCTGAAATTTGTTGCCTGAGTTTGCGGAGCCAATGTGTTGTGCCACCCATACCAGCTCACAGCTGAGAGAGTCCTGCTACAGCTTCTAAAGACTTACATAGCAGTCATGATGCATGTTATTTAACATGTTGTGTTGTTACTGTTCTTCATTGCCCCTAGCATTTATTTCCTGTGCTTTATATAAAGGAAGAATACTTTGTGTTAAATGACTTGATACATCTTTAGATCCGCAGTGAGTATCCACTGTGGGAATGTCCTCCCTGCTGGGGAGCGTGGAGGAGACTGTGTGCACCCATGGGCACAGAGGGAAGAAGTTTGACAAATCCATAAACGTGCTTTAGTGTTAGACCAAAATTTCACATAATATTAATAATTCACTTTTTTTTTTTTAATCGAGGAAGCTGTCACAGTATATGGGAATGCAAACTTCTTAACATAAGAAGTGCTCTCATAAAACTGTTTCTATAAAATACAAACTGCAAGTCCTGCACGGGACAAAGTGTGAAGCTAAATTTTCAGGAGAGATCATCAGAATTACCATGAACTTTCAGTGACATTAGCAATGTTGGTTCCCACTGCAGTAAGCTATTTGCTCACAGTTAGTCATTGTATACTTAAATGTATGCTTTCTGGTCACAAAAATAATTGGCAAGGATGTTTTGGGTTTGTTTTTCATCATGGGAGGAGAAAGGAAGAACTCATAATGTTCTTGATCAGAGGTCAAGATAGATCATATTTATTGTAATGGCACACACAGCTTGTGCTGGTTTTAATCAGCTTTGTCTTTTTTTTGTATTTCACGGCAGAGTATAGAAGCCTTTGGATTTAAAAAGTGACATAACTGCAAATAATGTGCACCTGCTAGAACCAAGATTCATTCAAAGTTGAGGGCAAAAATCCTTTGTAAATCTCATGGTGGAATGACTTCACTTAGGCAAAAGGCAGAATAACTTGGCTATAATGGTATGAATACCAATTAAACCCCAGAAACGTAACAGATATGGCTCTAGATTTTCAACGGTGTAGCTGGGATGTTGTCTTTTCCAGAGTGTCAAGTGATTAACACTGGGCAAAATGTTTCTGAGCCATTTAAATTACTGACTTCATCTACTGGAAAAAGAAAAAGTAGTAGATGGGCATTTGAGAGGTGAGATCTTTGCTGTAGGATTAAGTGATGTTCTCGCTGACAGCAAAGCTGACTGGAAGGAGAGGCAGAGCAAGTCTTCATGGTGCCACTTTGCTTTTCATCACACTACAGAGGTGCAGGCAGTAACCGTAATCCCTTTTCATGCATTTACTTTTGGCAAATAAACTGCTGTGATGCAGAAGGCTTTTGCATTTGTGATGGGTTGTGTTTAAACGCAACATAAAAATTAAAAGAGAAATAACTTGACGGAATGCTTTGTGACCCTGTATGTTTTCTGTCTTTTCCTAACTGGTAGTTCTATGTAATACCTGGCTGTGATATGGCATACTATGCCAGCTTTGCCCAGTGGCGTCTGCCTCGAGTTAGTGACCACCTGGAGTCCCTCTCCACCGATGGGATCCACCTCCTCTTTGAGGAGCAGTGGCATTGTCTCAGCATGGAAAATTCCGGAAAAAAACCCACCCAAACTAGCATTCTTTCCTTGCCTTTGTTTTGTTTTGTTTCAGTTTTTAATCCGCTGGGGGCAGCACAGATGAAGTGAGCCTTTTGGCAAGGCCACTGGTGTGAGGAGAAGGGAAGTGGCTTTGTGGGCCAGGACTGAGGGGATATTGCCTGCGAGGGCGGGGGCAATGGTAGGAAGATGTTACCGAGCCATTTGGACGGTAAAGCATTGGGTTTAGGTTAGGCTGAGGTAGAACTATGTAGGGTCTCTGAATGAAAGCCAGATGATGAAACTGGATATGGTACAAAGCAATAAGCTAGGAAGGAGCCTCAGAAAGAGCGTTGCCAGAGGAGAGAGGTGGAGAAGGCAATTTTCTTGCAATTGTAGAACTAGTATTTAGTTACAGTAATAATATTGTGTATTTGTATGTCACCTTGCTGAAAGCATGTACTTCTCTATCAGCCTTTCACCTCCATATATTTAGACATTTCATCTTAGAGAAATGCATGTTGTTGAGTTTTGGGGGAGTTTTTTTGCTGTTCAGACTTCTGAAGCCTAATTCTGATATTTTTCCTTTGAGTACTGGTGGAGCAAGACGAGAAATGGTAAAGCCATTAACACACATGTTACAGGAATGGCTCTGCTCAGTCCCCCAGAAGGGCAGCGTGCCCCAGCAAAGCATCCTGTTTTCCATGTGCATGGCAACGTCCACACGGAGATCAGCGAGCCAGCTCTCTCGGAGCTCTCTTAAGAGTTCTTGCAAATACTTGTCCAAGTCACGCAGTTGTTACAACCCTGGAACAGGCCATAGGTTAGATGCAAAGGTGCTTAATTATATTTTTTTTTCCTTTTACAAAGTAAACATTTACAATTATTATTGTGAAACACCAACCAAGTGGGGTTTTTTTTAAAAAAGCAAAGGCAGCACAAGANAAAAAAGCAAACAAGCAAGCTATATCTTGATCAAAGTGCGGTGCTGGTCGCTTCCCCTTGAGTGTGCTGCTGGTACCCTGGCGAGCTGCCCAAAGGAGCCAGCGGCAGCCGGGGGCTCGGGTTGCAGTTTGTACACCTGATGTGTAGCTGAGGGCCAGGGACTCCCGCTCGGCGTGGGAACGGCTTTGCAAAGCCACCGTCCTCGGCCTTATGGTACTTAATTAAAATACCTCGTCCAGAGGCTGTTTATTATGGCAGCGCCAACCTGTGTGTTGTGGGTTTTTTTGGTTTTCCTCTTTTTTTCTTTCCCTCCCCCTCTGTGATGTGTTGCACGCGATCAGTGAGGCACCACATGGGTTGCTGCTCTTAGACACTGACAACGGAGGAAATTAAATTCTGAGGCGGAATCAGTTAAAAGCCTGACTAAAATCGGTGTTGTTTTTCTATGGCAACTGAAACAACATAATTATTTAAAGGGAAAATTTTTATTGCTAATGAATTTTTTTCAAGACAATAAGGTTTTTTGCATTTTGTTTATACCAGGACCCCCTTAAATGCATTTTGGGATTTTTAATTTTTTTTTTTTTTAAGAGAGTACAAGCACTTGAGTTCAGTAGGACACTGTTAGATAAAAGCAGTGATAGACTGCAGTTCCAGCTTCCTATAAAGTAATATGCCTTTCAGGTTCTTGGCACCATTATTATTACTGTTTTGTGCAAGAAGAAATATATATTTGTATGGTTATTCATACTTGAAAAAGCTTATCATGTTTGTAAAAACCATTGTGACAAGCCTGGATTTAAAAACTTAAGACAATGGAGCATTCGCTTATACTGTTTAAAGAACTCTTTTGACTATACTAGACAAAATCTTGCATTTTTGTTCAGGTAAGGTAATTAAAAGAAAACCGTAAGGATGGTCGACCTCACAGATGCTTACACACATGTTTTGTTTTTTTCTGTCTCTCTCTCCTTCAGTGTGCCTACCTAGAAGTGAAGCATGGGCAAAAGTTATTACAGAATTGGCTCTTACTGTACAAGCTTACTAGAAAAAATAAAAGAATGCTCTGAAAGTACAGGAAAACCTATGGAAATGCATAATTGTAATGATTGCTTCTTCTCCCCACTGTTCTGTGTATTTTCCTCTTGTATACCATATTGCATATTGAGTTTTACAGAGCACTGATTGTTGTTTATAAAAGCATGCTCCTGGTACCACTAAATATAGTGATATATCCTCAATAGATGTAATACAGTCTCAAATGATGTTTTCTTTGGGAGGACAAAATCCTATTTGGGAGGAAATCACCCCTTCTAATGAGGGCTGATAAGGGGGCGATGGTAATGGCAGAAATTGTTGATATCAGTGTTTGGAATTGTTGTATGTTTTCTCATCCTAAGAGTGCATACGTGTATTTACAATAGGGGTTTCTGTTGCATTTGCTTTAAAAAAAACCCCACTGAGCTAAAAAGTTTGAAAGGAACAGCTTGAGGAATTTTTTCCATCAAGATACAATCAAGGGCAGGAAATCGTAGAAGCAGAGTTGTGGTTTTGCCTCCATTTTTTTATTAGTTAATTAAACTATAACAACTCTTAACTTCATTTTAGGTTAACTGTTCCTAGAGTTCAGAAATACTTTAAGAGGTCAATAATGCTTTCTTTGGCTTTCGCTCATTCGGTGCGGGATAAGGAGTCGCAGTCAGCAGGGCAGAGTTTTCCAGATGTGCTGCAGAGCATGTGTGCATGCGCTCATGTCGACAGTTGTTGACGGTGGGAAACCATCCATCTTTCCTCATCTGCGCGCCACCCCGTACAGATGAAAACCACAGGAAAGAAACGTGGATAGCCTGACATCTGTAAGCAAACTTACAGTATCTGATTAAAGCTCAGGAGCCCCCAGTACTTGCAGCTACCAGTTAACATGCGTTTTCACTCAAGGATGGAGAAGTGCCGAGGCCCAGGGTGAGAGTGCTGGGGGAGGGGGAATGCGAGGGGGAAAATGTGAGACAATAGGTGTGTATTTAGTTTCGCCAGAAGCAAAAAAAACCCAAAGACCCCCATTGTACGTTGCAGAATGGGTTTTTCCTGTGAAGTCGGGAGGCTTCTTTTTTAAAAGTGCCCTAAGGCATCTGTCTGCATTTTCTCCTTGGTGGGTAGGGCTGCTTAGAGGCGTGCACTTAAAGGGCATATGAGGGAAGCAAATAGAGCCATGCAAGTGTCACATAACTGTCTTTAATAACGGGAGCTATTCCAGCACTCGGAGCCAAATCGTCTTTCAGCAGAAAGGATAAAATTGAGCAGAGCTGGAAAAGGGAAAGAAGAAAGGGGAGGGGAAACACAGCACCACCTCCTGCTGACACCACAGAAGTTTCCCTCAGCTTTCCCTCTCTCTCCCTCTGTGCATATATTTTCTTTTTAATCAGCTGGGGCTCTTCCCTCCCCTGCTTTTTTTTTTTAATTTTACTGTATTTTTATAGTTGGACTTCTACTTTCCTAATTTCTCTTGTTTCACATTTAACTTCTTCAGAGAATTTTCATTAATAGTTACTGCAATTAAAAATAATAAATAAACTCAGCACCAGCTGCTCAAACGGCTGTCGTAGCATATCTGGAACATAACGCAGTCTGTTCAGGGCAGCCACACAATGCAATTTATCCCCACACCTGAGGGAATGAATTTCACAACTATAATTGCTACAATATAATTCTTATTAATGTTGTGCTATAATTCCTATTAATTCCAAAGGGCTAGTAAATGCATTAGGACTTGTCAACATATTATTTTACACTGTTTATGATCTGTAGAATTACGCTCTTCAGTATTGTATTGCATAAAGAAAAGCCTTAAAATTAGCTTTAATTGCAGGGGGGGGAGAAAAAACCCACATTTTCTGTTCAGGCACTGGGAAAGAAGGAAGGATCCTGGTGTTTGAGGAGTAATGAAACTGCATTTTAAAATCAGTCCTTTGAACTTTCTGCGCCACGCAGTTAACAGTTTATGAAGATATATTAATAATGCCTGTCCTGGTTATTGGAAAAAGAACCACTGGTGTCTTTATGAAGGAATAAATAACTGTAAGAAAGATAGGTTTATAAAATTAAAAAGAACGATCTTCCAGCAAACACAAAAGTGGGGAAATTACAAGTCATTGTAACTGATGTAATAAATGCAGAATGTGTTATCTTGCTGTGCTCTTATTTATTCTTGTTTTATCTCGCTACCCCGCTTTTCTAGGTAGTGAATATGATGAGGAGGAAGTAGACTATGAAGAATCAGACAGTGATGAGTCCTGGACTACAGAAAGTGCTATCAGCTCTGAAGCTATCCTTAGTTCAATGTGCATGAATGGAGGGGATGAGAAACCTTTTGCCTGTCCTGTTCCTGGATGTAAAAAAAGATATAAGGTAAGCAGTAGTGCAGACCTACCTTATTTCCTGCTGATGTAGTTGGGGGCGCGAGGGGGGGGAAGCCTCTCAAATCAATTTGTACCTTTCTAGTTTAATAGCCTTTTCACATTTATTTTTGTGGTATTTTAGCAGAGTGCGTATTTTATTCACTGGTTTCCTCTCAAGCACAGCCAAGTTGTTCGTTTTACAGAGGATGTAGCCTTTTGCATCCCTGTCTGTCAAGAGAGATTACATATAGTGACTCTTTTGCTTTACACATTTGAGCTAGCTTGCTATTATTTAGACAAATTAACTGCAGAATGCAGGAGGTACTACCAGCAAAATAATCTCTAGGGTCCCTTTCAGAGACAGTAAATAAAAAGCTTCTGCCCGTAAGTGCCAGAATTAATTCCTTCTGCTTAGCTGCTAGAGATACTGCCTCTCCTTGAGTGAGACTGTGCCCAGGGTACTTCTCCTGGTAAAGGTGACATGCCAAAGGTGGCGGTTAACGTTTTGCAAGTCAGAGGTCACCTCGGGAAGGCAGAGCCTCGGCAAAATTCCAGCATCATTCCGTCCTGGGTCCGCGTCCCCATGACCCGTCTGCACAGCTGTCAGTGTGTCCAGCCCCTGGTGCAGTCCTTGCATCCCTCTGCGTGACAAACCAGGAAGTAATTTCCCCCTTCCACCTTTCTTAATTACTACCCATCATGAGAAATCTGTGTTTGTTTATGGTAGTAAAACATCTTTAACTTTGAACCTGGAGCTGGCTGGTGCAGAACATGCTGTGATGTTGTGAGGCCAAGAGTATTGCTTCACGTGAACCGGTGCAGAGACACATGAAATTGTATTGAACAGTTTGGACTTCAGTATGGTGTTCTAGAGTCACTGACATTTGGGAACAGAAAGAACATGTTGGCCCAGTTCCTCTAAATCATTTTCTGAAGTTTTTGCATGAAGTACTGGAAAATTCAGCCACTGACCTATACCCTAGAAAACGCAGTGGTGGTTGGGTTGGTTTTATACTGGTTTTATTTGATGGCTTCTCCTTTAAATAACTAAAAATTAGGGAGTAAAAGAGAACAGAAATATGAAAGAGAAATATAGGAAGACCAATAACAGTTGAGATAAAACAGTTGTGACAAGAATGAATAAACTGTGCATGAAGCTGCGTAGTGGATGCGAATGTGTGTTAGTGATGCTGCAGCTGTTGCGGACTGTGCCTAATCACAAGAGCAGATCACAGTCATTCCTATACAGAACGGTTAATACTGATGACACTTAAAACACGAGTGAGAAAGCAGCGTGCTCATTTCTTAGTGCCGTACCAAGTCTTTTTTTTTTTTTCAGAGATTAGCCTGAACTATGCAATGGTTATTCTCTTCTTGAGTTACAGGAAAAACTGAACACTGTCTCCAGGGGCAGGGCAGAGGGAAAGATGTTGTCAGAGTATTTGCACGTATTACTTTGCAGATATCCCCATGTTATTCAAGACAAATACTTCTGTTGCGTGCGGTAGAAGCTGTGCCAGACGAAGGGTATGGTATAAAAGCTAAATCCCTAGCTCAGGAAGCAAACGAGCCATGGTGATTGTTAGAAGTCAGTGTGCCCACAGGGCATCTATGCGTTGCAGAAAACACTCACTTAATGGCAAAGGCTAGAAGGAGAACCCTGTAATTTGCTATATCCTGTCTGTTCTCTGTTTGACTGCTGGCCCTCTGTCTTTTTATTGCCCAAATGAGCAAGCTGTTTCTGCCTGCTTCTGCTATCCCACTGCCTTCATCTCAAATGCATGAGGACTGTCTAAGGGATATCTTGTACACCATTAATGTTGGAACAGTCGGACAGGGAACAAATTAACGACCCTGAGAGAGGCTGACAGGCAGAGAGCAGCAGCAAATAAAAAGTACCGCATTTTCCTATGAGAGTCACCTCTGTTTATTCCTGATAGGAAAACACGTTTCCTTAAACTCTGCCTCACCTCATTTCTCTGGGCTGTTTCCTCCCTTTTTTCTTTTCAGCCTAATTTTTTTCTTTTTATCTTTGTTTCCTTCCTTTTAGCTTTGTGTCAGCTGCGTTTCTTGTTTCCTCTTCATCTTCCTTCTGGTTAACCCCCTCCTCTGATGAATTATTTGCAGAGTCTGGGTAGGGAGTCCTGTGATCAAAGCACGGGGATTTTCTGGTGGGTACTGGATAATCACAGTCAGGGCTGTAAAACAATTACAGTGCTCCAAACAGGAACACGGACACGCACATACAGTAATTGCCAGGCTCACTTTACGGCTGAGAAAGGATGCATTGCTTCAGGGAGCGTGGAGGAAAGGAGGATATATACACAGTTTTCTTTTGTCTGGCTTTAGGTGACGTACGTTTGAGGGGCAGAAGTGTTATTTTTAGGCATGTTATTTGTATTACAGTACTGCTTAACGGACCCAGTAGGGATGGGGCTCCTTTTTGCAAACAATGTACGAGGATAAAAGGTGGCCTCTGCACTGAAAAGTCATTACGGAAAGGTAAATAAGACAAGAATGAGTACAACAAATACTCGCAAGGAATGGGCTGGGACGAACAATGGAAACTGTAACGAGAACATGTTTATACACGAGTCCAGATGAGTATCAGAAGACCCCACTGGCCTCCTGCCCGTCTGCTCTCTCTTGGCAGTTTCCCACAGGCAGTGCAGGAGAAGTGATCCATAAACGTTTAGATGCCCTGTCCAGAAGGGTACTGAGCAGTTAACGTGCTTTGCAAAATGCTACCTGTGAGAGCTCAAGCGTGGTTTTATGAAGGTAGCAATTAGTTTCCCTTTTACTCAGTACCACCTCTGTGTGCCAGTTACTTGGTCTCTGGCTCTGGAGAAGGACTTTCGGAATGTGTATAAGATGTAGATGCCCTTAGTCAGGCAACTTCCAAAGAGCAAATGAATTTTGATACATAATAGATAGATATAAATAATGCATATATACTATTACAGAGAAAACCCTAGAGTATTTGTCATAATTTTTCTAGTTTGTGCAAATACAGTAATAAAAGGATAATAGATTTCCGTGCATACAAGATGTAGGTTATATGCATGGCTGCTTTTTGGCCTTGGCCAAGAGGAGAAGTGGTACCATCCAAGACTGCTGAGGCATTGGGCTTGTCTTTGTGGCAGGTAAATGGGAGGAGGGTCCCAGGCCTGTTGGGTGGGAAAACCCCCGGGAAGGCCGATCTAAGGGCAGTGGGACTCGGCAGGGCTTAGGGAGGGAGAACATTGAACTCCCCCTCTACTCTGCACTGGTGAGACCACAACTGGACTACTGTGTCCAGTTTTGGGCTCCCCAGTTCAAGAGGGACAGGGAACTGCTGGAGCGAGTCCAGTGAAGGGCAACTAAGATGATGGAGGGATTGGAGCATCTCCCTTATGAGGAAAGGCTGAAGGAGCTGGGACTCTCTAGCCTGGAGAAGAGAAGGCTGAGGGGAGACCTTATTAATGTTTACAAGTATCTAAAGGGTGGGTTGAAGGAGGATGGAGCCAGGCTCTTTACAATGGTTCCCAGTGACGGGACGAGGGGCAATGGGCACAAGTTGCAACATAGGAAGTTCTGTTCAAGTACACGGAAAAACTTCTTTATGGTGAGGGTGACAGAGCACTGGCAGAGGTGCCCAGGGGGGCTGTGGAGTCCCCTTCTCTGGAGACTTTCAAGACCCATCTGGATGCAGTCCTGAGTAATGTGCTCTAGGCAATCCTGCTTTGGCAGGGGAGTTGGACTAGATGATCTCTAGAGGTCCCTTCCAACTCTGAAATTCCGTGATTCCGTGAGAGAGGGAAAGAAGGGAATTCCCTTGAAAAGAAAGGAGCGAGCCAGAGCTTGCAAGTTGAGCAAAGAGGAACCGGGCCCACAAAGAAAACTTCAGGGGGAGCAGCCAGGAGATAGATAGAAAAGCATATATGAATGTCCAAGCCTGAAACAAGAAATCCTCCCGAACTATGCTTGATGGCTGTGTTCCTACGGGAAGGGGGTGGCAGAGCTCTCACGCCTTCTGCAGCGTGGTGGCCTCATGAGTACTGCCGTGCAAGGGCCCTGCCCAGCAAGTGCCCTTGTGTCCATGCAAACCAGGCAGTGCTAGTCTAAACTTCTCTATCTCCTCCTGATCTGGTCCCAGGTTAATAATTGCTTCCTCCTGTTTAAGATTTTAGAGTGCCCTTCTATACTGCCATCTTCTTCCTCAATCATTTGTGAGAGTAAATAATGAGCAACCTACGTAACCAGAGCAATAAAAGTGAGGGATGAGTTTGGCAGTGGGTTTTGTCATACCTCAACAAACTCAGCCCACACATACAACAAAGTGTTTACGTTACAGCCGTGGCAAAAGTGCTGAAGAGTCGACTGTAATTCTGACAACAGTCTTCTTTTAGACAGGAGGACAGGGCAAATTTCACGTTATGCTGCTCCTCGTACTCGGCAGGGTTTCCTCTTTTTCAAACCTTCCATGGCCCAGCTCAGCTCATTCCACGTAGGTTTCTGGTTCAGCATTTCCTTACATTTTTCTGCCTCAAAGTATTTTTTCCCCCTTCATCAAAGCGTGTGGTGCGCTGGAGGCTGAGTGGGTCATTAAAAAAAGTCTGGTTCAGGAGAAGAGTGCCATTGGCATGGAATGGTGAGGGTGTCTGTGATGGCAGATTTATAGCATCTGTAGCAATTGGCACTAGTTTAGAAGTATCTTAAAGTGCTTTCTTACAATAAGTAGATGTCTAAACAGGTTTCTGCAGTTTCCAAAATACATATAGGGTTTAGGGATAGCTTTGTTTTTAAAATTTCACTGCAGTAGCAAAAGTCTGGCAGGTTACCCCCAGATTTTCTCTTCTTTGAAGGTGCAGGTCCTTGATGGCGCTCAGGTGTTGGCAGTTGCCTTATGACAGCCCTTGTACCATCCAGTGACATTCCCGCCCCCTCCCCCCCACGCTCCTGCAGGTGCTGAAGGTTGTAACTATGTGCAAAACCACCTAAAAGCTGCCGCAGGATCTTGGATAACTCACAGGGAATTCACTTGGCTGCTCTTGAGGACGATGCGCAGCTCTGATGTGCTCTTGTCTTACTGGCAGTGCTCTCTGCCTTCTCTGGGTGCTCCTCACCCGGGAGTGACCTGCGCTAAAGGCTCATGTTCCTAAGGCTGCTTTGTAGCCAAGACGGAACGTTCCCGGCTCCCACATCTCGGCTGACAGCTGCGCAGGAGTCCTCCAGGATTTCTAAGGATGTAAAGGACAATTTGTGGGCTGGATTTGCAACTCAAAGTTGAGTATTCAGTGCCTGGATGTTCTAGAGGAGAGAAGCGTGAATTTGCGGGCAGGGCAGTTGCTTGCAGTTTTGCACCACACCCTTTTTCCAGGGTGGGTATCTTAGGCTAGATTTTGCTTTCTAAAGAATTTTCCACAAATCGAGCTCTCCAGACCCCCAGCCCACCCTAAAATGCCACTTCTGGGCTATGGACTGCGCTGCTGGGCATTACGAGTCCTGCTGAGAATGGTACCACGCTCACCTTTGTGATTGAAACCAGAGAACTGGGGGTGTTGAAGGTGGTAACCTCCTGCCTTTCTGGGGTGGGCTTTCTGATGGGTACAGAGCCTTCGGAAGGCTTCGGAGTTGTAGCTTTGTTCTGTTTACGAAGGTACGAAGGCTTCTTCTTTTTCCCTTTATTTTTTTTTTTGGCTTTTTTTAAACACATCATCGAACTTGTCTAATTGCAGTGAGTTCCAGACTGGAGCTTCCACGTAGTGTAAGTTGCAGGCTGATAAAACTGAACTTGAGAGCCATGGGGACTTTTTCCAGGCAGTGGTTCAGCAAAGATAAAATCCCTAAAGCATAATCTAGTGGGTTAATTAATATCCAGGCTGTTAATTGATTTTACCATAAAACTATTGAAATATTTTTGTAAAAAACCACTGAGATATGTATCTGGAAACTTTAGAGAGCGCACAGTACAGCCTCTGAGCTGTATCTTTTGGTCACAAATTGTCTTGGCATCTTTGACTTCTTCCTAGGAGACACTCTAATGAGTTTGCCTTTCCTTATTTACCCCCAAATCCAAGCTCTTTTAGTGGCAGCAGGTAAGAGAGACTCCAGTAAGACGAATCCTACATAAAGGAGTGTCACAGCAGCTGCTGAGACCACATGGGCTTCTTCCCTTTTTGCCACAAACAGGTGAAAAGGAGGACAGGGATATGACTTTTGATTCATGTTTAGTAAGTTTCTGTCTTTTGCTCCCTCTCTCCAAAGGAGCGGAGATGAGTTCTCTAGTTTTAGCTGTAGAATATCCCCAAACAATAGCTATTTGGATAGACAGCTTCTCTGGATCATTTTCTGAGTGTCCTGTGTAACTCTTGGAGTTAAGCGTTCCCCGCGGTGAATTCTTCGGAGACAATGTGTAAACTATCAGAATTGGCTGGTGCCTAAAGCCAGATCTAGAAACAATGACACAGAACGGAACCAACACGCCATGGGGGGAGCTTCGGCTTTTGGAAGAAGTGTGACTGGAGTCTTCCTGCCAGTGCTTTTGTTTGCTTGTTAATGAACCTCTGAATGCAATTGGCCAGCACTATCTAAAAAACGTCAGGAGGCAAAGAACATCCACGGGTGAGCCCGTTCGGTGGTAGTTTTGGGGAAGTGCCATACGTTGGGAGATAAAAATCGGGATTACGTCGGTAGGTAAGTGCCGTACGTTAGAACAGCACAGATTATTCTCCTTCGTGTCCCACCTCCCATCTTGAAAGCAGAAGACACGCCCCACACCTAGCGGGAGTTCCGAGCAATTTGGGTGGCTTTGCCCATACCGTTAATCCATTTTCCTTTTTTCACTGGCAGCTGAGCCCTCAGAGCCCTCTTGACCACTAACCTGTCGCTCTCTCACTCACAGAATGTGAACGGTATAAAGTACCACGCCAAGAACGGCCACAGAACGCAAATCCGCGTCCGCAAACCATTCAAATGTCGCTGCGGAAAGAGTTACAAGACAGCTCAGGGCCTGCGGCACCACACAATCAACTTCCACCCCCCCGTCTCTGCCGAGATTATCAGGAAGATGCAGCAATAACACGCTGGTCACAAACGTGCCAAGAAATCCTCACCAGCAGTCGCTGATTTTGAGAACAGCCACCTTTTTTTCAGGGGAAGCATTCAGCAACCCTTAAGAAAACAAACAAACAAAAAAGAAATTAAATGCATGCTTTAAAATTTTCTGTAATTTTGGAATGATGTATCTTTGTAGAGTTAATGATTTTGTACATTTGCACATGTAATCATCATACCCATTTTCATTACTTTGAGATAAGGTGCTATAAAAGCTATAGGTTCTTCAGACCATTTCTTTTTCCTCCAAAAACAAAATAAAAAAATATAAATTTGGGGGGGGTGGGGGGCCCGTTGCCTATTTAGCCGTACCGAAGTGTTGACCAGGAGGGAGGGAGGAGGAGGAGAGCTTGGCACTGACCGTCCTTCCCCGACTGTACCGCGACGAAGATTTTTGCGCTGCGTCTGTCCCTGCGTGTGCGATACCCAAAGCAGCCCGCCCTCGGCCGAACGCCAGGTAACATGCCTTACACGCCGCGGTTAGCCGGGGAGTAGCCAGTCTTGTAGGTAATGGAAATATAAATAAGAAAGAATGTTTAACGTAATATGCTAAAAATATTTTCATACTTAAATAACATACATAAAAAGGTGTGCTTGCTGTATTTTATATTATACTGCAAATTTTTTTTTTGCCCCCCCCCCCCTTTCGAAATGCTGAAAAATCTTGCCGTTGGAACTAGTAAACA
>VXBO01009634.1:157806-175350 GCA_013400135.1 Rhinoptilus africanus
TTTGCGTTGTGCATTTTTTTTTTTTCCTTTTGCTTCTCGTCGTAGGTCACCGCGTTCCGTTTGGAAGCGCCTGTTTAGCTTTAGAGTTCATTTTGCTGAAAACTAACGACATTTGAGCCTTATCGAAGATTTTTTAAAGTGCCCCTTGCAGCAGGTGGTCAGAGACTCGACTGAAAACAAACAAGCCAAGGTGAGAGCGCTTTTCCCGTCCGGCCCGTAGCTGGGGGCGCGTTTGTGGNCCAAAGCTTTAACGGAAAACTTTGTAAGGATGACAGTTCATTCTCCAGCAGAGTGAAAGTCTCATTAAAGCCTTTCGAAGGAAAAAAATAAAACGTGGCTTTTATTTTTTTCACCTCCCGGCGAGGTGACAGCACCGGCGCCCGGCTTCGAAGGATGATCCAGGCAGGAGCTGCCGGTGCAGCCCCAGGCGGCCGCTTCCCACCTTCCCCGGTTTTGGCAACAAATCTGGCCAAGAAAACAGGTTTTTTTGGCTCTGCCCCTTGTCTGAGAAACTCCAGGCTGGGTGGGTTCCTCCAACAGCTAAAACAGTCGTACAACATCGTTGTTGCATGTAAATTCCTTTCGCCTTTAAAAATGAAATTCCAGTTTCTATTTACCTATTCATTGTGACAGTATTATCCAACAGGTAAAGATGGGACTATTTTGTTATACTGTGTATAGTGAATGTATTGTACCGTGTCTGTGAAAAGTGTGCTTTAAATTATATTTTCATATGTTTTGTTGGGGACAAAGTACTTTAAGTTTGAAAGCGACAGAGGTTTGTTTTAGAACTGAAGGCAACTTAAAGAATTCCTGTCAAGAAAGCTGCTTATAAATGTAAATCAAATCACATTTAAAATAAACGGCCTCTGACCTAAAAAAACCCACTCCTCTTTGCTCCTTACTGGCCTCAAGAGTTTCGTTCCTGGGCTGGAGACAGTTTCTGTGTTTTACTTCGGTGTCATCAAACTTTGTGTTCGGTGAACACCCAAAGCAGCTCGAGTGCCACACCATGAACGCACAAGACTGCAGGGAATGCTACAGCCCGGAGAAAGAGGGGGGAAAGGGGGAAAAAAAAGGATTATTTTGATCTAATCCGTCCAAAGGCCTTCAGCCTTTGGGAAGCCCCTTCTCAGGGTTGGATGGATCTGGGTTCCCTTTTCTTCTGGGGGCGCTCAGAAAGGAGGTGGCTGTGGCTGGGAGGGAGACATCCCTGGCTGGGAGAGGTGGGGGTGGCCCCGCTGGGCTTCTCTTGGCTACCTGCGAACTCCCGGGGGTGGATTTTAAGCAGATGCTTAATAACTCCCTGAATAACGGGATAGCCGATTGTCTCCTGCTTCTCCAGCCTGGCCTAACGAACTGTTTCCACGTGCTGTTCAGTTACGGTAAGAAAGAAAATAAACAAAAACATTCTCTGAGTCCATGCTTTACCTTAGACCATCTCTTGACATCACGTTCCCAGTTAAAAACCCAAATCATCTAGGACTTGGAAAGCAGAGTCCCGCTGGAGCAGGTGCTGCCCAAGACCCTGCGATTTACCCTCTTCGCGCCCCCCCTGCGTCGCAGGGGAAACCCCCAAACCCGCATCCCTGAGTCCCGCTCTCAAAGGGAGAGCATCACCAGAGCCCAGCAGCAGATCCGCTCTCCCCTCGGAGCCGGAACGTCCATCAGCTCTCAGCAGGTAAAGCCCCACCTCCACTTCATGAATTCAAAACGAGCAGCAGGGAAAAAAAAGACGGCGTGGGCTCCATGGATAATTTTGCTTTTAATGTAACGACTACTGTACGAGTGGAAAGCGGATTTACTTCATACAGTTAAAGTAAATATAAAATGTTAAGGTATACACACACACACACGGTATTTTACTTACTGGAAAGAAAGAAAGTTAAAATGCAGAAGGTTTTAAAAGCCCTAAGCCCAAAGGAACACCTTACTCACTGCTGTGGAAGCCTAACGCTATCGGAATGGCGATGATTTTTTTAAACGATTACTTGGAGGCATCGAAGCACAGTAGTTTCTTTTAACTCAGAAATGCCGCCTTCGGGTATAACGTGCTTCATGTAATGTTATCCCTTGAGGCAAACGTTCCGTACGGAAAAGTGAAGTGTCTGCCATTGCCTTTGTTGCAAGCATGTCGCCTCACAGCACGTGCATCTACAGTTAGAAACGGACCAGAAAACTCTGTTTTCACTGGGTAAGGAACGTAACATTCCCATTTAACTGTTACCCAAAGGAAAACTACACCAATTTGCTAGGAGAAACAGCCATTTATTCCATGTCTAATCACGCCTCGCTTAGCACGGCCAAGAGAAACCAGGGGTTCTCTGGTAGCAGAAGAACCTCGTTGGAGGCGGTCTCGGTTTTTTCTGAGGCCAAGTCATTCCCATCTCCTTACGAATTCCAGTAAATCAGGGAATAAATACCTACTTACACAGCAAGGTGGGGGGGGGGTTGCGGGTTTGGTTTCTGAAGTGTGGTGTTAGGTAAAGAGAGGAGATCACCCAACAGCAGCTTTCTCGCGCCTCCCGTTAGAGTAAATTAGCTTTTTATGAGAAGTCTGCAGTGTTGGGGAAAAGCTGCGCTTGCTCCTGTTCCGGAGGTGGACTACTCAGCAGCGGTGGGATTGAAGCTACGCCGCAAAACAAAGGATTTAATCGAAATTTAATACGTTCTGATCGAAGTGGGTCTGGACGTGCCTCTCGAAGCCCTGCTGGTCGTAGTCGGGCGGGAACTGCTCGCTGCACATGGGACACACCTTCCAGTGGCTCTCCACGTGCTCCTCAAACTTGCTCTGGTCGTAGTTTGGCGGGAACATGACGTCGCAGAGAGGGCACTTCTTGTGCATGTCGAAACTGCAGGAGGCAGCGGAGAGACAGGAGAAAGGCAGAGGGTTACTTCATCTGCTGCTGCCAAAGAAAATCCGGAAGTGGGATCCCGCTGCCGCCCACGTTAAGAGCTTTACTACAAACCCAAATATGAGATTTTGTATGGGAGCGAGTATCGTACGTTTCAGTTAAACGTCTCTGCTGAAAGCGCTCAATACACTTAAAGTGGTTTGACGGAGGAATTCCAAAATAAGCTGGCATTTTAAAAGCTACATAATTTGGACGTAATTCCAGCTACTGCTGAATACAAATCTATTGAATGTCTTAATGGCCAAGCAGTTTCATGGGAAACCACTCTCTCTGCTCATAAATGCTCGCTCTTGGCAAACCTGACACTTTATAAAAGCTCTAAACTCAGCTTTCACAATTAGGTTGGAAAGGTTGGGGGGGGCGGGGAAGGACGGGGGACGGACCAAAAGTTATTCATTCATTTAATGAAGAAATTGTCCCCGTTCTGCCAAAACAAGGTACAGCACAAATAGTCTTCCCGGTCTCAGCATATTCCCTGAGATGTAATTGTAAACCAAACGTTCATCGCAGACGCTTCATGGTTTTTCATCTCCACTCCCCACCCCTGAGTAAAAACAAGTGCAGTTCTCTGGAAACCCAGCCGTGCCATGAAACACCAGTAACAGGTAACGCTCACCTGGAATCGAAGCAGAAACCTGTCCCACGTTCATGCAGGAGAAGACTTGGAGGATCGGGAGCAGAAGGTACGGCGTTGTCATCATCCTAGTGAAATAAAAAATACAAAAAAGGCAACATTACCCACCAGAAACAGCTTTTTTCTTTCCCCTCCAAATACATTTTTTGTTGCCGAGCATAAACACGGATGAAGGTTACCGTCTGTTTTATAATCTCGGCAGTGAAAGTTTTACTTTAGCACTGCGAAAGGGAGAGGTAGTTAATGAACATGAAAAGCTAACGACGGGCTGCCTTTTGACGGCGTCCCCCGAGCGGAGCTCTGCACCAGCGCTGCTCCAACGCCACCACCGGAGCAATGGCGGAAACAGGGCTCACCTCACCCCTAACACAGAGAAACCCACGTGAAACCGAGCGCGGGGCAGCCCAGCACAACCAGTAACGGCGTTTCACCCAGAGCCAAAACTCACAAATAAATTCTAGACCGGAGAATGTCAAGTCAGACTTCAAAAATCTGGCAGTTTGCAAGTTTTAGCAAAAAAAAGGGGGGGGGGGGGGCCTTTGGTTAAAAAAAGCCGCTGATTGCGATTCACACATTTTGCCTCCCACGGGTCAGTTCCGAGTGATCCCACCCCTGGCTGGTGGGACACGGTGGCAGCTGCTCCCACACGCCGCCGGGAGCGCCAGGGGAATGGCCCTGTTTGGCTGCTTCCTCTCCTAACGAGCATCGCCCCACTGACCACTGACGGACAAGTGCGTCAGCCTCTGAGCTTCTCCAGCAGGCAGGTTGGCATCTCAGGAAGGCGCTGCTCCGCGCTCCTCGCGGAAGAAAGGAAGGAACCCGCCCACAACGGGAAATTCTCGGCAGAAAAACCAAGAATCCCCACAGGGACTGGACCCTGAGAGTTTCCTTCTGAGCAGCAAGGGGTCAAAACGCTTGTGTTTTGCAGGGTTTGGGGGACGGGCTTTTTTATTCTGTGATGACATTATGACGATTTAGGAGCTAAATAAGCACAGCGATGTAAGCACGTACAACTAGGGGAAGTAAACGGCACAAAAGGACAACAAGAAAGCGGGAAGAAAATCAGAACTGTGTGTGTAAAACCCTTCTTCACGCAGTATAAAACTCCATGATTCAGCATCCTGGCTCTATTCTGCCGTTAGACAACACAGCACAAAACCTACTCATTTCAAGGTGGGAACACGGGTAAATTCAGCAAGATTTCTGGAATTCCAGCTCCGAGTTAATTTTTTCTTCTCACGTCAAAGACGCCTGACATGCAAAAATTATGAATTATCCAGCAGATCTCCAAAAAAGGATGTGCGAGGGGCCGTACGCGACAGCTCACATGCTGCATGGCTTGTATGGACAGCTATTACGGGTATTCAAACCTATCTTATCTTCAGGCTACCGTACTTTGTCCTTGTGAAGAGTTAACGGAAACACGGCAGGACGGCAAGATTCCCTCAATCTTTTTCTTCTCCTGACAACAGCTGTGTAGTTTCAAGCATTTAACATTCCCATTAAGCAGCCAGTGGGGCCTGCTCTGACAGATGCGAGCCACAAACGTATTTTCCCTTCTAACTCGCTTGCTTTGCACCTGCACGTGGGTTTTAAAAAAAACCAACAATGTTATTTGTTCCTTTTGTCACGAGAGAGGTAGGATGCATGTATTCAAGAAGAAAAACTATTTAAAGTACTCTTGTGCTACAGTGCTACAGCTTCTACAGTGCCAAAACCCCAGCAAGTGTGCTGGCCACCAGACTGTGAGCAGCCCAGGGCTTGCCTGAGAAAAGGAATGTGCATCTTCCTTCAAAAAAATAGTTCCACTGCAAACACAGGCCTAATTAACATTTAAATCTTTTCCAAAAAAAACCCCAAGCTTTCTTATCATTCTTTACTGTTCATCACTTGGTTAATTCTTGAGCACAGGGCGTTTTTTATTAATACCTGGTTACGAATGACAGGGTGGACAAGGTACTTCTCCAGTGAAAGGGCCCTTCAGCCTCAAACCCCTGGAGTAAGCCTTGCTGAGGACAGATCAGCAGACCGGATGACAAATTATTCGACACGTTAAGGGTTATTAATTTTAAGTGAATAAGGAGTCAGGATTTAGAAGGGCTAAATATTAATTTGGTATATAAGGGCATTAACCAAAATTATGTGGCGAGCGTGATGCAGATGGGTCTCTTTTCTCATTCAAAATTATTAACGCATTCAACAAACCCCACCTTTTAAGAAAGGTCTTTAGAAAGCCACCGCCAACCTAATGCCCGCTGTCACAGAACTCGCCGCTCCTGAAGTAATCCATCTTCCATACAAATGCTAGAATACCACAGAAGTTTTAGCTCCCCTACCAAGAGAAGGGAGACCTCTTGGCTTTTTGCACGTGTTATGCGAAGATTAAAACGTACCGAGTGGCAAATGAAATATGTTCATAACAGGTTATTTGAGCAGAAGTCATCTCCCGCTGCCCTCCATCCAGTAACACCAGCTGGGTCCGCAGAAGCAGCCCGCTTTACCATCACCTTCCCCACGCGCGTGTTTGCGCTCCACTACCACAGTCCAGGGGAAACTCAAGATTTTCATTAGTATCAACAAAACGCTAAAGGATTCATATGGAGCTTTGCTATGGAGCTTTGCCATTGAAAAAATTTATTTTAAAAAAAATCAGCACTGCCTGTCCACCTTATATACAGCTTTAATAGGTTAATAGGTTGGGTGGCCTTTTTTTAGTTTGTTTTGGGTGGGGTTTCCACATTATTTACTTATAGTTATTTTAGTTATTTGGTCAGTATTTTGCATACACACCCCCTTTTTAAAAAAAAAAAACAAACAAAAAAAACAAACCACCACACATTGGTGTTTCTGCGAATCACTTGGTAAGATTAAACTGTTTACATCTTTTGTCCTTCCTTTCAGCTCCTGGCAAGCGTGGTACCCTGCCAGGTACAAATAGATCATTCCGCCTCATTCCTTTTTTTGAAAAGCTGATTTGGGCACGACCCTTCCCTCTCCATGGGCACACAGGCACAATCCTGCTTTGCTGCCTCGTAGGCTCTAGCTCCAACAAAAGGCAAGCACAAGTTAGTAACAGTTTTTCACAAAGCCTTTTCTGATGCCAAAGTAACATAAAGTTTGGCATTTCCTACAGATAAAGCTTCCTCGTGAGCCAGTTCAATTAATTGTAAAAGTCACGCTGTGTGTTCCTTACAGTAGCTTCTGACCCGTGCACCATTTCAGAATGGCAACACTAAATATGTATTGATATCATGCTGTTAAGACACGGAAAGTCTGTCTCCTCCGTGTACTTTTGCTCTTAGCCAAGTACATAAAGATCAATTCTTAATCTTTGTTACGCTTAACCCAAACAAGAGCAACGGGGATTTGTATTGTGCGTACCTCAAAGTGCGTATTACAGAGATTACTATATAATTAAGGAACGGTCGAACAGTAACAATGAGAACTTCCTCTTAGTCTGAGAGTTTCACATCTTTCTAATTACAAGTTGCACTAAACAGTACACAATCAACCAGTAACTAAAAATTCTGGGCCAACTTGGAACTTCTGGGAAGCACAGAAAGCGTCCCACAGTACTGGACTCTGACAACTGTCTGCTTCCGTCATTTTAGATGGACAAAGCTCCCAAAGCATACCCTGTGAAACAGAGAACTATATAAAGGGAGGATGGGTCTTACTCATCTCGGTTCACAATCACTGTGCGCCCAGTTTCTTCCCGCTACTATAACCAATGATGTTACAAACGCTCTTCAACCTGATATTTGAAAACCGGTCGCTCTCCCATGGTAGAACAGACCACCCCCTGAAGACTCCAAAGCCGAAAGGAGAGGGCTGGCTGAAGCTGCCTTACAGAAAGGGTTTGACAGCAACTGTGGGGAGGCCTCAATGGCTCGGCCTAGGCTGTATTTTAACCACAGCATCAGCTTACTCACAAGATCCCGTGGTGGAGTCATCCAAGATATTTGGATGGAAGCCCGTACTCCGTATTTTGAGAAAGAGACAGTTTAATCTGCCCTTCGTGTAGACCCAGAGCCAGCTCTCTTGCACTCCAGGCTGATGACAAGGGACATGAGCCAGCAGTGTGCCCAGCTGGCCAAGATGGCCAACAGCATCCTGGCCTGTATCAGGAATAGTGTGGTGAGCTGGACTAGGGAAGTGATCATCCCCCTGTACTCGGCACTGGTGAGGCCCCACCTCGAGTGNGGCTGCACACACTCAGTCCAAGACCTCTGCAGTGCTCTGCAGGGATGTAACACAGTCGATAACGTGGCTTCGGGTCCTTACGAAAAGTGTCTGATATCCCGTACCCACAGGCTGGCACTGCGCCATAACAAGTGCCAGGCTTTCTGAATTCAGAAGTTTGGATAATTAGGTTAACGAATTATAAAAGATGCCTTTGATGTCATGATTTACCTATCATCACTTGACTGTAACTCTCTTTCAAACTGCCACAATGAGTCCCACAGATTACATGACTCAAAGATACATACAGTATTACAAAAGAGGGGGTTTGCCACTAGAAGAGGAAGAAGGGAAAGCCAGACCTTAACTGTCAGAAATAAGCACAACTCACCTAGTTTTACCAAAACTAACCAATTTTATCTCAAGTACTGCTTTCTTGATTACAACCGTAATCAGCTCCAAGATTGCCAAAGGGAAATTAGAAATAAAACCATGTGAGACACTGTACAAAAACCATAGGCTTGGAACAATCCCCGGCTCTGATTGCGACAGCTCATTTTAAGACACACCAGTAAGTGAAGTGATACCCATTAAACAATAAACAAGCTTTAACCAATAAACGAACAGCCACAGCGCTAACGTATAGTGCAGGTAAAATGGGAAGAAGAGTACATATATTGCCTTTCTGCGACTCAGCTCTGCTGTGGGAGAGAAATCAAACTCTTTTAGGTCTCTGCCTCTCAGCAAGCAGTTTGGTCTCCCAAGAGGCTCCTGGATACCAACTGCTCCTTTGATGCCTATCCCATGCAGAAGACAGCGACTGGCTGCCAGGGTAAGATCAGGCTAATGAAGTGTAGTGGGCTTTTTTTTGTTGTTGTTGTTTGCTAGAAGAAAGGCCATTTTGGATTCATCTCAAAAAAAAATATCCCGACCTGGTTGGCAGTTGCCAAAACTTACACCCCCCAAAAATTTACTGGGACTAACAACATTGTTTAATAGTCTCAGGATAGCTATTCTGGGCTTAGTGCCAACTGTAATCAGGACTACTTTTCTAAAACTCACACTTTAGTATTAAATATCTATATAAGTTTTGTTTATGGTTCTCTCCCATACATACCTGGCTTCTAGAAATTATTTGCTCCACATGATTACCTTTTGGTCAATTACAGGAGAATGAGCAAATGGAAAGTTAGCGCTGAGTAGATGACGGCAGGAACTTGTGGCAAGTCAACTATTCTACATAAAATCACCCACTGTGTGCGTGCTCATCTGGCATGATTAACACAGACCAGCTTATCCTTCTTGGAAATCATGGTTTAATTGGCCTAAGCGTTCCAAAAGCATAAGCTATGAAGAATTCCAGAAAGTCTTTGAGTCATACAAAACTGATGGGTTTATACATCAACCACATACATGGAAGTGCCCATTCCCGAGGAACAAAGTTTTGGGAGAAACAAAATCAGAACACAATAGCAACCTTAAACACAAATTCTAATGCGTTTGCAGATGTATCCTTACTCGGTCTGCGACTCAAGCGTAACTGAAGACAGCAAAGGCAGCCTAATTTCAATATGCAGAAGCGTCACCATCACTTGACCTTACACTGCTAGTGAAGCAGTAACACAAACGTCTCCTTTGAGAAGTAGAAAGAGAAGCCTACAGAACAGAGACCAAGCTGGCAGCCGCCTTTCCCCCCGCCAACCAAAAGGCTAGGTACTATCTTTCGCCATACCTCTAATCTATTAATATAATTAAAAGATTCATATTTCATCCACGGGACAGGTAAAAAGATCAACTATGGCTGTCCCACTGGGCTTTTTAAGAACTGTATTGCTAAAAAGTACCCATGATGGCAGCCACATTAGTTCAACAGGCTGACAGTTTTTCCTTCATTGGGAAGGGAAATGGAGAAGAAACTTTCTGTTGATGTAGCAAACTATGGATGATCCGTATAGTACGCAATTTACAATTCTAATGACACAGAACAGAAATATGATCTTTTTCATATATTGCAGACAACATACCATGAGTTAGATCTTTTTCAGTACAAGACAAAAAGCGTATACATGGATCATTACCCAGGAACACAAGATTCCTTCAGGCAAAAGTAAGCTCAGGACCTCAAAGAAGTCTGATACAAGGCTGATGAAGAAAAAGTTAGCATTAAAAACCAAACAAGTAACAAACAAAAAACCTTACAAAGACTTTTAAACGGTAAGGAGACACCTGGGATTCCTGTACAGAAGTTTTGTATTTTACAGAGTATCAATTCAGACAGGTCCAATATATTCCTCTAAAGACGACAACCTCAGTTCAAGTAAAAGAATCAAGTTTTACCATGAAAAAAAAAAAGTACTAATAACTCCTGACTTTCCCTGGATTTATCTTGCGTTCCCCTTGACACTTCTCCCCCCACGTCGTCTCACGTTCTCTTCCTGTTTAGTTGGATTAGTGACCAGTTTGCAGCCATATTCGGGCTGATCAGCCAGCTGTCAGATGACCATCAGAACAACAATTCATTAAGGTCTCTCTCTTCTCCCAAGCGATTGTCAAAAAGCCCGTAGGAAGTCAGCATCTAACACCTCTACCACATGTCAAATATGGCTGAAGTTAGAAGAAGGCGGCAAAAACAATACCCAGAAAGAAATAAAAAATGGGGACAGGGCAGCAAAATAAAAATCTGAACAAACTGGAAGAAGCTTTTGTTTTGAGCAAATGCCAGGGTACAGATGAACAGAAAACAGGTACTCCACTTCAGTCAACTCATAGCACACATAACGCTGCACAAGTTGTTTACATGCCAGAATGGTCCAGTGAAGGCAAAGGCTTCAGAACTCAAAGACTATCAACACGTAGAGTGGAAATGTGCAAACAGACAAATGCACAAAGGCAAATACTAGTTTCTTTCCCTGGTGCTAAGGAAGGCGTGTGGCACTTGGAAACAGAGTGACTCAACATTTACAAGGCAAGAAGGTCAAAGTAGTAGCAGTGCAAAAATGGGGTTTGTAGGTTTGAAGCAATTCTACCTAATTCCCTGTCCAGTAAACGCTTCTGGGAGAAGCATTTGAGTCTTCTCCTCTGTCATCCAGATTGTTTACAAAGTTATTCAAACCGCACAGGAATGTAAACAGCAGCTACAGCAGGTAAGTCTGAATTGCCAGACCCCCTCAGAGTTTGCTGAACTATTCTAGATCCATGCTAGATCTCTCATCTTAGATAAATAACGTGGGCATGTTTGTCACCACAGGTGAATCACCACCAACACAGCCATGAAGTGGTGGAAGTGACTACAACACCCCCTACAACACCCCCAAGTTCTTAAACTCATAGCAATAGAAATGTGGAAAGGTAGGCAAGAGAAGTAGATACAACAGTAATATTTTAAACAAAGCAGTGAGACCTCCAATCCCCCTCTTCTGTGAAGGAATCTTCCTCCAACAAAAGGCTCTACACCTTAGCAGTTTTAAAATGCACAGAATTACCTCTAAAGCAGCTTATGTTAAAAACCGATACAACAAATGGTAATCTCTTCGTATTTATCATTTTACATTTGCCGTTTCTTCAGCACAAATGAAAGCCTCTCTTTTATAATGAATTACTCATATAAATTGAACTTTTCCCTGCTTATTTCTTTAAATACTGCATTAGAATAGTTTTATCTTTGGCATATAAGTCACTCTAGAAAGATTCTTGCAGCTACTCATTTCCATGTTAAACATGCAGTCTATTTTTGGGAGGAGCAAGCAACTGAACCTCATGCGAAAGTGAAAAAATAAAGATATAAATTATTTGATTTAAAGGCACCTTTCCTCAGGTTGAACTTTATTTAAGCCTGTTATATTCTATCTCGTTACAAAAATCCAGGCTGTGTCAGCAAATGAGCACAAGACTCTAGCACTGTTTCTCTTGGGTTTGCAAGAGGGCAAAGCACATAGATCAGAAAGAACACCCTGCTAATTAAACTGAAGCAGATCAACTAAGGAAGAGAAGAGCTTGTCATATGCAATATCTACGTCAAGAACGATCAGATGAAATATGCAAAATGTGAAGTAAAAGGTGGGCAACAGCAATAAGCTCACATTCTAGATCTCGAACAGGCTGCAAAAGTTCTGACAGTTTCTCTAATTATTCACAGTAATGGACATCGGGGGCAAAAGGCAGGAGGGAGAAACACATTTTTCTCCATTATAGGTGCTGAGCACCAGGGCTAAAATCATGCCTGTCTGAACACTGATCAGTTTCTGCAAAGGTTAATAGCAATTAAATGTGGCAAACTAGACTAAATGAGAAACAGGTCATGATACCACTGTACTTGCAAAGAGCACAATACTTTGCAGAAAGGTATTTCTTGTTTAATGTTTTTTAAGATACAAGAGTACTTTGAGTAAGAAAGAGTAATAAGTCTGCTCCTGTTCAGATGAAGACACACAGACCAGTTCATTACAGAAGCCAATTTACTAAAACCATTTTTTTATACTAGAATTTGCAAGTTAACTGCATCAAAAAGAAAGCTAAAATATACAAAGCCCTAAAAAAATAAATCAGTGAGAATCTGTCACTTCCCTTGAATCAGCTTTAGATGACAGTTAACTAGTTTCTTCCAAACACGTGCCTAACAGCAAAAAACCCCATCAAAATGGAAGTTAATAAATGCAGATTTGCAAAAGACAGAACAAAAGATTAATACATTAGAATGAAGTATCTAACACAAGACAAATTTTCATTCAGCATTTCACTGAAAAGACTGGTATCGGAAACCTTTAAATTTGTAATTCATTCTGTTACAATTTAGTTCCTACGTACAAATTATAAAATGAGTAAGACCTGGCTACATTTTGAGCCCTCATTCTACCACACAGGAGAGAAAAATCAGAATAAACTGAGATTACTTGGATTTTTCTACTTTAGTATTTTAAAAGATTAAGAAGCTACTGTCCTAATACCAAAACAAGCTGTCACTACAAGAGACTGGGGGAACAAGTCTATTACCATCAATTAAGGCTCAGACTTTTCTCCTTCACTGCAAGCAAAACACACCTAAAACATCGTTCAGGGAAAAGAAAAATGAATTCTGAATTTACATAACAAAAAAACAGGCTTATCAGATATTGAAATCCTATGTGCAGTTCTTGATTACTCATTAGTAAACATACCAAGGAAAAAAAGGATAGTAAAAAAAGGTAACTTGCATTGCTATCCTCAGGATCTTCTAAACCATCAGGCCGACTAAGATTGCGCGAAGGCTGACTACACACTACATCATCTTCCAGCTCCCAAAAGGAAGGTCTAACAGGTGGTCTTTGGATCTCATCAGGATTAAAAGCGCCATCTGCTCCATCTGAAGAAAAATTAATTAGAGCATCTGTGTTCAGTACATTTAGTATTCTGAAATTACAGATGTGCTACCTTACACTTAAAAAAAATCAAGACTGGAACACATTTTCATTTTAGATAATATAAGGAAAGAGAAATCACCTTTTTCAACAGGTGTTTCTTTAAAACTTTCATTTATTGATTCTCATCAGTAAAATAAAAGCACTTTATTGATTCTCATCAATCCATAAAGGCTCTGTACACCAGGACAAAGACTGTTGGTATTTAACCTGCATTAAATGAGCCATTGCTTTTGTAACACTGAAAGAAAATTATAGTGGGGGGACAGGGTGTGGAATTTACTGACCTCTTCTTTCCTGGATTGCATAAGGATTTCCATACTGCAATACTGGTAGTCTACTTGGCACTGCAGGAACTGGTCCATTTTCCTCTGAATACGGGTTGCGAAAATGTAACGTCTGTTGTGAAATCTGTCCTTCCATCATCCTTCCAGCTTGATTTCCTGGTGTCCTGACAAGTTCCTAAAAAATGCAGTGTTTAAAAATATAATTAACCTATGGAGTCCTAGCAAAGTTTGACATTTTAATGAAATACTTAAGATTTGTTTTTAAAAATACATCTGCTAACCTTCCCACTGTCTTTTCACCTTGATCTAGTGCCAAATATACCACACATACCAAAAACAGTCAATAAAGAAAATACAAAGAAGATATTTTAATTTTTTTTCTTGTTTTGCCACCAGTTAATGTAAATTACATAAACAGAACTGCCACATTTTTCAATAAATCCTTTCTACAATGAAGAAAAATCAATTAAATAGGTAAAGAATGGGTGGACTAACAATAACAATCAAAGATAATGGACAATGAGAAAAGTTTTTTAAATTTACTATTAAAAATAAAATAATTCATATCATACCATACCATTCAAGAACGTACTATTTTAATATGCGAAGTACATGTATGTACACACTTGACATAATTCCCTATGAATCTGTGAGTGGCAGATATTTTAAGCACTATTAAGTAGATTTCACTGGATCCTTTCTGATATGTAACAGCAGAATGTTGACCTACCTGAAGCGTAACTTAGGTAACTTAGGCTTATCTTACATTAAGTAAAATAAGCTCAAGGCTGTCACTTTCAGTAGGAAATGAAGAATGGTAGAACAAACTTTTACTCAGTGTTGTTGTTATTATTACGTCAAAGTATTTCTATTACCATTATACCAAGTATACGATGGGGCCAGTCTGGTTTTAGTGGTGCCCAGTGACAGGACAAGAGGCAACAGGCACAAACTTGAGCACGGGAAGTACCACCTAAACATGAGGAGGAACTTCTTTCCCTTCCCCCCGGCAGAGCCCTGGAACAGGCTGCCCAGGGAGGTGGTGGAGTCTCCGTCTCTGGAGACATTCCAAACCCGCCTGGACGCGTTCCTGTGCAACCTGCTCTAAAGTGGCCCTGCTCTGGCAGGGGCACTGGACTAGATGATCTCCAGAGGTCCCTTCCAACCCCTATCGTTCTGTGATTCTGTGAAAGCAAAAAACTGCCTTGTCCTAGTCACTGCTAACACAGCTGAAGTTTTTGCACGTTTCTTTTTGTGAGCAGAAAGGAAAAAAAAAAAAGGATGTTTGGGGTTTTTTCAATTAATATATAGTATTATCTACAGTGCTGAGAAGTGGTTTAAGCCTTGCAATGACTGCAGATATGAGAACACTTTCAAGCTGTGCTGTAAAGCAGACAATCTAGTTGGTACCTTTTTGTTCTTGCATTCAAAAAAGACAGACTGCACCCTATAAAAAAATACAATCTAAATGTAAATCAAAGGGAAAGGTGAAAAAAAGAGAAGAATAAAGTAACAAGACAGTTTAATGTGTTAAGCAGTGGTTTCTACATCAATAGCATGAAGTCGTCAGCTTCTTAGTGGGCACGAGGGAAAGGTTAGTTTGCAGGAGCATCCTGAAAAAATTATTGTTACTCAGTAGAAATCTCTCTCCACAACAAAACAAAATAGCATGGAAAAAAGCACACAAGTATGGACACATGAAAACGTAACAGAAAAATGATGAAGGTGAGATTCTTAACTTGATGGACAGCTGGAGGAGACTATGTTACAGATACTTTACATCAACGGGATTTAGGTAAACGCTGGGCTAACAAAAATTTTAAAATGGGTCAGAATGAAGACAATTTGCTCTACCATTCCGTACAATAACCTAGGTATGGTGGTCTCACCACTAGCAATTGTGCAAAGGCCCCTGAATATATGTGTAACCTCAGCACTAACTGCTAGACTGATTGACTAAGTCTCTTTTATAAAATTCAGACAGTTGATTCTAGGATGTAAAACTCAGTCAGTACTTTCTATTTATATTAACAAATACTAATGAGTACTATTTTTCACAAAGGTAATCCAGACTAGGTTACATATTTCAAATATTTATACTACAAGCATCATGTGGAACCAAACTGTCTAATTAGATTAGACTTTTGTCTTAATTACAAATTATTAGATTTTAAATGCATGAGAATTTGTATTTTCATACACAGATTTCAAAGTTATTACGCTTCCAATGAAAAATAATTTGATCTCTATGAACTTAAGGAGAAAAGTTCTAATTCAGCCTTCTTCCTCCTTCTTTATATCCTCACCTACTCTCTATACATACACTTCCAGTTTGGCCAGGGTTTGTGTGTAGCTTACTTCCAAAATCCAGTGTTTTCATGCAAAATGTAAAAATGATGAATTTATTGAGAGGCTTAAGTGGTCTGCTTTATTTAATTCTGTTGTTTAAATATTTGTGTCAGAAAGGCATTTAATTCTTCCAGAAAAGCTCAAAACTCTTCAAAAAAGAAAATACTTGAAATTCTAGATTCTTCCATATAATCCATAGAGATAGTAATTGTTATAACCTATTAAAGGGTTTTTATAACTTATAAACCACTGAAACTCTAAGCTAACATATAAGACAGTAATTAAAGTGACTGAAGTGTGATCAGTGTATCAGCTGTAATTCATCCAAAGAAAAGTATTTCTCATCCTTCCATTTAATAAAACGGGTAAAGTGAGAGAGCACATATGCCAAGAATATCCACAGGAATACGCCATTTACAATTCGGAACCAAGCAGAAGATTCTGAGATGCAAAAATGAAAATAATGATTAAAAATCAGAGATTGTTAAGACAGACATGCTTTCCAATCATGTTGTTCCTTCTGCTTCGCATTTTCTTCTGGGTTCTGAGCATTACATTAGCAAATATTAGACAGAAATGCAAACAAAATCCTCAAAGATGGAAGTGTGCCTTTTCCTGAAATGGCTTTAAATTGAAACTTAAAACCAACACTTCAATTACCAACTCAACTACATGAGAAGTAAAATGTCTCAGTTAATAAAAGGAAAAACTCGATATATTCTTAGAAACAGGAAAACTTAAGCCCAAACTCTAGAATACAAAAACGCAAAATCATATACCAGTAACTACTCTGAACACAAAACACCAGTCAAATGAAAAAAGACAGAGATTATACATTTATTGTTATACACACACTATCAGGTTTCAAATATAAAGGGTATGGACTCCAACGGCAACATCATATAGTCATTTTCAAACAGGAAAAAAGTAGTATCTACAAACAGTAAGGCAGCTTATGGGAAGTTATCTTTTTGGAGCACTGACTGTAAAAATAGTAACGGGTATTTTCTTTTAGAAAAACCTTCTGAGACAGGACAACACAATTTCTGCCTAACACTCTCCAAATGAAATATCCTCCTGTAGATATGATATAAAACTATGCTAGCGTTACTTTCAATTTATAGACTAAATTGTGTATATGACTGAAATGGGTTAGGGTTAAATGGTTAGGATTACAGCCTAAAGTTTTAATGTAAAATGTAAATAATTAATCTTTACTCAATACAAAGCAGGAAAAATTAATTATCAGTGAAATTAAGATTTTTCCTTTTTAAAATAAATTTCTTTTGCAATATAGAACAGTTCAGAATGAGAGGCAGTGGCATTAATACTTTAATTTTAGCATCACTTAAGATTAAAACAGAATGTAGATCAAAGTGACTGTAAAAAGGTGCCAGAAGTTGGACAGCTAGGATAGAGACTGATTAAAAAAAAATAATTAAAAAAAAAATCAAAGGCTATATAAGTACATAAATAAAATACAAACCAAGTAATGTTATAGGTTTGAAGAGACAGCAAATGAACCTTTTTGGTACGAATGTTTGGTGACATTTATAAACAAACACTGATAATGGAGTATGAATGGAAAAGCTGTTTACTATACTGTACTTAACCTTTTAAATCATGGTTCTAGTCTAGCAAGGCACTTTGATTCTTCTTTGTAATGTAAATATCTATAAATTTGGTAGACAAAGTTCCAAGCTTTTATAAGTTCCATACATTGTTATTACAGTTGTTCTCCTTATGTGTGGTGGTTAAAATAACTGCCTCCAGCTAAACTAGAT
>VXBO01009634.1:175441-195525 GCA_013400135.1 Rhinoptilus africanus
ACATCTTTGGTAAAAGATCATTTAAATATGAACTGCCTGAGAATCTAGAATTTTACAAAACACTTACCTATCTTAATCTGAAATTACTTTAATTTCAATTTATCAGTATGGAAATTCCTGTTTCTACTAAGTATCTGTTCATACTGGATTTTTAAGTAATCTGAACAATCCTAACTTTTCCACAGTATCATGCAATACTATCTGAATGTAATAAAGACATTGTATTATTTCACTTTTCAGTAAAACCTAGCTTTAATTGTCATATAATACCCTTTAGAGGTACTTCCAACGTTAGAACATTAGCATAAATATTTCAGAATGTCTGGTTTAACATTAATGGTAATTAATTTCATTAGACAGTGAACTCTTGAAAGTAGCAGTCCATTTTCTATCAAGTATTTAAAAATCAGAGTACTGTTTGCGTATCTTTCTTTTCTGATAAAGGTATTTTTCCAGTTGCATTTTACCCGTCACTACTGTCACATGTCGAGGTTCTCTTATTATTACAAGCAGTCAGTGGGAGAACTGCAGATGTCAAAAGGATTTGGTTGTATGCACACATCACGAAAAACACGTCGATTATACTGCTGAAATGTCTACATCTCTAGTTATGGGACAACACTGGATAAAACCAAAAATAGTTCCAACAGTGATGGAAAAAATAAACGGTCAATCTAGGTATGTATCATTCATGTCTTATGCCAGAATTCCAAAGGGAATAAGGTTTACTAATTGTGCTGCCTGTCAGCCAGTAACTCCTGAAAGCATCAGTGAGAGTCTCTCTCAAATAAATTAAATTCCTGCAAGTTTTGTTAACTGATGCTCCCTTAGAGGCCTGAAAAGCTACAGCATGAGCTAATAATCATCTTTTCTATGTGGACAAGCTGCACTAAACTGGTATCAGCCTCTAGACACGACACAGCTGAACCTCTTTCATTAAGAGATAAAAGTAAAGCAGGAATGAGGCTGGAAGTCCGCCGAAAACTCATAGAAAAACAGTAGTGCAGAGATGAGAAAGGAATATAGGACAAAATCTGGTAGAAATTTCTGTGAACTGTATAGCTAGCTGTTATTATTTTACACAGAGTATCCCTATCTGCAAATGGAATAATTATTTTAGATCCTGGATGCAATACCATTCTAGACAGAAACAAAGAAATAATTTTTGACATTGTAACATTTTTGTTAGATTATAGGTAGGAAATATTCTAGAACATTATTACAGAACAATAAATGTCAATATTTTCAAATGCTGAGTCAGTTTCGGCAAGTTGGTGTACATTTTTAAAAAATACATAAATATTACTAACAGAATTGATAGTTTAAAATGCTAATTCATTTTGGCAAAAGATCCAAAAGAATACGGAAAAGTAAAGAAAAGATGGAAAGAAATAGGGAAAGAGAGAAGGAAATATGGAAAGATATGGAAAAGTATGTTTAAAGGGCAAACAAATTATCACTTAAAAATAAATTCCAATTCCTCAAATCAAACAGCCTCACAAGTGTTAATTCACAAAATTTAACAGGAATCCTGACCATACCTTGTCATTGGTGAAGAGTTCCAACTGCGCTGCCAGTTCCTTTATTCGTCTCTCTTTTTCTGCCAGTTGAACCTATACAAAAAAGAAGTTTAAGGTTCCTGTATTAGTGAATAGGAACTATTTCCCTGCATGTTACACTGTGAAAATATGAAGTTTAGTGATTAAGTTCATCTTTCAGATGGAAATTGTTTTGTCTAACATAGTTACATGAAGCAGCTAGTACTACTGCAAATCAAAAGCAAGAATTCTCCCTAAGTTTATCTACAGGAGCACATTATCTGCCTTTTCTTGCCAATTTTCAGAGAACAGTTGTGGAATGACAAAATCACAGGTTAAAACCCAGGAGTAGCGCCAGTAATACTAACAGCAGGAAGGGACCCCACTGCCCAGAAACAGTTGCAGGTTTGTAAGCCTCATCTCATTATTTCAAAGAAATCCATTGGCAGCCATTTCAGTGATTTACTGCATTCACTTCTTTCCAGCTCTTAATTCCTACCACAGAACTGAGAGAACCAAAACCTCCTTTTACTTAAAAGACACTAAATTTGTTTCACAAACATCTACCTCATGTCTCTGTTGGGTGCTCTGGGAAAAGATGCACGTTACACAATTCTTCCAGGCTTCCTCCTTGCTTCAAAACGATTGTTTAAATAATCTTTCTCTACAAAGGGCTACTTTATTTGGATTCTAGTTGCTTTGGAGACTGCCGCTCCACTCGTTTTCCTAGCATATAAGCTCAATGCTCTGCACAGTTACATACCAGTTCTTTTTCAATTCTGAAATTCCCTCTCCTACTTCAGGTCTGGGAGCAATTTACCGACTGGGAAGAAAAGCTCACTTTTTCTGCCCCACCAGCACTGTCCTGAATGATAACAAGTTTTCAATTGCAGTGAAAATGCCTTCAATTTTGGAACCAATTATTTATTACTCCTGCTGTTGGGAAGTTAAAAACAAACTTATTTTACATTAAATTATGCATGGCAATCGATCACTGCTAATTAAAATTAAATCAATTGGAAAGAGTCATGCATTTTATACAATTGAAATTAAAGCTTTGAAAAGTGTCGAAAAAGGACAGCAGAGCCTACACAGAGTGCTGAAATGAGCCGTAGGGTAATTCAGTAATTTATAAAGAAAAAAGCGCTGTAATTTCTAATGGAATGGGGTTCCCACTAGAAGGGATATAATCACAGTTCATTTTAATTCCTGCTCATCACAACGGGCAAAAATAGGCAACAGAGTATTCTATCCTTACAACTACACTATTACCATTAGAGTGAAAACAAACATAAAAGCTGGTCTTATGGAAATTTGTTACTCTTATCTTGTCCTTGTTGACCTAAAAAGCCATTTCAACATCTGTATTAGCACCACATAACCTCTACGATTAAGGCCCTCCATAAACTCAAGCTGCCCATTACCTTGACTTTCTGGTGCATGTTACATCACTCTACTACAGCTACAGTTGAGATCCTCCAAATTAAAGTAATTCTCTCATGATGATTTTAAAAACAATGTATCATTCATCTTGTATCTCTCTAGTTAATTCAGATAAAATGCATCAGACATTACTACACTGGTAATGCAGCATGCAATACGCAGGCTTTGGACAAACACATCAATCAATATTCCTGATAGTATTATAGTAAGTAATAGAAAATTAGAACTCTCTACCCCTTTTTTTTTCTGTAATACAAGATTAATGTCATTTAGAGGTTTATCTAAATCCAACACTATTAGAAGATTGATAGCCATTTGGTAAGATACTTAGCAGATCTGCCTTACTTTATAAAAAGCATTACAAGACTGTTGTTTCTACAAGGGCAGAACAGAATTTCTGTTTACAGCAAAAATACATTTAGTGGTTTTTCCCAATTCTCTTCATTACTCTTCATTACTTGTACTATTAGAAACTATGTTAATAGGAGACCATTCACTGTCATAAACAAAATTGTCACTTACTTTATACTGATCCTCCATCGCTGCTAGCTGTAATTTTATACCCTCATTGATTTTCACTTGCTCTTTCCACTTCAGCTCCAGTTTAGCAAGTTCATCAGCATAAACACTGCATTTCATCTTCTCTTCCTAAAGTAGTTTACATCATAGCATGAAATATTTACAATTTTATATTTCCCCTCCCCTCCTCCAACAATGACACTGTGTAACTTCACACTTTTAGGCGGCCATTTAAAAATGCCTTTTCCAAGAAATCATGCCTGTCTCAAGACCTTGAAGAGGACAGGACTATTGAATACTGCATAAGTCATGTTCGATAAAAATTTTTTTCCTGCACGAGTTTTTTCCACAAGCTGATATTCCTCTTTAGCTTCAGTTTCAAGTTTCTTTGTATCCTAATACTACACTGTAATCATGATTATCCTTTCAAGTGTCTCACTTCAATACAAAATCTTTCCCCACACAGTTTTTACAACCTAAACATCTTTCATCCAGAAGGTCAAAGGCAAAGCTTTCCTCAAGCACCACTACAGAAGCAATAGCCAGCAGAAGCTAATGCAGCCTCTCCACAGAGAGGAGGATAATGAGCAGAATTAGATGACAGTTGTTACATCCTAGAGAGCACTTTAAAATAGAATAATCTCATTATGATAAATAAGAGAAACAAGATGAACAGAGACGAGACAACACCCAGAAAGCACTTCTTAAAAAATTCTACAACAGTCAACTTTTCACCACCATCACTGATGCAATACTTCATATACATACATACAAACTGGTTAAATTAAAATCAAGTTAGGACTGACAGGTATTAATATCTGAAGGGCGTTACTATTGTGGCTACAGCGCTACTGGTGGCAACTTTGGTCCACAGAACCACATAAATGCCTTTTTGTATGACTGAGACCAAGCTAGTAGGCAGCACCCATTCAGATGTCAATACACAGTAAAAGCCCAGGACAGTCAAATTTGTAGGAGTTATTACACTTGAACGGCATATCAGATAAACACTGCTATAATAGTTCCAGACATCAGCTGGCTTATAGCAAGTTGCTGTATTTGATTTATAAAAATCAGTTACACTGAAAATAAAATGGAAAAAAAAAGTATTCAAAACTTTCAGCATAGGAATAGCATTCCTGAGTGGTCTTTGTCTGGACTCTCCAACATCACAGGTAATTGAGAGCTGACTTAATGAAAATGTGTTTTCTAATATTAAGATTTATACCATAATTGCAGCATATCACACAAACAAACAAGGCAACTCATGTGGGTAGGCTTTGTGGTTTTAAGACTTAGCACCTATAGCTACTTCCTGCTCAGCTTTCCGAAGCAGCCATTTACTTACTGCCAACATTTGCTTGCATTTCTTATACTTCTCTGTTTTCTCAGCAATTTCTTTATGCATTTCACGTACTTGCTCCTTTACCATGAACTCCGAAACTATGTCAGATGAAATGGGGCTAACTGTGAACATTGAAGGAAAAAAACAAGAATATTGATTTTTTTGTTGTTGTTCCATAAATAAAGTTTGCATAAGAGGCCAAATTTGACAGTACATTGAGAATAGAATGCTCCACATTATCCAAGCAAACAGTTTACCAGAGACAATCAGTATCATGTGGTAAGAACAGCAGTCGTTTTGGCATGTCTGTGTACAGTTCTCACAATACTGAAGATGAACATAAATATACACACACATGTACTACAAAGGTCAATGTAAAAAAACAAAAAAAAAACACAACAGAAAGACATCTCTCCCCTTAGCTCCTAAGAACGTAAACACCAGAATATGTATGTTATTATATCACACTAGATATTTTATTCTTCTGTAAAAACATTAAGTGCCTCAGCAATCTACTTCATCCTACCACAAACTATAACTGAGCTTGCTGGGATGTTATCTGTTTTAGGAAACACTTGTATTTACTTAAGACAGGAGGAAACTGACAGAAATTACAAGTTATAGTCTCTGTAGACGGAAAGAATGTGTGAATTATAAAGTAACAAAACCAAAATGAGTCAGCATTTACTGACATTTATCAATTTAAACTGAATAATAAACCAGGCTTAGTTTTAACCTACTCTATGTTTATGTTTTAGAAGATTAGTTTTCTAAGAACTTAATAGTTCATAAAAATTATAACCTAGTTAAACATTTTCTAATAAACCACTACTGCCTATAAATCATGCAAACAGTCTATAGACTTGACTTTGCCATCACATAATCAGAACTTTTCAGTGGATTTGATTTTACAGTACAATGCTACAGTGGACTGTCACTGTAAGAGGACTGCGAAATTATCATGCTATTGTATACAGATTGCAAATTTGGAGAGGATTTTTTTTTAATGAATTGTTTATTAGCTTGGCAAAAGCAGCTCTGTGTTAACTATCAAGCAGAAATTCAAGAGTTCATTCCTACCGACATTAACAAGTATCAACTCAACTGTTTTGAAAAGACACAAGAAGTTATTTGTGAACATTACCACTTGAAAAAAGACACAAGATTTTTGGATTAATTGTCATATTTCTGATCATTGCTTTACTAGAACAAGTTCACCTACTTTATACTATAAATATTGTTAGCGACTACTTCACATAGACAACGCTTTCAGGCTGAAACAAATAGACGAAATTGAAGCTGTTGATACCTGGAGATGCAGATAACCTTTTGTCTGTAACGACGGCAGTAGCTGTCTCGATGTTAGATGCACCTGTCAGTTTCTGCTGATGCCCTGCAATTTTCTTGGTGAAAAGAAGTTTTGTTTTGGTATTTAATTAAATCAAAGCACAAAGTAACATATATCTTGCACTATCATGTCCTTCAAAATTGGACTAGATAGAATTGCTCATTAAAACAGGAAGTAATAATAAATACGCAAACATATTTAATTCTACTAATACTGAAACTGCATCAGACAATGATTTTAATAATCTTACATTATGAAGTTCTTTTTCCCTAGAAATAGCAATTTCTATGCAAATTATTAGAAAAATCTCATTTTCTAGAGAGTAAGTTATACTTGAATCCATCAACTTACATCCACTATTACATTATAAAACTGAGTCTGTATTACTAATGAGTGCTGGACTTCTGGTGTCAAAGTAGTGAAATTTGGTGTTTGTTATCAGATGTACAACATAGCCAAGTGTGTGGAAGATTTTTAAGGAAAAGCCACAAGTGTTCATGATATGACACCTCATTCACCATTGACCTTCTGGATGAGAAGACAACTTTTTAAAGTAAACTGTGGATTAAAGCTGGGTAACTATCCCATTTTTCTGTGGACAGCATAAATACTAAAGTCTGCTTTTCTTAAGAATGCACATTTGTACATCTTCCCATTGCTCATATGCCTTTTCCCCTGTTAGAGCTCCTCTACGATTCAGACATTATTTTTCACAAAATTCTGAAAAACTCTGCTTATAAATCTGTTTTAAATTCGCTAACAGGTTCAATTACTAGGTGGCATAAGACTCACATCATCACTGCAAAAGCCTCATTTCTTTATGGAACAAAGTTCAGAAGACTGATGAGAAAATACATATGGAATACAACTATATAACACCTCATGGAAACTTTTTCCCCCACTTTATTTTGAAATCCTTCTCCATTTCTCCCACCTTTGGGTTTGGAGATTTGGTGGGTTTTTTGTGGTGGTACTGAATAGAGGTAGTAATTATGGATTTTCTTCTCTGCTTCATTTTCCAAATTCTTCCTTGAACAACGTTATCCTTATAGATTTATCCAAACTATGTTAGCTTTCTACATACACTAGTTACTATAAATCCTATGCTTGGTTTTGACATCTAAAAAGAATCATAGAAGTAATCTAGCTTTATGGAAGAAAATGGTAAATTGAAGACCTTACTGCATGTTTTAATCCTTTTAAAAAGCACCATGTTTTGCAGTAGGAAATTAAGTAGATGCAGAATAGTTACAAAAAGCAAGTGCAATTTCTCCCATTCTACTTACTGCCTGTTCTGTAAACTTGTTTACTTGTTTTTGAAGTTTTTGACATTCTTTGAATTTTTCCTTGTAATGGTCAGCAGCCATTTGCAGACGAAGCTTCAGATCTTCAACTTCTCTGCGTAGTTCCTGCTCCACTGTGTTTGAAGTTTCCTGAAAAAAGGAGTAATTAGTAACTGTTCTTCCTCTTGTTCAAATACCACTACTTCCCCAAAAATCTTTTTTCAAATATAGAAATTTATGCTTTCTTTAAAAGTACAGAAGAAGTTCCTATTTTCTTTGTGGGAAGGAAAGGAACAGAGTAGCAGAGCAGATAGACACAGCGTCTGTGCTGAATGTCACTTCAAGCAGGACACACTGAAGGAGTAAATACAGACTGGTATAATACCAGAGGCAAATAAAGAGGGACTCTTATTTTATGGGCTGATTGATGTATACCAAAAGTTGGAATGTATAGTCTGAACACCTTCCAGAAGGTGTTCTAGCTATCTAGACAAATATAGCCATGTGGCAAAGACAGGCAGACCACAACTACATTCCATCCCACGGACTATGTTTCTACTAGAAGTGGTTCAGTTGAGCTTTAACACTGATACACAAGTCAAGCAACTACATTTACCAACTGGATAGATGCCATACTCTGATACCTGCTGGTAATTTGAGTCATTCAGATGATCTGCTATTACTTTCAGGATGCATTTAAAAGACATTGTACTTAATTCAAATTCTTAGGAAAAAAATATTTCATTCTTGGATATCGTAAATATAATAGTTCTTTTGAGGGTCGTACTACTGAATGAATTTTTAATGCTGCTGTGGCTCACAAAAAAGAATTAGTAAAGGGAGAGGATTCAAAATAATAGAGATAAAGATTGTGTTATTCTGTGAAAATAACCTGGGCAGGAGGGGAGCTGCTGTAAGTAGTAGCAGAAACCTTCTTTCTTACCAAACTTCCACATCAGCTAAAGTGCGTTTAATTTAAGGTAGCAACTTGAGTGCCAAAAGAGAATTTGATAATAATTTGTACTAAACATCAGGCAGCATATTTTATTCCCCAACTTTAGCAAAGCTAGGTCTCACAGATATCATAAATACAGATTAACTTCAGTACTAAATACTGAGAACTTACCTGTTCATTTTTCAAAGCTGTGATTTTTTTAAGTTCAGCTAAAGCATCAGCAAGCTGCTTTTTAATTTTTTCATTTTCCAGACGTGCACTGTGAAGATCTGCCATCGTTTTATCTCGCACATTTACTGCGTCACTCAGCTCTTTTGACATTAGGACAGCTTCTTGTTTGCTAGCCTGAATCTGATCCTCAGCTTTCCGAAGCTGTTCTTTTAAAACACTTGCATCGTCCTGGGAAAGAGGAGAGAGGGAAGAGAATCCATATTTTTTTAATTCAAAGCTTAAATAAAGTTGGTAGAGGGATTAGAAGCATTTGAAAGAAAAATCAAGTTTTCCTGATGGCTTTAGCAAAACCACTAAATCAAGAAGAGGTACACAAGTACCATTCTATCCATTCGCCTTCTTTGCTAACTGTTGGTGCACTAACATATTTCACTGTGACATAAAGGCAAATTTAAATATTATTATTTTATCTATACTGGATTTTTGTTGTATTTTCAGCTTTAGTTTTAAAAATATGCCAAGAAAAAAGTATTTCTGTTTTCCCAAACATCTTTGTTCTTGTGACCGCAGAACTTTTAATACGCACAAATGGCCATCCAGCTTCAAAACCAAAGTTTATCCTACAGTAAAACACCGCAAGTAACAACAGAGAAAGAAGTCTTACAATGCTTACAACCAGTTGATGTAAGACACTATAAAGCAGCTTTGGGATGTTTTCCTCACAGCTGCATTTCCCAAGGCCTTGCACAACAGGCTCCCCAGGAGGAAATAACACCAAAAGGTAATGAAGAGCAAGCTGCAGCATGCAGCACTAAGACTCTCAGCACTGCTGCAGCTCGATAGGGCAGACCAGGGGCCAACTGACCAACCTGCACTTCACATTCCTCAGAGAAGCCCAGGATCACTAAAAAAAAAAAAAAAAAAGTTTTTTCAAAGCTACTACAAGCCACTTGCAGCCTCTGGGCTTCCTGAAGGCATAATCATCTCAAATTCTTGAGTCTAGACATAAACTTAGGTATCTCTAGTCCATTATTTGTTAATTTTTGAATAATCACTTATGATATTAAGTCCAGAGGAATACTAGTATATTTCGTAAACATTTATGAAGATGGATGGACTAGGAAATGCCCATGTCCTGTCCCTTTGCTATTTTTACAGCACATGATGTATCAGTTATATACTTCAGTAAACGCCTGCAGTTTCACACAGTGTGAAACATCACAAGCACTTCAAGCTTAGTAAATGACATAAACGTTTGGTTGCTTCCATACCAGCACATACACATTCCCTACATGTTCTTCCTTCAGTAGTAGTTTAACACATTCAGAAACAAAACTGCAGAGCAGTCAAAGTCTAAAACATCTCAACAGCACTATTTTCCTACTTAAATTTTATATTCATAACTCGCAGTACTTTAACACAATGCCTATTCTGTTGAGATCTAGACTGCCTTTTCTGTGAGAAGACTGACAAGATACACAGATACACACGATAAAGCCACTTGCATAAACTGACTTTTCCATGCTGGCCTCAAAGGCTGTGTCTAAATGAACTCTTTAGTTTGGATCAAGAGCACATTTGTGAAGCAAAACTCCCAGTCAATTCCACTATTACCTATCACACTTTAGATTACGGGACAGAACAGTCTTGGGGCATAGAAACTACATTCCTTTTGGACGAAATGAAACAGGAAGAGGCACATCAGAAATGAACACCTAATGGGTATTCTATCCATAGCACCACACAAAAACTAGTCTGAAGTAACTGCACCTGGACCACAGCAGCACAGATACCAGTTCTTCAGCAACTACACATTCCTACTACACCACACTGCCACCAAACCACACAGCAAAAGTTGCCTCTTCCTTAGAAGTCCTACTGGCACTTATTGCTGAGTTCTCAGTCAACTTAGTCTATTTACACGGTACCCTATCCTTTTTCAGGTTTTACATCATTGCATCTTGACAGTACATTCATCTAATAACTCCTTCAGCATATCTTTTGATGTCTTCTTTTCTGCTCCATCATTCTCTGCAGTCTCAACATACTTACACTCTTAAGTTTTCCCTTTTCCTCAATCTCCTTTTTTATGAAGTTAAAAGAAACTCAAAGTGCACTGCTTTTACTGAAGCATTTTTACTGAACTGAAAAATTACTTTTCACATACAGTTCATCTCACACTTCATGTAAGACCCATGAACAAGCTCAGAGAATTCACTCTTTTGCTCATTTTCTGCATCTACTGAGAACACCATAATCCTCTTGCACCCTGGTGCTGTTTTCAACTTCTTCCTTTCTCTTGTCTAACACATACAACCTTATATGTTTATTTTAAATCAGGCCAATTATATTAGTAATGCTTACCTTGTTTGACGAGGATAGCAAAAAAGCTTTCTTCATGTTTTCTTTTTCAGCTATAAATAGCTGTAATCTGCCAACCTCCTCTTTATAATACGATATCATGTTTTCTTTGTTTGCATCCAAATTCTTAAACGTCTGGATTTCTTTTACTAGTTTGGTGTTTTCTATTTCTGTGTTCTTCAAGTGTATCTGTAATGACGCTAAAAAATGTCAAACTCTTCTTCCACGTTACGAAAACTACTGTTCACCTGTCCATTTAAGCGTTCACTAAATTCTAACTCATCTCCGAGACAGATCAGAACAGGTAAAGAGAAAAATTAAGCATTTGATAATATCACTGCCCTCCAGCACATATTTTCTGGCTGGAATTCTTTCAGCTTGATCATCTAACAACAGCTCCACTCTACAGCTAGACGTTAAGGCCCTGCTATCTGTGCATATCAAATTAAGCTCTTCAGAATTAACTCCTCTCTTCATAAACACTGGACAACTAAGAACAAGCAAAAAATAAGTGACTTGAAGAAAACTAAAGAGAAATTAAACATCTAAGAGTATCTACTTGCAATCATCTAAGCAAACAGGACTACAATAGTAATATCCAGTTCCAAAGACAGCCAACTACTTTAACAACTCCAGAGCTGTTTTTAAGATGTCATTGAGTCTACCAGATTATGCCTCATACAGGATAACTTTGAGTTATCCACTCAAAGACTATAAGATTTGTGTTACTTATTTACAAAGGGATTCCATGCTTGTGAAAGAAGTTTGGAGATTTTATGACTTCTGGTGTATATCTAACATAGTCTGCCATATAATGACATTTTCCTATGAACATAAGTAATCTTTTAAATAAACCTGATTTGTTTAATACAAATTGAGGATTTAATTTTTTTAGCATATAAGACAGAAACAGCATTTTTCTTTCAAGAGTATGAAAACTAACAGCCATCAACTCAAGTCAGATAAGGGTTGACATTCCTAAAGCCTGATCCACTTCTGTATCTACTTTTCTAAGCAAATGGTCCCATCAAATTAGGCAGGCTAGTACAGGGAGCTGATATAAACAAATATACGTGTTTGCAGCAAGGATGGTTCCAGCAGCAACTACCTAGCCCTCAACTAGCCAGACACTCTGGATTAAGTTTAAGACTATTTGCAAAACTTAAGGGTTTAGGTTTTTATTTGGCTTTGGTGGGCGGAGGGGGGAATACACTTTGTTTTATCTTAAATATAGGTGTGTCTTCAATACCAGCAAAACAAAACATTTAAGCTAGTAAAAATCAATGCAATATACATCCTACAAAAGTTTCTCAAAGTTATGCACAAGACTCAAGAATAGGGATCTAGAAAACATAGTCTGGAGGGAGAACTTAGAAGAGTAAAAGCTAACTTAATTACTCCTACCTGTGTTAAGAAAACCAGTTACTGGTAATGCACTGTGTAACTACAGAAACCATCTCACTAGCAGCTATTATTTTTGGTTACCGTGCCTGCATTTTAACAAAGTGGTGATCCATTCTCCTTCTTAAACACCTTTTCATATCACAGGATGAATTCAGATGCTATTTTCCTCATTCATTCTTAAATGAGAACCTCTGTCTTAAAAAACAAATCTGTTCACAGAAGTTATCAATTTCCCTTTTTTCCTCCACAAATTCACTTTATTAGGCTTCTCCATAAAACATTATTACCTTTATTTCAAACTAGATCATATACAGATACAAGGAATAATGTTACCTTATAAAGTTCTTTTTCATCCTTTTCTGTCTTCAACACACATTCAAGTTGCTCCTTCTCAAGCGTCACTTTCTTCAGTTTGTCCTTCAGGCTAAGACATTGACAAATTAATAGTACAGAACTATTAATACAGTAAATCGGTGCATAGATTAAAAACTGTTAGCTTTAAAGAAAACACCCGTGGAAAGAAGCAGTAAAATAAGGAAGGTAAGGATGAAATGACGAAATACCTGTCTAACTGAGTTTCTTTTGCAATGGCTTTTTGAGTAACAGTCATGATATCTTCTTCAAGCTGGAGAACTTTTGAAGTAGCCTCATCATGCTTCTTCTTCAAATCACCAACTTCAGTTTTAAGAGCCTCTGACGCTTGAACACCATTCTTGAAAAAAAAAAATGCAAATGGATGTTACTTCAGAAAGTGTATCTTCAGACCAACAACATGCTGTTTGAACTAATGCTAAGATATAGAAGTATTGTCTATTACTAAGCTATAAGAAAAAGAGAGGCCTATTGTAGATTTTATTTCTAACAAAGAAGAATTTCACAGACATATCACTAGTTACCATTTCTAAATTCAGTAACATTAATTTAATATGAGAAAAAAAGATCAAATACATACATTCCAAACCATGCTTACCATTCTAAACCATCCATCTATTAATGCAATAAGCAGAACAGCATTCATACATGAATGAGGATTGTTTAAACAGTATCGCATTTATACAATTAGAATATTTGAAGCATATTTAGAAAATTGTAAAAGTAAAATGTTTGAAATTGCTCAGTGCTTTTACTTGAGAGCACATGTAAAGCTACAACATAAGGCAGATGGTCATCAGATTTCTTCTCTTCCTCAAAATGTGTGACAATCTCATTTTAAATATAGATATGTATTGAATATATATATTCAATATATACAAATATATCAAACGTGCTATGCACAGTTAATACATTAATAAGGAGTTTGTTTTCATGCGAGCACTCAGTTGCACAGAGACGAACAAAGATTTCAGAGTATAGGCACATAAAACCATTACTTCATATATTTTGCCATTCTCCTTCCCATAAACTAACCACCGACTGTCTGGCTTAGAACACGTACTATTTTTGTTTGTACTTTCTTTCACTTGAAAAGAAGGAAAGCTTGCATTTGTGCAGATAGCTACCTCACTCAAGCAAGCCACGGTAAAGACAACTGCAGGCAAAAGGAGGAAAAAAAAAAAAAAGGGAAAAGGAAGTACTGATACTCCTGATGGAGACCTAGTTACTACACTATATTCTCCTAGCTAGAACATGTGGTCTCCCAAAGCTCAAGGAAACTCATGCAACAAAGGCAGGATTCATGTTTGGAGATTGGAAGCCAAGAGAGAGGATGATGGCAACACCAAAAGCAGATTCCTTTGACAGAAAATTGACAGATGCAAGATGGGAAGCCACTGTTAAGTTCCACATTCGTTGTGTAATTACAGTAATGTCCATACCATTCTAAGGCAGTGGACTGCTAACTGTCATCACCACCACTGCAAAATGGCCATTTAAAGTCACATCATCTTAAGTAACCCAGAAAAACATTATTTTCAATTTAATTTATTTTCTGAAGAAAACAGAATTATTAAAAAAGCAGAAAACACATACCAAGATACCACGCTACTATTTCTGATATCAAAATTCAATAAAGCTCAGCTTAGTATCAACCATGACTGTGCTATGAATCAAAGCGTAAACAAGGTCAAGACAGACTGACTTGCCTGCCTACAGCATGAGCAGAGAGCACAGCGTCTGTGCAGATACTAAGGTACAAGCTGTCTTTCTGCTCTGCGTTTGGAGGATTAAAACACTAGTTCATCTATTAATTTCTAAACAAAGTTTAATGCCCTGAAACAACAGGAGTGTACTGTTACATTAAGTGTTACACATCAGCCAGCGTTTACAGAGAACCCCTACTGGCCAGATTCCAACCTAACAATGTTTTAAGTACAATAAAATATAATGAGGACTGTTTTTACTCATTAATTGTCAAAATACACTGTTTGCAAGTGTAATTAAGCCCTGCTTTTACAAGCAACTAAACAGAAGTTTTGGCATTATGATTTTTTTTGTGGGATATGGGGGTGTTGAATTCTGAGGGGGTGGCAAATGTAACTGATGGCTCAATCACTTCCTAAACATTACACCAGCACATAAAGTAGATTTTTTTTTTTTGTTACATATGCTATAAAAAAAAAAGGAGGACTAATACAACTGTTGAACCTCTAAATGGCTTTACTATGTGTCTTAATATAATAAAGAATTTCAAGGGATCATGAATGTACCATCTTTTTTGAAAACAGCATGGGAGATGACCCACCATTTTCATAATTTCCTTATTTTTGAAGAGCTATTAGTTTCCTGCAAGCAAAAATATATGTACCTGGTGTTACAAAGGCAGGATATTTTAATTAAAGTCAGTATTCCAAGTAAAACTTGCTATATAACCAGCAGCAACAACACACATTAAAACTGCTTGTCCTTCCCTAGTGCAGTGGAGACTAATTACTTGCCCCTGTTTTGAAAGTCTAGTATAGTAAAAAGTCTATTTCAATGCATATCTGTGTTTTCTCTAAACACCACTTTGGTATAACTGTAACTGTTGTAACCCAAGTGCCTTCAAAAGAATTTAATCTGATCCATTATATATACAAACTGTACAAACAGTTCAAACAGGCTGCCAAAGGTAACATATATTAAAAGGAATTAATAGCCTGAAAAAAATTCACTCCACAAACAGCATTACAATTGATGCCCCTTTGCTAGTTATTCTATAGGGACATGGTATTAAAATGTAAAAGTTCCATACTTAACAGATTCTCACCTAATAAACTTGTTTAGATACAACTAAAGCCTAGAGTTTTGAAAGAAAAAAGGATTAATTTTTAGAGACGACTTGTTATTTTACAGAATTCTTAGCAATTCAATTTAGATGCTGCAATCCTAGTCCTATATGCTCTGGTTACAGCAGTTTCAGAGCCTGTAAAATTTAAAATGAGTACTCTTAAGACTATTTTACAGGTAAAAGTCAACTGTGTTTTAGGAAGAGTCTAAAGGGGAAGAATATAATAAAAACATCAGCTACGTCTACAATCTCTATCACAGAAAATATAACTACTTTCTGTAATTCTTGTTTACTATATTTCTCTTAATTTATCTGGTACGTTTACAAATATTATACCTTCCACTTTCTTAACAGAAAGAAAAGTACAGCAAGAGCATGAATCATTTTAATGAAATGGTTTTAATACCACCCAACAATTTCAAGGTTATTTTTACTCTGGATTGTATTTTTAATCCAGTTACAAATGCAGCTTCCCCTGTCCTCCCTCCCTAGTGTTTCAACAGCCTTATGGGTGGAGGGGGGAAGCAATCTGCAGCCAGAAATTAATTACGTCAGCTTTGCTGCTGCAAAACAAAAAGCTACCAAAACAAAAATTCCTGTAACTACTATGAGTCTCACTAGTCAAATGAAACAAAGCAAATTTAACGTAGTCATCAAGTGAATTTATTTGCCCCAGAATCAAAATTCCACATTGAAAATTTTGTTATACCTTCAGATAGGGAATGAGAAGAAAGATGGGGGCACCAAAATCTTTATTGCTATTCTAAAACGGCAAAATATTTCAGACAGATAATTTTAAAAACAATTTTATTGTGATCGCATGAAACACTGTCCTCCCCCTGGCAAATGCATAACGCGATTTGCTTGCAGTACATTACAATCAGCTACCGAAAGAACAGGAGCTTTCTATCACAAAGTTCTAGATCATAGATCAGTTGTTTTATGTTTGTGTAACCTAATTCTAAATACACTGATGGAAACCTCATAAAGCTATTATAAGCTCTGTCTAAAGGATATGCAAAGATTGTGACTGTGATCTTCTCTGAAACATGTTTAAAAACTATTTATTAAACTTCTATTACAGAAGGACTAATAACCTTTTGAGAATAGCCATAAAGTTTCTAGATTCTCATTTTCATAGTAGAAGACTAGGGCAAAACTCTGTAAGTTTAACAATCAAGAACAACATGTTTTCCCTTCTTATTTCTTACTTCTAATGGACTTTTCCCACCCCAGTAAAAGATTTCAGAGTACGACCCAGTCAATAGAAGCAAAGCGGTACAGACACTCCTTCCTGTGAATCAACATGCACAGTGCATTTTTCCAACATACCTAAGGCAGAGAAAGATCCAACAGACAGAAAAACATACTTGAAAAATACAACATAAGACTGTTCCCAGCTGTGACATCTTGCAGTATGGCAATGGGCAGCATGGTTATTTACCTTCCTTTTCGTAACATGTAAAACTCCCTATCCACTTTTTAAAAGCCATGCCACATCTGAAACATCCACCTTCAATTAACAGCTAATCTATGTTCCTACTTCCTACTGCTACCCTTCCAACTCTAACCATTCTATGATTCTGTGATCTGCAATCTTTATTTTACTTTTTACAGAATGCATACATTGTAATGATGAAGAATGAAAGGTTAAAATGGGCTATACAACACTAAAGCCAAAGAGGTCAATTCACCAAACAAGGTAATTTATTTATTTAAAAAAAAGAAATCCCACACACAAACCACACCAAAAAGCCAGCAGCACCTTTCCAGTTTCAGGTGGACTGATTTATCTGGATGTAATTTAAATTTCAGGAGAATCATTATGTCTCATACCCTGTAGAGAATTTAGGGAATCTAGACGAATTATCTGTGGGAGCCTTCTGTTTATCCCACTGACATCATATCAACTCCAACAGAATTGTGTGAAACACTTGGGTGACATCATACTCTGTGTTTAAAGGACCTCTGAGGACAAACGACAAACACAACGCAGTACCACTGGAGCAATTGCAACATCTGAGTGTGCTCCGTGCCCTGTAACACAGGGCCTGGATGTTCTGAAAGGAAACCTCGAGTTGTAATTTTTCTTCCTAAAATAAAATTTAAGCATTCAGCAAAGTAAACCAATAAACAAATTCCAAATAAACTCAATATTAAGCTTTTATCTTTGTGACTATGATGAGCAATAGAAATACTGCTCTAAAACCACTGAAGCCTCTCTATTCCAAAAACCTAAGATGCCACAGTGGTAGTAATTTAGTTGTGTTAATATCTTCAACTAACATTGCTAAACAGACCAGAACTCTACAAAACTAAGGCCAAACTCTGTAAAAGTTTATCTAAGTAACATCAGTCCCCCAATTACTGTCATGAAGACTACGGATGTGCAAGTTTTTGCAGGAGGCAGCTGAAGTATCTGGACACACTGAGTTTGCAGCATGCGTTCACATTTCAGAACATTAATTTCTTAAAACATCTTACAGTTTCACTATAAGCTATAGCTTTTGCAAAGAGTCATTCTCATGAACTCATAATTTGAATTGAAGCACAGGCAGGATACCTACCTAAAACATTTAAGAAACTCTCAAATTAATCTGTTTGATGGTCCAGTGAAATAAATTTCAATTAATCAGTTTAAGAAATATTCATACACAGAACAGTCACGAAAACAATCAAACAGCATTTTCCTCTTCATAGGATGTTTACAGCACCCTTGGGTGCTATAACAGCTGGTGCCAACCTGAGCAATTCCAAATGTTTAATTTGTATCTTTAAAACATTGCTTACATGGAGTTTGGGGGGGTGGGGAATTGTGTGGTTTATTGTGTTTCTGCGTTCGGTGTTGGGGGCTGGTTTTTTGGTGGTTGTTTGGTTTTTTTGCTTTTTTGGGTGATTACTTTTGTTTCTTTTGTGGGGTTTTGTTTGTTTAATAATGCATTTCCCTGACTATCAGATTTTCAAACATGCCACACACGTGAACAATATCAACATAGCTTGATTTAAGAGGTACTGAAAAAACCCACTTGATTCACTTCCTTTTATGAATGCAGTCTGAACCAGGCACTTGTGCAGTGTGGTATGTCAGCAGTATAACAGCATTTTGTCTCTATCTAACCGGAGAAACTCTCATAAAATGGCATGAAAAGCCAAGTTAAATGATTCCCTGGTATTTGAATAAAACTCTCCAGTGAATATAACTACTGTGCAAGTAGAACCTGTCAGTATAAATGTGAATTTAGATGGATGTCCTATTAAAGCTCTCCATCAGATAGACGTATCAGCCCATTTTTAAAAAGTTAGATGGTGAACTAAACTTCCAAAAAGCATGAAGTAACAAGTTTCTCAAATCCGTAAATTCACTTCTGCCTCAATTTATGCGACTGTCATAACAGAAACACTATTCTGATGTTCACAACATCAAAGAATGAGCAGGTGATCTGCAAATCTGTTGCTTCTGACTCAAGTTAAAAATTTTGGGAAACTGCTGGACTGACTTGTCACCACTGTAACATTAAAGAAATCAATTCTGAAGTACTCTCTTCCCACTAGAGGGAGACAAATGATTGCAAAAGCATCATTTGCAAGCTCTGCTTTCTATAGAAGAGTACAAAACCTCTGTTCACAAAAGCAGTGTCAAGAGCAACCAATGAAAGTCAGAAACAACTGCTGCATGTTTCTCTTGTTCAGCACAGAATTACTAAATCTTAAAACGGTAGTCAAGAGCACTGCTGTCACAGAACTTACACGCCACTTAAGTGCACACAAAACTGGAAGCTCAAAGATGAAAAAGCGTGGGTTCTTTTTATTTACACAGGTATGTATTTTCATGCTAATAATACATATGGAGTAGAAATATTTGTATTCTTATTTTTTGAGATTAAAAACACACTTTGTTTCTGAGTCAACGTTCTTCAATTTTTCCAAAAGTAAAACATATTCAGGTTAAAGCAGCTTACTGATGTGACTCCACATACAGGAGTATGTACCAGTGAACAAGTTATCTTAATAGAAAACCAAGGAAAAGTTAAAATATTGAAAGCAGCCTGAAATCGTTCTAATGACCATGTATCATGTGTCATCTTCTTAAGTAAAATAATCACAGTAATTACATCATTATTTTAACCGTGTTACATTAGTAGAGTTGCAAGCTGTATATACAGCATGATTCTAAATAAAGGTATGCTATCAGGGAACACCATCCTAGTAAATAGAAATTAACTCCGAAACACTAACAAAAGGCTGAAAGAAAAATATGTGACATTTCTGAAACATTTCCAGTAATTTTGCATTTACTACGAATTCCCCCACAGAGTAGTAGCACATTAAGTTAAACCTTCACACTCTGTAAGAGAGAATTTAATGTAATCTGGGGGAAAAAAAATCAAAAGTCTAGGAATGGTTTAACAGGCACGAAAAAATACAGCCCTTTTTAAAAGAGCATGCATACTGGGGGGCAGGAGAAGAAAGGGGAGAACAGGAAAGATTCACTTATCCCCTTCCTAAACTGAT
>VXBO01009634.1:195537-222792 GCA_013400135.1 Rhinoptilus africanus
CCCCTTCCTAAACTGATCTTGTCAGAACAACTACATATTACATTAAGCAGCCGTTTTAAAGCATGCATAGAGCCCAATATTCAAACTTCATGGAAAGCTGACTGTATTACACCTTAACAGATCATTTAGTATGCTATGTTCTTAAAAGATTGATCTACTTTTAGCTAGTTTCCTTCTAATGTTTTCCCCAAAGATTTCCTCTAGAGGGTCAGTTACAAAGTATCCCAANTTAAAATACAAATATATTTTGATATGTTAGCCTTTCAAGGTTATCCCTTGCAGTCTTATATAAGAAACATCCAAGTTCATGCATTGTTTAAGTTTATTGCCAATAACAATTATTCACATCACATGAAGCTGACAAGATTAGCTGGGGGGTTTTGGCGGGAATGGNGGAAAAAATCAGACAGAGAAGACTGCCCAGAATTCTATGTGAGTAACAAGGTGGGGAAGAAAGATCAAATAATCAAGAGTGGGAAGGAAACACTAATTGGGATATAGCTTTGACATTGATTTCTTAGTATAGACAGGTTAGTTGTTGACAGACAATGTTTCTACAGACATTTCTCAGTGATCCAAACTACTCCTGAGCTATTTGTGAAGCCAAAGGACTGATAAAAATCAATACCAAAAAGAGGAAAGTAGACTAAAGGCGTAACGAATAAGCATGAATAAAAGGGGGATTTTAAGAAAACTGTTTAAACAAAAGATTTTCATATTATGAACTCAGAGCTCTTCCATCATTAATCTACCTTCTATTTGTTACACTATACCACAGTAAGATAACTTAAGTACTATGACTCCTAACCACAACATCCACATTCTGTTCAACTTAATTACAAAAAGACAAGATAGCCTAATAAGGTATTTGTTCAAAAGACAAAGACATGAGCTCAGATACCCGTAGTATTTGCTCCAAAGGAACTGAGTAAGATTTTTAGAAAAGAGGCAGATTGATGAGCCTTTTGCATAAAGGTGTTCATAACTCCTGGGCCTCCCTATCACAACACAAATGGTAATAAAAAAAATAGTAGTTGTCAATACATTAGCAGCATAAAGAGCTCTGTGCTCTGCACTCAATTAGAATCAACTGCATATGTATGTACAGACGTATCCACTTCCTTTGCTCATGTGATTGCTGCTTTTTAAATATAGTACTTTGTACTATTGTGGGGTTTTTTAAGAGGGCTCTGGACAAGCAGATATATTATCTGTGCACTTCTTGACTGAAATAATTGCAAAAAGGACAAACAATATGCTTTTAAGAGATGGGTTAAATTTCGTTTAGCTTTACTTCTAACGGAAATAAAGATTTCTATCACTTATAGCTTCCTCAAACTACAAAGGAAATGATAGTGTTTACAATAATTATATTTTCTAATATGACCTATTTTGTTTTATTATTTTTCTTTAGCCTAATATGCTCTAATGTATATTGAAAGAATTTTTAGAGAACTCCAAAGGTAAACTTTTAGTTAAGTTAAATATTTTTTAAAAATACAAATTTTAAATTCATCAACTCCACTTTTTATTTATTTAGGNCAATGAAAATAAAACCTTGGTACTGTAATCCAACTGAGTGCTGCATAACTGCTCCTCGGGAATCTTTAAATTGATCTATTAACACACTGTATGTGTTCCCAGCAAAGATAAATCATATAATCCCTTGACCCACTGCTGTATTTCACTTATTGGGGTAGGGAGGAAAGGAGAGCAAGAAGGGAAGTCCTCTTTAAGACTGGGCAGTTTAAAGAAAAAGCCGCATAGAAAGTATTGTTTATTAAACTTTCTGATGATGAAAAAAACCCAACTTATTGCACCTGATTTAAATTAAACAAGCATCTACTAAGAGTCACACTCAATTTATATTCTCCTTATGTATATGAACAGATGAAAGATTTTTTGAACTCAGCAAACTTGTTTCTTTTTAAAAAAGTTAAAAAACAGAGAATGGAACATAAAAGGTGTAAATTAAGACTGTGTAAAGGCTTAAGAGACAAAAAATTAAATGCATGAGTTAGAAAACTTCCATAGTATTCTAGACAGGTGAAGAGCTGTAGCAGCCTCAGATTAGATGTCTACTTATAGCTCAGCTAAATACAAGTGAGTAGTTCTTCTCACTGCATCGTCACTTCAACAAAATACAAGGCCAACACCAAAAAAAAACCCAAAACAAAACAACATCAACCAACTATCCTGAAGTTAAATTCTAATCTCTAAATTCTGGTATCCTAAAGGTAAAACTATTTTTGATTATAGAAATTCACAGTAAAATGTGAGAAAGTATCAAGACCTTTTTTTTCCTATACAGTCTAACTGTATCTTTGCTGGTCAGCCGTCAAAATCCCGTTTGACAAATTGTTCCAAAACAGCACTGTAGAGCTAATGTGCTGGTAAACTGACAGTTTACTTTCAAATATTTGCTTAAATGAGAACCTCAAGTGACAATGAAATGTACCTATTTAGCTCATTCAGATTTATCCAAACAGCTTATAATTCTGCAAATCCATGAGATTAATACTTTTAAGTATCTAATTCTCATGTCACTGATTTAAGCTAGTTCTCCCATGTACTTGAAATTACAATCATTCTTTTATAGGAAAAATTTTTCCTAACCTAGATCTTATTCTTCCTTTTTTACTTACCCAACATTCTATTTCACTATGACTGTTCAAAAGTAAACTACAAAGTTTCAACAGTTTCAAACTCCCCCAACAAACTCCTATTAAAGGCGTATCATGCAGAACTGTTGACATACACATACTAGTACTTAGAAATAGCCTATTAACTGCTGTCCACAGCTAAATTATATAGGCTTCATTACTTCAAATTTGTCCATGTCACCACCTCCCTCCCACATGTTTTTAATCTTCTCCTAAAAGTTGTTTTTCAAAAAGCCGCAGCTAAAAATATATATGAAGTCCAACTTTTTTGTGCCCTTTTTATAATATTAGATTTCCTCCTTACCATATGTAGAATTCCAAATTAAGCTTACTTTGTTTTAGGCTAATTTTATATTTCCACTATCAATTAACACTGTAAATTGTTGCATTTGTGCTTCTTTTCCCTTTGAAAATCTTCAGACCTTTGAGAAGCCTTTTAGAGAAGTGACTAGTTACTTTTCACTCTGTGTGCCTTGGCGGCAGCATTCTCTGTTAAGTTTTGATCTTTTTTTTTTTTTAATAGCAAAATTTTTTTACCATTTTGAATACCCCGTGACCTATATAGCTATTCCTTAATGGGAGTTTTTTGAAAAGCCTTCCTCCGCTTTAAGTTAATGTAAGCAAACTTTATACTATCAACTACTTTCCAGTATGAATTCCACAGCTAAATGTCAAACATCTGGTAACAGTTGTCATCGATTATCTTACCAAGCCTGGTACCAAAAGCCTTAAATATTTTAACCATTTTACGACATAAAAGGAATAGTGGCAGGAGGTTAATAGGAACTGACCTATTCTAGTGTAAATGTCTATCTAACTGCTGAGGGGTTTTGATAGCTGATTTTAACACAGTTTAACTGGTTCTTGAAAAAGGAGAATTACACACATTATGAGTCAGCTTTAATCAGTTAAACAACTAACCTTTTGCTCTGTTTGCAGTTGGTCACATCTCTGCTTTTCATGGTTAAGCTCTTTTTCCAGTCTTTCAACTTGATCTCTGAGTTGTGTCGTTTCCTTTTCCAGAACAGAAGTTACTTTTAATAGCTCTTCTTTTTCTTTTATTATTTTTTCAATTTTAAACTGTAAAAACAAAAAAGATTGCTTTTTGGTAAATTTTCTCCCCATTTCCCTTATTCCTACCAAATAAGTGGGTAACAAATTACTCCAGTGTTTGAGCAGAAGCACAAAATGTGCATTCTCTGGCTAGGTAATTGTACAGTTTTCCCGATTCCCAAATTTCTGAAGTTTGATTGCTTTAACTGACAGCACGCTTTGCAGTGTCTTGATTTATACTCAAGTTTTCCCTCCTTAAGCAAAGTGCCTTTACTGTCCCCAAGTGACAGCAACTATGGAGGAGCTAATTATGATGATGACAGCTTGGCAAAAAAACAGCTGCTGAGTGTAGAGACACACACACACACACTGAACCAATGTTTGAGGAATTTCACCCCAAAAAAATGAACATATACATAGCAAAAGTAAGGACTGGCACGAGAATTGTGGCCTTTCGATACCTGAAAGGGGCTTATAAGAAAGCCGGGAACAGACATTTTAGTAGGGCCTGTAGCGATATGACAAGGGGTAATGGTTTGAAATAAAAGAATGTAGATTCAGACTAAATATAAGGAAGAAATTTTTTTATGATGAGAGTGGTGAAACACTGGAACAAAGTTGCCCAGAGAGGTGACAGATGTCCCCCCATCCCTGGAAACATTAAAAAAATCAGACTGGATAAGGCTCTGAGCAACCTGATCTAGTTGCAGATTTCTCTGCTTATTGCAAGGGGGTCAGACTAGTTGATCTTTAGAAGATCCCTTCCATTCCAAACCATTCTATGAACCCAGATAATCAAAAATGTTTGAAAGAATCTTTTTTCTTCAATTTTAGTACCATGACTGCATATATCTGAAAAGCAAAAACATTCCAGATGTATCTCAGTACAAAGTTTCTTATCCCTAAATTCTGAACAGCGTAAATCAAATACATGCATGTATGTCCCTAGACGCAACTGACAAAACCATAAAACATCTGATGGCAAGGTAAGGAAACGGTACTGAGCAGTTTTCCAATAAGCAACTCATACACTCAAGCTGGTTTCCTTTTCGTTGTTTTCAGGTTTTTGTTGGGGGTTTGTTTTGGTTGGGTTTTTTGACATCATTTTCAGCCTACAAAGTATCAACAAGCAAATGGAAACATCTTGACTCTGGATGTAAACATGCAAGTCTAACCTCATCCACCTAGCAAAGAATATGACACACAGAACGCTGCTTTAAATAAAACAAGAGCTATTCTAATATACTTAGGCACCTGTAATTATTCAGCTTAGTTTTCAGGGCTCTTCACTTGTGGACAAGTTAAAGTATACTGCTTCTGTAATTTTTTTTTTCCTTACAACGAGCACTATTCCACTAAACGGGTATCTTTGCCACCTCCAGTTACTTGAAGAGTACTCACATGAGAGATGAGCAACAATCTACTGTCATGTTTTCCCAGTGTATGCTTAGTGCTATACCATACCTGTAACCAGTTTAAAATCTTTACTCATTTAACCTGCAATTGTTGTAAACTCCAACCAAATACTACAGAACAAGCCAGAAATATATATATTACACATACACGTATAGGTTTTTTCCTCCTGGTTTGTTCTTCAATACCTGTAAATTTATGTATATATAAGAAAAATAAATATGAAGATAATGTTTTAAGAATTGTTGAATCAAACCTCAAGCAGTCCAGCTTTTGTAGTCACCACTAACATATCTGAGTTTCCTTCATCTTCCATAGTGAGCAATTCTTCAATAGGGGAAGAAGTTCGAAACTGGAAAGGTGTGCTTGCTCCACGGATTTCTCCTTTATGAGTCACATAACAGAACTGGTAAAATTCTCCATCATCATTTGGTAGATAATATCCTATAAAAATAAATTCATATTTGAAGAAACATTCTACGCAAACATACAAGCCTCCGTCTGGAAATAGATTATCAGATTATGTTTGACTCAGGAATTTCATTCTCATTACCTCAGTAAGGCACAGTTAAATCATCAGAACAGCAGAAAGGAAGTCATCATACTTAGTAAGTTTTTTCTGTGAGCTTTTAAGACAAATACTAGAACAGGGATAGGTAATAGGTGCTATATGTACACATCACCTTATACACATTAGGTAACAGCTGCTGTTGATATATTTTGAAACAGATAGAATCACTAGCAATCAGATGCCCTGAAGCTGGATCATGATTATTATGTAACTGTTGTACAATCATGAAACAAAAGAGTAAGTGATTCTTTGGCCTTGAAATACCTACACAACCAAAGACAAAAAACACAGAATAACATGCAGTGACAAGACATCTGCAACTTTACCCGGTTCAATTTTTTGCACAGTTTTTTGGAGTAACCACTTTTGCTATTTTCAAATGCCAAAGCATGGGAATGCTCTGCATAGCAAGTCCTGCCTGACCAACCTAGTGGCTTTTTACAATGGAGTGACTACTACATCAGTGGACAAGGCAGAGCAATGACTATCGACTATCACCTATCTGGACTTCTGCAAGCCCTTTGACATGGTCCCCCACAACATCCTTCTCTCTAAGTTGGAGAGCTACAGATTTGATGGGTGGACTGTTCAGCGGATAAGGAACTGGCTGGACAGTCACATCCAGAGGGTAGCGGTCAATGGCTCAAGGTCCAGGTGGAGAGGGGTGACAAGTGTTGTCCCTAAGGGATCCATACTGGAACCAGTGCTGTTCAATATCTTCATCAATGACATACACAGTGGGATCAAGTGCACCCTCAGCAAGTTTGCCAGTGACACTATGCTGACTGGTGTGGTTAACATGCCAGAGGGACAGGATGTCATCCAGAGGGACCTGGACGAGCTACAGATGGAGGCCCCAGCAAATCTCATAAAGTTCAACAAAGCCGAGTGCAAGGTCCTACACTTGGATCGGGACAATCCTCATTATCAATACAGGCTGGGGTATGACAGGATAGAGAGCAGCCCTGCGGAAAAGGACTTTGGGGTACTTGTGGATGAAAAGCTGCACAACGTGCACTTGCAGCCCAGAAGGGCAATTGCATCCTGGGCAGTATTAAAAGAACCGTGGCCAGCAAATCGAGAGAGCTGATTCTCCTCCCTCTACTCTGCTCTTGTGAGACCCCACCTCGAGTCCAGCTCTGGAACCCTCAGCATGAGAAGGACATGGACTTGTTGGAACAGGCTGGACTAGAAGACCCTTAAGGGTCCCTTCCAACCCAACGCATTCTAAGATTCTATGAATGGATGACAAAAGCTGCAAATATGGAGGAAGGCTGGGAGAGTTTAACAAAGAGCTATTTAATTAATTTTTTAAATTAAAAAATTCTTCTAGACTTTGCAAAGAAAGAATAACTCATCTTTCTTCTATCTATGTAATACTGCATGCTGCTAGCAAATTATTTCAGGAGAATTTCTGTCTGACTATTCAATTGAACTGTTGCCCACTAAAGGTTCAACATCAAGACTCTTACATCACCTGGATTCACACGGTAATATTTGTGAGTGTTAAACAATCATTCTCGGAATTAATCAGATTTTTACCATTATTACTAAAGGCAAGAAAACACATTTCATGGTAAGAAAACCAGTTGGTTTTATTCAGAACATTTAATTACCAGATACCCTAGCCAGCTTGAGCATGATACCAGCACAGTAAATCCTCACCCAATGTTTAATCCAGCAGGTGATGTCACCCATTTCTGTTCATATTCCATCACAATTCAATGTGCTCCCTTCCTAACTTTTTATTAATATCTACTCAGCAATTTTTATTCCAGATTTCTGGAAGACTTTTCCCAGTATTCTTAGCTACTTTTCCCACAAACAGTAAAACATTATATGTGTTATACAGACAACATTTGTATCAAGCATTACATGTGTCCATTAGTTGCATACTTTATTACCTGTATCTCGGGGAATAGTATCTTAATCTCGAAACCTCAGGATTCTGTGCTTTTGGACCTGACTACACTTTCCTATTTAACTCTGCCGTTCAGTTTACCTGATTCAATGCTTAAATTAAGTAAGGTGCAACAACCTACTTTGCAGCTGCAGCAAGTTTTAATACTGGTTCAGACAAACTGATTTTAAAACTACTTGGAGTCTTTTTTCTTCTGTCTAGCACACTGGAGAGAAGAGATTCCTCATTATTTTCTTCCAGACCACCTACTTGATCATAAAAAAAAAGAAATTTTAAATATGCTGCACTACATCTACTATTTATCTCAGTTAATTAAGCTCCTGTAAGCTCTACTGATCTCATCTCAGCAGCACTTAAATAACTTGCCAAACACAACTGTGAGACTGTCTAAATGGAGATTAAATCTGGCAACTCTATAAAAGTGGAGTACTGTCAGCATGGAATGTAGCAGATGGGACAGTTACCTGGTCTCTTCATGTGTGGTAAAACTCCTAAGTACAAAGGGCTGATAAGGGCATGTAGAGTCCTAGGTTTCCAGGTCACTTTTAGTTTCAGTCCAACCCAATTTCATTCATTCAGTGAATTTTGGTAACTGTAGAAGAAACTGACTTCTTTCCAGTTTCTACAGAGTGCACGTACCTTTCACAGGTTTCAAGGTTATAAAACAGTCAAACCACATGGATATGATCATCGAGTGCACCCTCAGTAAGTCTGCAGATGACACCAAGTCAACCTGCTTGATGGAGGATGGCTTTGCAGTGGGATCTGGGCAGGCTGAATCAATGGGCCAAGGCCAATGGTATGAGATGTAACAAGGCCAAGCACTTCAGTCACAACAACCCCATGCAGTGCTACAGGCCTGGGGAAAAGTGGCTGGAAAGCCGCCTGGCAGAAAAGGACCTGGGGGTATTGGCTGACAGCCAGCTGAATATGAGCCAGCAGCGTGCCCAGGTGGCCAAGACGGCCAACAGCATCTTGGCCTGTATCAGGAAAAGTGTGCCAAGAAGGACTAAGGAAGTGATCACTCCCCTGTACTCAGCACTGGTGAGGCCCCACCTCGAATACTGTGTCCAGTTTTGGGTCCCTCACTACAAGAAAAACACTGAGGTGCTAGAGCGTGTTCAGAGATGGGCAGAAAGCTGGTGAGGGGTCTAGAGAACAAGTTTTACAAAGAGCAGCTGACGGAACTGGGGTTGTTTAGTCTGGAGAAAAGGAAGCTGAGGGAAGGCTTTATCGCTCTCTACAACTCCCTGAAAAGAATCTGTAGATAGGTGGGGGCTGGTCTCTTCTCCCAAGTAGTAAGTGATAGGACAAAAGGGATACTGCTTTATATTCACCTTGAAAAGTCAGCACACAGTTAACAGTTGATCCTTCCACATAATTTTCTGGCATAGGTGACCAAAGAAACGTGTAATAATCTCTTGCGGTACTCCAACCAACCTAACAACAAAAAAAAAAGGAAGAAAAAACATTAACAGAAGAATTTGTTATACACAGTTAAGATATCATGGTCCGGCCTTTACAACATACTGTAATATGCATATTTCTGCTTCAACATGCAATAAAGAGATACTTAACAATGTTCACAAATCAGGAATATTTTAACAAGCATGTCAAAGATTTAGCATGAATTTTATTAAGCTTGTTACCTAAAGCAATAAATGGGTCTAAGGCTATAAAAGGGTCTATATAAATTAAAACACCAGACAGTTTTCACTATACATTAAACTACTATTTACTACATTATTTTTTCCCCTATAAAGATACGCATTACTATATTAAAAATACAAAAAGATCAATTCTGAAGTTTATAGTGAGATTTTCTTAGTGTAAGTTCTGCCAATGCTGACTATTTCGTGTCCACAATTCAACAAGTTCATCAGAAAACAAAAAGAAAGAAAGAAAAACTAACGCTCTATTGAAAAGGCCCAATCCGACAGGGCTGAACTAGCACTTCTTGGACAACTTCCGCAATAGTAAAGACCAGCATTTTGCTGGAATGCTAATTCTTCCAGGCATACGTGCTGTGTCTGCAGGGAAAAAAAAAAAACTGCACTAAAACCTAACTCAGCTAAGTTAGTTCAGTCTTCCCATCTGCTTTCAGACTTTTCATAAGAGTGCAGTTCTGTACAGTAAGAAATGCTATCCTCTGAGGAAACATATTCCAATATGCATCTAAACCTGAAACCCAAAGCAACTACTGTACAACAACGGATATTAATAACAGCGTAATGGTAAAGGAGAAGAATAAATACATCTGGTTTATTCCACTGACTAAAAAAATACCAAAAAATCTTGTGAAAAGCTAGGTGTAGTATGATTTATCAGTAACTGAGTATGCTGTCTTGGAAGAGTTAAGAAGAGGAAAGGGAACAAATTGTTTACCAATTTTTATCAGGTAAGACAGCATTTCAAGAGGAAGAAAACAAAACAAAAAAACACAATCAAAAAATTACCATCAATAGACAAAACTTCTAAACTTCAAGTTCATACCAAATCCTCCTTTATAAAGGATTCATTGCAATTTTGTGTTTTAAAAACATTAAGAATTGGGTTTTTAAGGAGTTGTCAGCTTAAAAAAGAACAGGACAAACCCCCACTGATGTTTAGATAGGCAAAGAGAACAGCAGAACTGAAAGCAATTCAACAGCAATTATATATGTAAATTATAATTAGCATTAGTAACCAAAATTCTGAATAGATTACTCCATAGTTGTCCATTACACCTCTTCACTTTGTATTAAAAAGTGTGGGAAAAGCTAATGTTCGGAAAAAACCAACTAGTTGAGATGACAACAACTTTTTTATATTCTTAAAAACAAGGATGAATGACAGCAAAACCAAATGAAATTTTCATTTTGCTAACAGGAGTCGCTTCTTTAAAGCAACATTCATTAGACAAAAGCAGCGCAGACTCATGACACATCCACCAGAATGGAATCATCTACTACATCTTAAGCCTATTCTTAGCAGAAGTTTTGAAGATTTCTATAATATGTCCTATCAAGGAGATTTTAAAGATGTCAATGAAATGAGATTTCCTGGGGTTGTTATTCCCACTCTGTTAAATATCTCAGAAGTAACAACGAAAGCTATTCTAGTAACTTGAAAGGGAGGTGAAAGCAAATTTTCCTCGATAAAAGTTCACGGGGCAAAATATTTTGCAAATTTTCACATTAGCCATGTCTTCAAATACAACTCAGATGTTAAAAACCTTGCCAAACCTGCTTTTACCTCAGAAAACTGAAGCATATACCATTGCTGCCCTAAAATAAAGCAGGCAGGTAGCTTTTTAAGTGTAATAATCAGAGTGAAAAGTCCTCATCTTATTCTTTTTAATTTCAGAAGGGAAACTGAATTATTACGTCCAGAATTATTATGACTGTTTAAAAAAAAAAAAAATACGCACACTCTGATTTTCCTCAGTAAAATAATATCCTTCCTTCTGATAAAATTATCACTTTGGAAAACATAGAGAGAAGTGAAAAAAAACAGGAAGTATTAAACCAAAAATGGTCCTTCTAGAGATCAACTCCTGATTCAATTGTTCTCTTGGATTGTAGCATTTTTTGTTTATTTTTTTTAGCTATCACATGTTCATTTCTAAATTTAATAATCCATTCTGAAACCAAAACTTATTTTTATGAATTCTTTACCTGCAACAATAATCCACATAAGGATTTTAATTTTTTTTAAGGGTCATTTACAACCTTAGTCATACTGATACAAACAAAAAGAGTAATTATGTAGGGAACAAGTAACTCTCCTGGCCTGTTTTTCAGCAGGTGCCATATTTTCAAGCGTGACTCTAATCCATGGGCTACAGATTAGTAGTAAATGGAAAACTGAGACACATCAAGAGCTATTGGGCGATACTCTGAGAAGAAGAAAACACCTGCACATATTGTCTCCAGCAATTCCCCCTATTTCCCGTCACCCATCATCTACTTCCCCTACCAAAGCTCCCCCATCTTACACTCTTATGATCCTGAGAATCTAATTATTTCTTGATGGGTACATGAAAGTTATAGACTCATTTAGGTTGGAAAAGACCCTCAAGATCATCAAGCCCAACTGTCAACCCAGCACTGCCAATCCATGTCCCCAGGCACCACATTCACACATCTCCAGGGATGGTTACTCAACCACTTCCCTGGGCAACCTGCACCAATGCCTGATAACCCTTTCCATGAAGAAGTCTCTCACAAAATCCAATTCAAACCTTCCCCGGCGCAACCCAAAGCTCTTTCTTCCCACTCCACCACCTGTCACTGGGAGAAGAGATTATACTATCACAGATGTAAGACTGTAAAACACACATTGGGTGACTCAGCAATCATCTAAATGTGACCTTTGACAAAAATCTTTCTTTTCAGCTTGGAAGGAAAACCAGAAGTTGCCTAAAAATAGGGCTAAAACTATAAAAGGAAATTTTAAGATTGCTTAAGAGGAAGTAAATAAAAATGGAGATAAACAAAGCCTAGTGGCAAAACCTACAAAGGAAACCAACAAACAGTGAAAATGATGAAGAGGAAGATGGGAATACTTATCAACAGCCCTGCAGTGATTTTTATATGAAAAAGAAAACAAAACACTGCAGCTCTGGAAGCAAAATGAACAGTATCCTCCCCATCATCAGGCATATAGGCTTTGACAAAATATTTTCATTTTAACGAAAGGAATCTGAAAAGCTAGACAACTTCTCTGACTGCTGATCAAAGCAACAAAACTTATTACAATTAACACAGACTACCATCCAGGTTATTCTCCAGAGGGAAAGAGTAGTCCAGATCCCAGACAAGAACCGCTTTCTTATGAAGACCCTGACTGGACTACATTGACAGCAGAAAAATTACTATTTAAGGCAACGGCCATGTAAGGTGGTTTTTGGTGTTTTTTTGTTTTGTTTTAATTAAAAAGACCATTACAGCAACAGGGCCATACAATTCTGTTTGGGACATACTGAAAAAGGGCAAGTTGAAACTTATCTTGTAAACATAAGAATTTGTGCTTTGGGCATGTTCCTAGTAATAGTGCAGGATTCAAGAAATCAGATGAATCAACAGGTAAGTAGTGTTAAATACAGTTTGCATGGGGTAAATAGTACCAATCAGTAGCATACACTGGAGAAAAACTGAGAGAACATTTTAAAAAAATAAATGTATTTAGTTATTGCATATGCAGTTTTAAAAAACTGCCTATTGCAATTACTTAAATGCCACTTTCTATGAAAGCTACAGAATTTAGAAGTAGAGATACCAGAGGATAAACTAAAGAGTTCCCTAGCCAGCAAATTCCTTAATTTCATACTTTGAAAACTCAAAGTAAGTTTTGTTAAGTTAAAAGCAAATAAATTAAGCTCAGTCTTTCATTTTCAAAAATATTTTCTCCATAGAACAATGTTCAAGTAGCAAAAAAAGGTTACCCTGCCATCTCGCAAAGCCTTTTGCAGTTCTTGGGGTGATGTGGCTCCTTTGACCCCACTGTACTTGCACTGAAACAGCAAGCACACCAAATCTACTCTGTGAAAAAAATCCAATTCTAAATCTATTTTGATTATTCATATCTCTAAGCTTATCTATGCAGGAGTCTCCAGGAAAATCCCAGAACAGTCAGAGAGCAGAATAAAAATTTCAAACGCAGATGTTTTGTAGAACTGGAAATTACTTCAACAGGTAGAAGCAGAGAAATTCTCAAATATTTGAGAAGCCCTCAGCACAAAAACAGAAGAATGAAGGGCTGCTGTTTTAGTTTGTGTCCACACTCTCTAGTTCTCTACTCAAACACGAATGTATGTTAAAAAGTAAATGCAGACGCTATTTAAAAAATCCATAGAACTTTTATCATAAATTTGTGTCTATTAGCCTTCCTTTTCCACATCATTCAAATTCTAGCTGCCTCGAAGTTTAAAAAAAAAACACACACACACACACACAAAAATCCAGGACACCCTAACAATTTCTACACAAAAGTAAGAAATGGAAATAAGTGGTTAAGTTTTTAATTTACTAGCATCTTGCAATATTATTTCTATTAAAAAAAAGAAAACAGAAGAACAACAGCACTGGCACAACACATTAGAAAACAAGGGCAGACAAAGTGCAAAGTCTTTTACCGTTATCAGAGAAAAATCTTCAGGCCTGTAAATACAAGAGTTTGACCATTTCAACTGCCAAAACAGCCGATATGATTTACAGCGAGCACACGTATTCATGAAAACATTACAGAAAACACTGAAACATTTACAGAAAGATTTACAAACTTCATTTCTGTATTTGAACTTAAATAACAATGAAAAAGCACAATCACTGGGAGAAATTATAAAAAAATATATTTAAAATCAAGTCTTCAATTACATTGTTTAATTTTTTGTCTCTCATTTACTGTCAAAGTTCTACAAATTTACGATCTAACTACTCAAGCAGCAAGCACATTTATTTACATTAATAATTAGAACTTAAAAGTTGTTAAAAAACTAGAATGAGGGGAAATGTGGAAATCCACTCTAAATTCCTGCTTAGGCCTCATGTGAAGTCACAGTCCTATTCTGCAATGAAGAATATATTCTGATGTACTGAAACATGAAAACGAAGTTAAAAAAACCAAACAACCCACATAGACACACCCAAAACACCACAACAGTTTCATTAGAATACTAACTAAAATGGCATACTAAACTCAGATTAAAATACTTTTATAACATGCTTTTTTATATTTAGTTGATACCGTTAACTGGAAAAGCACATAACTAAAAAAAAAAAAAGCTACTAAATTTAGAATAAGACTTCCAAAATGTAAGCAACTCAAGCTAAACAGTATCTCAATCAAAACAGCTACAGATTCTGTTGTACAAAAATCTCAGCTGTAACTCCTTTAATGAAAATAATTTCACATACCAGCTGAAAAAAAACAACACAACTAAAAAAAACCAGAACATAGCAAATCAAAAGAACTGTCAAGTACCGACATAAAGCCAAGTTCCAAAGTGCTAAAGCTGAAACAAACGCACATTAGTACTTTCCTACCATCAGAAATCTTAAATAAATAAGAAATTTCAACAGGACACACCGTTAAAACTTTCTGTGAGCCAGAAGTACAAGAAGCACAGTTTACTAGTCTAATTTAAAAACTTGGCATGGATAATGTCAGACATTACAATATCCACATTCAAGCACACAAACACTACAAATTACACAAGAACTCCAGCACAAAATCTTCTAAAGTTCAGAGGAAGAATAAGGAGAATGACCTGTTATACCACACACAAGGCATCTTCTGAACTCAAATTCATCATCTGATGCATTGACTGGCTGTACTGATACCATTACTTTTTAAGGAATACATTGAAAACTCTGAAAATGTTTTGCTCAGAGTTAAAACCCCAAAATACTAACACCCTTATTTCTTAGACAAAAGAGCAAATAAGACTTAGATGATACAACTTCACTAGACCAACAAGAAAAAAAAAATCCATGTTATAATCAGAACTAGAAATAAAGTCTCTGCTACCAACCTTGTTTTCAACACATTCTTCCAGCTTCTGTTTCTCTGCATTTAATTCTCAAACTCCACTCTAAAATCTATTTTTAAATTAGAAAGCTGTGCATAAATCCAACACTCTTGCTTTCTAGATGTCAACCAACAGATTAACAATCCAGAAACCAAATTCTACTTTTACCTTCTCAAGCCCTGTTTTTAAACCAAAATTATGACTAAATATCATGTCTCCTACAAGCATGTCATATCCAGATTATTTTGTTATGTACAAGCTATGTGTTATTCAAACAAACGTCACTTGATTCAATTCTCCCTCCATAAAACAGAAAGCTTCAATAGGCCACTAAAGACTAATCCATTCACTATATTCCTATTTCCTACTTTTGAGCAAAAAGGTTTATTGCAATTTAGGACATCATAAACTACTTTTTAGTTATATAAAACAACTCTGTAGTCACAGTGGAAATGTTGAAGTCTGGTAAAGGTTAAGATGTCTAACACCAAGTACTTTGCAATTTGGCTGGGCAAGTAGGGACAACTCAGCTGTCCGCAATACTCATACCAGACAGGTTTTCCTTCTACTAATAAATAGGTATGCATTCATCAGGAAGATTTTTTCTTCTTCTATGCTGCCCTACACATACAAGCCCCTTTCTTACTGAAATGCCACACAGTGCAATTAGCTTCTCAGTATTTACATTTCACCCACACTACATTTACACAAAATAGCTGGAATTTTATAGCTAGAATGTGCCTGTCCATATGCCAATAGTGAGTTATCAAATATATTACTGAGGAAAAAAAAAATAATAATTTTATTTCACTGAATCTCCTTGAGCTTTCATCTGATTCATCTTACGACGAATGTAAACTTCTCTAAGAAGAAAGCTCTGCCTTACAACTGCACAGCGTTTGCAGTGTAAAGATCATTTCAAACTTCATTTTTCGTTTCTTGAGTTTCATATGAACACGGAGAATAAACACTTTTCTGTTTTTCTGTTCTATTCCTTTCCTTTTATAATGCCTTGGTAAAGTCAACTCAATCTCGACAGAGAGTGCTTTAAAGAAACACTACTGTAAGGAAAATATCACTTGGACATTTTCTCCCTGGCCTCAGAACACTGTTACACAACTGGAAGAACAACCAGTGTTCCTTCAGCAGCATTGAATGCGTCTTACCAATCTATATAACACACGTACTGACCACAACAGACCAAAAAAGCAAACCCAGGAAACGTCTGTTTAGCTCAACTAACTTTGGCATGACTAATGAGTCTTTATTGTAAATACCTAATATAATCCAATTTTTTAAAAAACAAACAAAAAACCCTCTTTAGGGTAAAAATTATGCCCTTTTGTAATTCAGAAGGTAAATTACATAGTTTATAAAGTAATTTGGCAAGGTACCCCAAGTACTGCAAGCAGACAATAAACTATCTCTGAAAGAAGCAAATTTACAGCAAGCAGATAAGGCTTTGGACACGTGTTATACAGTGTAACTATTACTGACAACAGTAAGTCAGCAGCCTTTACATATTTCAAATGGTAAGAAACAGTTATTTTGACCCAAACCACAGAAAACACAAGTGTCTAAGCAAAACGTAACTGGGCCCATTGGCCCTGGAAATGATCTCTCCACAGTAGACCTGGTTTGTGCCATAACCCTGAGTTCAAGTAACATTACTTCAAAGTCACAGTAGTGCTACTGTAGCACTACAGATGGAAAAATTAAAACATCTGGGGGTAGTGAAGCTGATACTAGACAAAATTACTGATAGTTTACTGTCAACACTGACATGCCACTGACACAATATACTTTTGAACACACGCACCATCATCAAATAATGATACCTAGATGCCAATTCTGAAAGAATCAAACCGTACAAGATACTTCAGAACATGGACATGAGGAAAAATACTTATTATAGTAAGTATACTTTAGTAACATTAAGGAATAGACATTCAAAAGTAAGTAAACCATGAAGCCAAACTACAACCTTGGATTTTTTAGTATCTCTGTCATCACCTTATACCACACACAACTTCAACTTATCTCAGTCCAAGACACTTAAGACTTCACTTCAGACATGATCTCGCTGCTCACACTGAGATAAAAGTTTTTTTATACAACAGGAGCCCTAAAGCTGAAAAGTTTTGGAGTAGAAGATGGTTGCGAGGTACTCTGTTTAGACCCTAGACTGTACACTTAAGATGTCCTCTTATGCCCAGACCTGAAGAAGTCCATCTCTGCTGAATGTTACACACACATACAGGCAATCTTTTAACTTAAGCTACTGAGAACATATGGTATTTGTTGCAGTATCAAGGTACTATCAGAATTCTCATCTATTATCATCTCTCGTTGGTTGTAATTCTACCTCAGAGTTCAGAGAAATACGTCAAAATGACATTGACAGAGTCCCTAGACCACAGGATCAACTTTCTCTCTTATGAGGTATAAATCAAAATAAATATAGAAGCAATATGAACTCTCTAAAAGAAAACTTGGTACATATGTAAATGGCTGTCAAAGGAAACGTTATGACAGATCAAAGACTAACAAAGTTACTGTTTACTTTAAGAGATAAGCATGAAAATGTATTAAAAAATGGTGAGTAGAGCTTAAGTGAAGCATTCGTTTACTATCACATTTCATGAAAACTACAAATTAGCGTATTTTTTTTACTTCAAAACTGTTACCAGCTACTGACCGCTGTGTTTTGTCTCTGACCACACAAACTTACCATAGCAAGCATTTTTTAAAAATTAATGAGGCTTGGAATTAAACGTCAAAATTTCTTATCAAAGGCACCATCAAATAAACCCAGATTTTCCTTTTCTTCAGCTAGTATAGAAACAGTGAACAACACTGATGTGGACTTTTTTTTTGTGAACAGCATTGACATGGACTTTTTTTTTTTTGTGAGAAAAATATTAACTCAGTTATTTAAGACATGTCTTTCCAAAGCAGGTAAATCAGAAATCAACAGAATCAGTCTAATTTGTGGATGTAACAGTTCTGAAAACGTGAATTCCAATAATTCTATTCCTGACTATTTTAACAACAGGACATGCTTTCCACTATACATTCCTGTATCTATTGTGCCCTGCTGTGCAGTGATGATTCCATGCCAGAAAAATTGTATTTCTACGTGCATATGGTCAATAACACATCCAGCTGTTGCACTGTACTTCATAGTGTGATTTCTATATGGAAGTAATTGATACCTTAAAATAAATAAATAATTAAGCCTACAACAAAACTGGGACACTGAAATGACTCACACAAGTTATCTGCAGTCCAAAGGAGACTAAATAACCCAGAGTACTACACAAAAATATACGTATGTTGTCATGATACAACAAAACCACCAAACAATTTCTTAGGTGTCCATCAAATCCACTGTTAAATTTTGTTACAGAAATTTTTGACCACAGACAAGTTAATTCTGAGGTTTGATATAAATTAGTACATTGAAAAGACAGAAATTAAGTTGCACTTAATACTGCACTGATGCACAAACAGTAGTTCAGGTGTGACCTCCTACATACTGGGCACTCTCTCAGAGCAAGGAGGCACTTCTTGCATTGAGGTAAGTTACTAAGACCTTCCCAGTTCTGATTATTCAGTTTTTTCCATAAGTTAAGTTACCAGAACACTGTATCACCATTTTTAAGTTGTGGATATCAAGCAGGTGGACATTAAGAAATAAAAAATTTCCTTTTCTTCTCTAGGGGTACATTAAGGCAGTCAATACTAAAGCGTGTCTATAACTTCAGTCAACATCCTAGAAGAATGGTAATGTAGATTACTTATAAAAATATACCAACTAGAACAGAGGAACAGGAAAGTTTTGATGGAGTAGTTAATTAATGACACAGCAAGACCAAAGCCATTAGGTTAACATATGTAAGATTACCTGCTGATATTGCAGGTCTTTCCAGCTTGCTGGCCTCAGCAAAATTAAATCTTCAGAAACTTGGAAAGTATTATGATATACCCCACAACACCCACACCTTTAACGCTACTCTCTTGAAGCAGTATCTTTATTACGCCCATAACATTCTTTCCTTGTGCCTTTGAGATGTACAATAAACCTGCCTCCCTTGTATACTGAACATCTGTCAGCCCTACTTGCACACATGCCCCAGACAGAGGGGTAAGCACTACTTCCTAAAAGCCAAACAGGTTTTTCAAACACTTCTGCAAATCTGGACATTATGGATTAATAATGCAAAAAAGATCATGTGGCCATATGATTATTTCACTTTATTGCGAAATAAAGCCACAAGATGTTGACTTCCCCATCCAGAGATTAGGACCACCTACCAGACAGACCACTTTTGCAAACAGATGTAGTGCACATACTAATTACTCTTTTTTAAATTAATTTCAGTTAATTAATTTTTCAAATCAATTATTCATTTCAAAGGGTTAGATTTTGATTACTCTAAGGGCCTCTCTAGATTTTGATTAATCAGAGATAAGCAGAGAAGAATACACAGAGGACATTGGTCTTGGATCATTCTGGGAACACAGATCTCCTATGAAATCAATCAAGAATGATAAGCCTTCTACCCTTTGACTCCACACTAGGAACCATGAGGTTCTTCTGCACAGAAAAAAACACATGAAGAGGGACTCAGGCTCAGGATATCCATTCCAAGCACTAGACCAGTATTATCTGTAAAACTGAATATTTTTTTCTTGGTAACAAGGCAAGGACATAAACACTCAAGACCTTTCGGCACTTGATTACAAATGACCCTCCAGAAAGTCACAAAAGCAGAAAGAAATGCTGCAATGAAAGACAACAGACTTGAAGACTGAGTCAAAACCTGGTTTTATGTCTTGAGTAGGGGACAAGGAAGAAAAAGATTAATATATATGAAAAGAATAAAATGTTGCATTTTCATAACTTCTGCTCTGAAGGGTAACATCATCTTCATTATTGTACTTCCTGCCCCCTCCAAGTTTTTGCCAAAGGTCCAATCCCAAAAGTAGTGGGATATACCTTTACACCTAGTTTGTAAGAAAACTGGTATATCTGAAATAATCACAGAACGGCAGGAGCTGGAAAGGACCTTTGCAGATCATCTAGTCCAAGCCCCTTGCCAGAGCAGGTTCACCCAAGAGCAGGTTGGACCGGAACGCATCCAGGCAGGTTTTGAGTATGTCCAGAGAAGAAGACTCCACCACATCTCTGGGCAGCCTGTGCCAGTGCTCTGCCACCCTCCAAGTAAAGAAGTTTTTCCTCATGCTTAGATGGAACCTCCTATGTTCCAGTTTGTGCCCATTGCCCCTTCTCCTGCCAATGGACACCACTGAAAAACGTCTGGCCCCATCCTCTTGACACCTGCCCTTTCAGTATTTCTAAGCATTGATACTATCCCCTCTGTCTTCTCTTCTCCAGGCTAAACAGACCCAGGTCTCTCAGCCTTTCCTCATAAGATAAATGCTCCAGTCCCATAAATCTCCCATAGAATAATTATACAATAGTTCTGCTATATGCAACATTACCCTTTCAGTTTACAAACACCGGGTTTGCATTTTCCTAAACTATAGAAAACTACCTTCTTGTGAACAGTTTTAAATCTACTACCACCACCACCACGAAGTGCCATACACTCAGCATTACAAAAGTTCAACGTATAGCAACAACTTACTAAATCACACTGGGAACAACAAAAAACTTATTTCATCTACAGCATATACAGAGAAGTTGATAGAATCTGTTAAGTTTTAGAAGAGTTGTTATTTGCTTGCTGATTTACTTAGTATTTAGTTCTTTGTCATAATGCTGTATGCCACAAAACCCTAGCTCAGGTCTGAAATTCTACCTCCCAACAAGACCTTTTTGATACCTCTGATGGAAAACAGGAAGGCAATATTTCACCTTGCCTTGGCTCCTTATTTTAAATTGCTTTGTAAAATATCCTTGAGAAGCAGGTATCTTTAAATAAGCAACTGCAAACATGAAGAAATCTGCTGTGGTACTTCCAGTGAAGCCATTATTTTTTCATATTACAAAACAGAAGCCAATACTCAGTGATTAAAGAATACTCAGCAGACACAGAAAACTGGAAACATTCCTAGTGAGGAGGGGAAAACTCACAAGCATTAACTATAGCAAATGACAAAGAACATATACCAGTTGGAAAAGACTGATATAACGAAGAGAAAAAGGAAGTTTTACATAATGAAGTCACACATAAATTCATTAAGAAACACACACAGAAGTTTTATAAGCAATTTATGCCTCCTAACAAGGACTCCACTTCTAACATCAACTTTTTCACTTAAGCTGCACAACAGTAATGGCAGCTACAGCAATCACAAATGCAAATGTATGTGGAATAAAAACAGTCTATCAGACATGTAGCACACACTATGGAAACATTTAAAAACTCACAAGCTAGAAATTAAGAGTCAATATATGAAATAAGGTTTTGCTTCTGGAACTGTTTTCTCCATTTCTATTTAAAAAGGAAACAAACTAACGAACCAAATCCTTAAAAGCTGCTCTTCAAAACAGAACTCTAGAAAAGATTGGAATAAGAAGCTTCAACTGTAATTCCACATTAAGCAGCCATGCCAATAAAGTAGGCATAGCCCTCCCCCCCACACACACCTTCCTACTCCACTTGTTTCCACCACAGTGATGCCAGCACAGCTGCCCATTGCATCAGACAGTGATCAAGCTGAAGAACCAAACCAGTTGTGAAACCAGGTGGTAAAAGCTAGGGGAGGAGGGGCTGTATTTTTCTGGCAGATCACTTCCCTGATACATTTCACTGTGCAGCTGCACAAACAGCTGGCAAACAGCAAAACAAACAGAATGATACAAGGATACAAATCACCAGTATCTACTCAAGACACTATCGCTGCTGAAGAAATGGACTTGCAACCTACATGAAAACCATTCACTTAAGAAGGCACCTATAGATTTTGTTCAGTTCAACTAAAAAAAAAAAATCTTAGCTAACCAACTGAGCAAACACAGGACAGAATACAGTTGAAGACACTGTCCCCTAAAATGGAACAAAAGTCAACATTAGAACCAAACACAACACAATGTTTACAGGGGTTGGGGGGGGGGAAATAAATCTTAATTCCACATTTACTTAAGCTTACTTAAGGTGGCACCAGCTTAAACAGGTTTGTTTTCTAAGCAAGTTATTCACTTCAAAAAGACAAGGTGAACTTCTGTTCCCTTTGCATGAGCAGTCAGTGAATCAATGCTTTGCATTCTCTCACAGAAGCCTTGCTTTCCTGGCATATTAGGCCAATACAGAAGGCCAATAATTACTGTTTGCATAATTAGTCAAGATTTGCCTTTTTTTAATGCTGAAAATCACTTTACTAAACATGCATCACATCCTTCTTATGTGTTTTAGTAAAGATAAATGATAAAACCCCTGCCTGTTCCATCAGTTTTCAAACCACCTCCGAGTGGTCTGTTGATTGTTCAGGAACAATCAGTTCTCTAGAAGTCACTCATTTTTTCATTCAGATCACCGTATAGTACAACTTCTGTCTATCCCAAGATGACTACATTTTCACAGTTTATTTTACTGTAAACATCACTCACACACATTTGTAGACACAGATACAGTTGGAAACCTGGCTCCATTTAACTCACTGTACTATAACAACACTGAGACAGTACATTCACAACACTTACTCTGTATAAGCTGACGTAGTCACAAAAAGAAAACTATATTCGTCCTTTTCCCCAGTGCTTCTCACAATGCTTCCTTCCCTTTTGTTGATGAGAATTAGGTGAACTGGAAATTCAGTTGGGGAATTCCATCAAAAATAATCCAGTCACAAAATGTTAGCCTTAACCTCAATCAATTCCCTGATTTGGTTCATCACACAAGAGCTTGTTTCCCATAAAGGAGGGGAAAGCACAAGAAACAAGCCAACCTGCACAAAAGAAGTTTCTCTCAGCAGCATACCAGCTCACTACCTCGTACCAGCTCAACGTGTTCCTCAAATGACTGCCAAAGCTGTATTACCCACCATTGCTAAAGTAGAATAAAACTCATACACCAATAGTTTACAAAAATCTACCATCAGAGTCAAGGTGAAATCAAAGATACCTGTATGATGCACACAGCGTTTTATGTAGTCACTGGAACACCATTTCATATCAGTTTTTTTTTTAATTTTCCTATTTAGTATTTTATAGTCCTGTCTGACTACCTCCCTCACTTAGATCAACGGACAATGCTACAACATTCATTTCTCAAGTTACATTTAAATAATTCCAAACTGCTTATGTGTAATATGAACAGCATGCTCTTTAAAGTTTTGATAAAGATTTTTTAAAGTTTCATCAATGCCGTTAGCTAAACATTCAAGTGTGCTCAACTACACTATTTGTCAAAACTTTGCAAATAAGCAATATATATACGCATATTTTTAAAGACTTCTCACTAGAGAAACGCACCTGTTTCTAAGTTAATGCCTCCCTCACACAATTTAGTGACCGTACAGTCATCGCACACAGCATTAAACATGCTTCTGCTTTGTTACAGAGCACAGTACTTCTATTTTACAGAAGAGTACCTTATCTTGAATAGAGACTAACAATCCATTTCCAATCTGCAGATTACAGTGAAGTAAAGCATTTACATTCTTAAACAGCGGACAGTTCTAAGGGAAACGTCCTCTGGTTCCAAGATAGTCTGTTACCTTTCCCCCTTCCACACTGCCAAAGCCACAATCAAAACTGCCATTAACAATTCAAGTAAGGCATTTAACATCATCTACTAAGAGCTATATTGACAAAGAAACATAGATCAAGGTCTTAAATAGAAGCAGATGTAAGAATTAATCAATATCTAATCCCATAATTGAAACTTTATTAACCTTTAAAAATAACTCCACATAAATCAAATCACTAATGTGAGGCAACTTAGATGTGGCCTCACCCCTCTTTTTATCAAGGGTCTGTTGTGAACATTTTTAGCAATTTATACTGTTCAGCCTGTTCCAGTGACAAAAATGAGTCAGGGACGTGGGTCAGGATAACTCCATCTTAGTCTTTGTTCTTTCCACACACGTTTCACACTTACCGTGGCTCACACTCTTCATATAGTCCTGTTCTCAACATCACTCTGCGCCCACGCATCTCTTCACAAATAATCTCCATTTAATTCTGCATGACATGACTGCATCGCACCTTCCCTTTCGCCCAGCAGACTTACAGCATACTCATTCCTCTAGTTTTGATCTCCAGTTTGATCTTTGTTACAAAACTCACACTCTAACAGCAGGAACCAATACATCACTTAAGCAATGTTCCACTTAAGTTTAGGAGAGAGCTTTTACTGTTGGTGGAATTTTTTTAAACTTTTTTTTAACTGTTAAGAGAGAAGACAGCAAACATTTGAGAAATAGCAAGAGAACAAGCTTTACTTACCTTGAAAATACCAACCCAGTCTTTCTGATGAGGATGGATAAACTGGGTCAGAGTGTAGTGACATTCAAGGTGTGTGTTCGGAAGGTAACTTTTTGCCACATTTTGAAAAATCACATGCGCAAAATTGGAAGTCTGCAAAGCATTAGCTGAAGATGGAACTTCTTGAAAGGATGACATGATTGATCTGTAACAAAATTGTAGAAGTTGCTACTTCAATATAGAGGAATAATAAGTTTAAGAAATCTATTACTAATCAATTATAACCTGTAATAATAATAATCTGTTATAATCTTAATAATCTATTAATCAAGACAGGAAAACCTAACAATTAGTTCCTCTGTTCTGAAAACAGATCACTATAGACCAAGTCCAAAGCGCACTGTCTCAGCATCACTCCAAAACAATCACCTCTCAGAATTAAAGGGCATTCATTTCAGCGATGACATCAAGATGGAGAAAAAGCATTGCTTAGCTGAATGCCCCCAGTATCAGATACAGTGGCAGAAAAGTGGGAAATAAAAGTGGTGGTGTGAAAACAAAGCAGGATTCTCATTTAATTAAATATTCTTAATGGTTCTGGATGTGGCAAGGAAGGAGAAAGCAAGCTCCGTAGTTTCCCCATTTTAAACTTTTCTCTGAACCTGTACTGCCCAGTGCTTCTGACATCATTTCTACATATGGAGTTTTTCTTCCTCTCTCAGTAAAAGTAACAAAGTTCCATTTCAAGACACTGTTAAAAACCAAGTAAGTTTATCTAAACAGGAGAGTTTTGTCTGTGTGGGGTTTTTTATTTTCCTTCAAAAGAATCCTCTTGCCTCTGTTTAGCAGACTGTAGACATCTTTTACTATTCTCACAGTAACACACATGCTCCCAGCCCTGCGTGTTTAGCTTCATTACCATAAATAATGTCCTTCATTGAAAGTGGCAACATTTAGGTATGCACGTAGTTTGACAGATTAACAGTAATCAGTTGGACTGCAAAAGCTTCTAATCATGCTTTCCATTCACCAACTCATTCAGGATACACAGTGCTAAGAATTACAGCCATACAAAATGCTTCACAAGCAGAACGTCCCTTCCTCAGATTCAGCAATGTCTGCCAAAAATGTAAGATGGGCAACCGAGCAGTTTCAAGTATTTGATTTGAATGTACAACCACAAGTTTGTCAAAACACTTGTTATTAGGAGGACTGAAGCTTTACATATCTAACACATTTCTAGAAAGATAAGCCATCCTATTCTTGCAATTGGTGCTAAAAGTAATTTTGTATTGACCAAGCAAATTCACACATTGCAGGAGATAACTGACAAGTATGTGACATAATATATTACTTCCATTGAAGATACATGAAGAAACCAATCCCAAAAAGGGACGGGCCACTGCAAGTCTCAAGAAGTTAAAAGATTAAAGGCTATCTGGGTATTTCCTATAGCCTTTTAAAATTTCTTTTCACCAGTTAAAAAACAAGTAGCGAAGAGCTCATGTTTTCTGAAATAAAATGCACTCTGAAAGGAACAGGTATTAATCATTCAAAACACAAGTAAAAGATAAACAGCAATTTTTTTAGATATAAGCCCTCAATGTTTTAAGCTTATTACTGACTAATTTTGTGTAACACATGAAATATATATGGGCAGCCATAATATTATTTTCGTATATGTTATATAAAAAGCAGTTTTTACCCTGAACAACACAAGTAGCAAGATAAAATGCCAAATTTTTGAAGATTAACAGATATAAAGGACAAAACCAAGAACTTACACAAGCAAGACACTGAGTAAAGACTAAAAGACGGCTTTTGAGAGACAATAGGGCACACAAGTCCTATCTGTTACCTAACTTCAGAGTCCAGAAAAGCGTACGAAATGCCACAGCATAGTAAGATCCTGAAAAATCCCACACCTCTCAAAATAGAGGATTACGCTTAAGAAGTCTCTCAAATCTACTCTGAGCTATAAATGTATAAAGCAGCAGTTTCTACAATTATAAAAGAAACAGAATTCCCTTAACTTTTTCCAAGTGCAACAAATCCATTAATTTTTTAGTAATTTAGTAGTACCTGAAACCAAATAATATTGACATGAAACAGACTGTTTCCGTTTTCATTAGACCTGATAAACAGAAGAAGAGCAAACAAACCACTAATGACAAAAACAAATTACTTCAGCTTTTTTTTTTAAAGTAGGTCTACTTTAAAAAATGGATTATTCTAAATTTATTCTAAGAACATATTATCAAAAAAAAAAAAAAACCCAAACCACCTACCGCCGTCCCCCGCAAACATTCATTTTTGCACACTGGCTGCCAGCTACCGCAGCAGAGTACTATCCTCGGTGAAACCAGTAAAGAGAGGCCGGTTTCCAAGGCTAAAGCAGAACTATTCACAAATATGAACTTGTGCAGAACAGCAGAATCAGCTGGGATTACTGCTGCCCATCAGGAAAATCCCCGGAGCTTAGGTGACGCTGCGATCTACTTACAGTTCAAGGATAGTTTAGGGGATGCTGGGTGCTTAATTAGCTCGCAGCCACTGGTTGGGAAAGGGGGAGGAGGAGGAGGAAGAGCTACGCTTAGGCTTCCTTACTGACATGACAAGCGACTCCCTCGGGAAGGCGTTTGGTTTTACGCAAGGAAAAGGACGGGAGGAGGAAAAGCTCGTCAGGCAGGAAAAACAGAAGCAGGACGAGCCGCGCCGCCCCAGCCT
>VXBO01009634.1:231101-241362 GCA_013400135.1 Rhinoptilus africanus
GACTGGAGCACCTCTCTTATGAAGAAAGACTAAGGGAATTGAGTCTCTTTAGTCTGGAAAAGAGACATCTGAAGGGCAACCTTATCAACACTTATAAATACTTGAAGGGTGGGTGTCAGGAGGATGGGGCCAGGCTCTTTTCAGTGGTGCTCAGTGACAGGACAAGAGGGTATGGGCACAAACTTGAGCACAGGAAGTTCCACCTAAACATGAGGAGGAACTTCTTTATCTTGAGGGTGGCAGAGCCCTGGCACAGGCTGCCCAGGGAGGTGGTGGAGTCTCCAACTCTGGAGACATTCAAAACCCACCTGGTTGGGTTCCTGTGCAACCTGCTCTAAGGTGGCCCTGCTCTGGCAGGGGGGTTGGACTAGATGATCACCAGAGGTCCCTTCCAACCCTATGATTCTGTGACTCTATGATCCTATAATATTATTTTAAAACTTTCATCCCTTTTCGTATTTCACAAATTAATTTTCTGTATAAGGAATATTTTAAAAGGATCTTTCTGGCCTGTAGTAAGTGTTTTGTACACCATGGTTAGAATCTGTTTTTACAGTGTGTTATCTTTTACAGTGTTCAGTTATCGTTACTGGGATATGTCAGTGGGCAGCATTTGGTCTGTGTATCTGCATATTTTGAATATACTGTGTTTGTGCTGAAGGAGACTTTTTAAGGCTTTATGAAACTGCCTGCTTAAATGCCATCAATGAGACCTGACAGAGCTTGTCAATACTGCTTCTAAGTAGTGCAGCATTTCCTTAAAACTGGGAGACAGAGGCATATGAGTCTGCAAAACACCAAGTTATCTTAACAGTTTTTGAGAACTTTACCCATAATAAGCCACACACTGATATATATATATATATATATTTCTTTTGGCATTCCCAGAAGCCAGGCATTCTTCTCCCTGTTAAGAAGAGATGCCAAGAGCAAATTAAATCTGTAGTTCTCCCTCTCCTTCCCAGACCTTTGTTGACTTGCAGTCCCCATTCTGCTGTAACTAGTCAACCACCAAGGGAGAGTTCATTGGCTGAATATTCTTCCTAGTCCTCTTCTAAATTCAAATATAGTTACCCTTAGTTTTTGTTGTATTAATCACAGGGCTGTCGGGGCCAAATCAGCTAATATGTCAATGGGAATTTGCACAAGCTTCCAAATGGAATGAATTTTTTCTCCCACAGAAGAGCAGATCTTACAAAATTGCACCCATAGGATGTCTAGCATCATCCTGATTTGCCATTTGCATATTGCTTTTTGATCATTTTACACTCAATGTTTCACTTAGAAATCATTTATATCTCAACTGTATTTGGCCCTCAGTAGTATTAGGTAGCATGAAATATACTCAGTGATGGTATGAAAGTTATTTCCAATAGGGCTTATGAAGAACAGCTGAGCAAGTATGACCTCCTGACATCGAAGTGTTTGTTTACTGGGAACTATATTCCAGTTCTCTGCATTTAATCTGTCTTGGACCAGGCTGACATTCCCCTGCTAGATTTATTATATCTCTAGAGGCTATTACAAACACAACATTGTCACTGCTTATCTAATAAAATGATAATGGGATTATATTATTCTAGTGATAACAATACATTTATGTTCATTTTTAATAGTAACAAACCAAAGTTTTATTTCATGTTCAGTGAGGATAACAGTGAGGATAACGTGTTACTGGGGGCGGGGGGAAACATTCAAAAAATATTTTTCTTTCAAACAAACCAGTCATGGAAAATATTTTTTATTCCATCTTATTTGCAAACCAAACCTTCAGTTTGTGTCCATAAGCAGGCATACTATGTCAGTTTTACAGCAATAATAATAATGAGGAAGTCTGACTCAGAAACTCTGGTTTTCCTAAATCAACAGCTCTAGATATTGGAAGTTTGTCATGGTTTTTCTTGTGTATCTTTTCCTAGAAGTTGTCTGACATCAAAAGGCAGGCACAACAGACCAGATATTTAGTTCAATTATATTTAGTTATATTCAAGGTGTCCATAGTAAATTAATTTTTTATTAGTGGTAGTATGATTTTTTTTTACTTATTTAGTTAGTTAGTAGTGGTTGTAGTTGTAATAGTAGCAGGTTTTAAATCCTAGCCAAGTTTTAGTTTAGTATTGTGTGTTTTAAGGGGAGACTTTTAAACGTATTTCTCAACTAGATTTAACTGGTTACTTCTAGTGTAATCAGCATCTCTCTGTCTAATGTATGATCTCCCAGCTGAGGCAACAAAAATTAAATTCCTTTTTAACATCAGTAATTTGTACATTAACAAAAGGTTTGCCTTTTCATGTTTTAGGAAAGCAAATTATTGCATCTCTCTCCTTTTTTTTTTTTTTGGTAGAGCTCTGACACTATAACACTGACCTTTACCAAATGATCCTATTGTTTTGGTGACCAACACCCTAATTACTCTGCTCTACTGGAATTCATATCACAGCACAGATGAGGCATGGATCATTTTTTAATGAACAATCAGCATATTCCTTCTAAAAAGTATTGTTATCCAAGAGTTTCTTATGCAAATTTTCACTGCAGCTGACTATTACTTTTCCCAAGTGCTGTTACTTAAAAGTAACATATAAAACCAGTCTGCATTAGGGAAATGCATTAATATATAACAGAGAATTAAACCAAAATTAATAATAAACAAGCTATTCCATAGGTATGCATGCTACATGGTGAAATTATAGTGCTAGACTTAACCTAAATGTGTGGTTTGTATTTAGAACTCTTAAGTGTTACATAAAGTGTAGTCATCTTAAATTTTCAATAAGGCAGAATGGAGATTTGTTAAAGATTCTGCAACTAATTGCCTCATGTTGGTATACATTCAACGTCTTTTTATTACAAATTCCTTTCAAAAATCTTTCAACGGACAAGACAGTCTAGGCAATGCAGGCAATATAGACAATATAGGACCACAATAATGTCAGTAGTTTTGTCTTTGTGTGGAATAGAGGAGATAAGTTGATCCACATTGATTTGTGTGCTCTTCTTGTTAGTCTTCTCAGTCCTTTTGCACATAAAGTTTCCTATATGCTCTGTATAGCTAAAATTCCAAAGGAATTTAATTTTTATTAATTGCACACAAAAAACATATAAAATTGAGTTCAAATTTTGCAACCAAGTATAAAAAATACAAGCTGGTTCATGTTGAATTATATTACTTAAGTAAGAGTGTCTCTTTGTGGAAAGTTAATTTGCTCTCTTCATCTGCAATAGGTTATGTTCTGGCTGCTAATTCCTGTTAGGTTCCTGGGTACTAGCAAGCCAGCGAATATATCCCCTAATACACCTTACTCCTCTGGGGACCTTACATTGCTTCCTCTAAAATGAGGAACATATTCATAAGAATGTCAACAGGAGCAAGATCACCTCCCATTTTGGCAAAGCTGAGACGTTTTTCAGGAGCATGCCACACAAAGACAATGTTTCTGAAGCAATGTGCTTTACACTTTTGTGTAGGAAAACCCAGCGACTGAGTTAGTGCCAGGATTCCTCTTTCTACATCATAAGGATGTTAGTTCAGGGTATTGTCAGAGTAATGTGAGGCTGATGCTTTTAGACCCATATACATAGGTTGTTTGGGAAAAACATAACTATTTTTAATTTGTTTTATAAGCATGCATCTTTTCCTGGGCAACAATTACCTCATCCTTACTCGGGCCCCTTAAGTTTGAGATCAACTTAGCATGTAGCTTTTCCACATTGCTTTTCCATGTCTCCCTACCATCTTCATTTTCTTTTCCTATGTCAGTATCCTGTAACTGGCAGAAGGGCATTGAGTGATTGTTTTGTGCAATTCCCACACCAATCAGTATGTTCTTTATGTAGTGCATTGCAGGTAGAAGTCAAAATAAAATAACCATGACTGATGCCAAATATTTATCATATGTAGCAACATTTATTTTGGAACTTGTTTCCTTCTTCGGGTGCTTTTGCAAAAGCTGTTCATCTATGTCCCAACCAAAGTCATCCTCCTCTTTTCATTTCTATGGCATGTAAAATAAGCTTGTAAAAATAATGTATTGTACAGGAACATCGACAGATTCTGAATCCATTAAAATAATCTGAAACATATTTTTCAGTTAAAACACAAAAATGAAACCAATCCCAAATTGCTATGGGATGCTATGCAGGTCCTTAAACTTTGAAATTTTTTTTGTGCCAGTTCTCCAAATGGAACAGCTCTATATTGTTCATGGTGCAACCTATATGCGGTCACTCACATACAACATCCTACTTATTTGTAGAAGATAGTATTGATTGAATTTCCTCGTAACCAGAACTGCAAAACATTCCATTTATCAAAGTACTGTGATTAAAAGGACTCGTTCTCCACACCGTTTTCCAAGGAAATTAATCTAGATAAAGTATCTCTATTGCGTTTTACTTGGGTGCGATTTTGAAGAGAACTTGAAGGAGATGATTGATTGAATCCTTCTGGGAAACAGGTATTTGAATCTTTTCATCTCTTCCAAGAAACCCAGTCAGCACAGTCTAGCCTAAACATCTTAATGGGATTTATCAGGGCTAAAAAGAGGGCAAAAACTCTAGTGCTTAGCTGAAATTGGTATCAATTAGTACAAATACATATGCACTGGTACCCTGCGGTAACCTGCCCTTTCTAACATTCACCTGATGTCCCACTGAGATGTGACCACTTTCCAAACTACAGTACAAACGCTTCTGAGAAAACAGACAGTTCATACCAAAACGAAGTTTCTATGTTCCCCCAGGGAACTACATTCCCACAGAAGCCTGGAATTTGTTTCCTCTTAAGTATATGCAATATTCAGAATATCATGCGTATTCAGTTTGTGGTTGGTTAGTATATTGCATACTGCTGCAGAATATATCAGACAATTCAGAAAGAAAGAAAGCAGTTCAGATTACACAAGGGTTTTTGTTTTTCTTTCTGTAGGTAAAAATAACTGCTTGCATTGCTGCTTACACATTCCAGTTAGTTATCTAGTGAAGTGCACACAGCTAGGAAACGAATGCTGCCCTGAGAATCCCAACTCGAATATTTACAAGCGTGAAGAATGTCATATTATGTTGGACTCAAGGTCCCTCTAGCCCAGTAGTCTGTCTCCAGCAGTGACCAGTCAGAAAGTAAATATGCAGGGATATTTCTCTGGAATGCTCTTCCAGCTCCAGCTATCTGCAGCTCAGGTATTCCTGAGCGGCTTCACTGCACTTTTATTGCATTTTACAAACATTATGAAAGCTTCGCTATGCAGAGAAGTAAGGGCAACAAATGCAAGATGAAAGGTTAGAAGGAGGAATAACACACTGTAGGCTTGGCTGCCAATTCATTTGAAATCAAGTCTCAAATATGCTGTTGCATCCACTGTAGTTTCTTTTGGCTACGACTAAGCAGTGTTAATGTTGAATTTAAATATTACTCTGCAATGAGGGTCCCATTTTAAAGGTATTGTACACCCGTAATTCTTGCTAAATTCAGTTAAAATTCTGCTTAGTTATCAACACAGACTATAAAACTTCATGTCCTGAAAAGGAAATCTCCTTACAGTAATGGAAAAATTTTTTTAAAATAATCAAATGTAATTATCCCACATCAATAGAGTTAAAGTCAGGTGCAGGCTCTAAAACTGAATCTAAACACCCTTAGCATAATATGACATAGTGCATATATTTCCCTTTGCTTTCAGAGGTCCTTTATTAAGGGAGAACAATTCCTTAAATCTAAGAAAATGCAAAACTGACAAAAATATACTATAAATATTCTGTATTTATAGGGGGGTTTAATTCTTTGTCTTTTTATGAGTCCTTTAAAGCAAACAAAAATGGCCACTTTTTCAGCACTAAGAATAAAAAGAGTAGCCGTCTTTACATTATTTTCTGTTTATTTACATTTGTTTACATATCCTGGAACTTAGTGGGCACAATGTACCAACAAGTAGAAAAACTACCCACCTATTGATGTCCTGTGGTACATCAATAGCAGCTGCTTTCTGTATTAGGAGTGCTCAGACAAGTTCTCATGTTTTAACATCCATGTTACAATGTCACAAATGTTAAGGAGCACACCTAAGGTCTACATGTATTTCTTATAGGGTAAGAAAATAAATCTCAGTCACTTAAACACCAAGGTTTAGATTTACAATGTCACTAAGCATTCATTGTGTAACAATGTAAGCAAATATACACAAGTTTTTGATGATCTAACAAGCTGGGATACAGGAATATAGGACCATGCAGTATAAAGGTACTGTACCTTTTTTCTCCACGTTTCTCAGATCCTGCAGAAATGTGCCAGCAGCAGTCTACAAAGCAAAAGACATGGTAACTATGCATTAATAACAGCAAGGTAATGTGGCTTAATGAACATGGTAATAGTGGTAATGGGTCTGACATGGTTATAGGATAATGAAAGTCGAGAAAGTTGCATTTTCTTTCCCTTTTCTGTCACTGACGTGTTGCATGATGCTGAGAACCTCATTAGTCTTCCCATGACCAAGAATCTGGGTTTACATTACCAATACCCAGTAGTTTAGGAAGCGATTTAAGAGCTTTCTGTCCTGCTCGTTCATTCCAGCTTGGCCCATTCAGTCCCCCAGAGTGAGGACCAGCGTGTGCCAGTGCAAGCATTTGTTGGGGCAGACTGTAAAACAGATGAGTTAAAGGATGTGGGTTAACAACAGTTTTATCATCAAACCTGAGAGGGACATAAATTGTAATGCAAGGACGGGGATGAGCAGCTGGAGAAAAAGCAGTGGGGATTTTTTAAAATCCTGCTCGTTTCACGGGTCCAGTATAGAAAGCTGTCAAAAAGCAATTGAACTGACTGGACTGACCGGTGCAGACTGCAGGTATACCTAGGTTTGGGGAGCAACAACGACTTAAATGGATTTGGTAGCTAAAAGATCTGTTCTTATAGTGACATCTATACTCTTTTTTTATAAAGCACGGTAAGATCTACCACTGAAAACAGATATGTACCAGTTACATGTTTACTGCTTGTGATTCTCATACATAATTTTTATCCTGTTCTTTTTGCTGTATTATACAAAATGAACTCTTTACTTACACTAGAGTGACAAGCAGGCTAACAAGTTTTCCTTAAGAAAATAGATCCTTCCTGCCATAATCAGTCAGATATTTTGAGGTCCCATTTCATGCCTAAATCATAAGGTTGGCATTACTGCCTTTAAGATACAATACACCATTGATAGAACAAAACTTTAAAGCCAATTAGACGTTGGCAATCTTCCTACCATTGGCAAAGGCACACTTGTTAACAGTTCCCCTTTGTGGCAAGTTTGCAGTATAATCACTGATTTCTGGAAAGTTTTTTTGGCACTTCAAGATACTTTAAAATATCTAATGAATTTATTTTTATAGACAATTTTAGACTTTATATGCATTACTTTAAAGCATTTTACTTTTAAAAGCAGGGGTTGTATGCACTCAAATGAGGTATGCATCTCCATTTTTAACACAGGAAAAAACAATAATTTGTAGAACCAACTTATACAAATGATAGTTTATTTGCATTTTAACTAGTTAACAATTTCATAAATCATCACATACAAATCTTTATGAAACACTATCTTGCTAGGTGTGAGTAAGGAGATACTGCTGCTTTGTCAGAAAAAAAAACCAGAACATTTTTATCCTGAGTTTTAATATAAGTAAAAGCTTTCATGGCTATTTAGTTAAATCAAAAAGTATTTTGAAGTTAACAAAGCTTTTTTCTTCATTTTGTGTGGAAAGAATGTGATTAGATTGGCAAAGAAATAAGAAACACACAAAACAAAATTAACTAGGAAGGCTTAATTTATAGTGAGATAAACTTTTGCAAAAGGCAAAATTATTTTTAACAAAATGAGCTAACTTTATTATAAGCCTAACAAAAGTTCAAACATGACTAGAGGGCATTTTGGAGAAAATAAACCCCACAACACTACTAATTTAATTTTCTCCCTTCTCCTGAAAATGCTCTGCAGCATGGTAGCCCTGCATCATCTGGTCCTGCAATGCTTCCTTCCCATAGTGGCTACCTTAGAAGTAATAACCTACTAATACCAGTTGTATCAGTGTTCATTGTGTTCATTTAATGTAATATCAGGTATTTCATCTGTCTGCAAAAGCATGTTCTGTACAAAAGCAATGTAAAAACTATAGTAAGGTAACAGTGGTCATGTCTGTAAAAGTACAATTTATTCACAGCTGTGTTGGCAAAATAATATAAGGCTAAGTCTACTACACTTTTGTCAATAGGACTCTCCTTTTTCCAGTTTCTCATGCTTTGTTTGGAAGTGATTGTACTGTATTTTTATTACACTGGTACATACTGGTTCCCCGTATACACCTTTAAACAAAGAATGCTTTATTTATACCTATGCAAATAAAACTCTCTTAAACATGCCAAAGGTCTAGAGAAAGATGCAGCTATGCAGGTAAAGCTGCATCTTGTATTGAGAGTTAAAAATCTGAATGCAAGGACCACAGTGAGTGTAGCATCAGACTTTTCACTTATCCACTTATCTGTAATTAAACCCTCAAAAAAAAAAATTACTTACTTTTCTAGCTCAGTTCAGACTTGATAGGAATCTACAGGCAGTTGGAAGAGGGTCAATGACTCTGAAAATGTAAGGCAGTGAAGAATCAGGCTGTGAGGCAAAAAACACCCCTGTTTTCAAAGTTCCATGTGATTATGTGTAAAATTCGGGTTTTAATGACTTCCAAAACCATTATTTGGACTACACCTCGGTACACATTTCTGCCAGCATAGCTGCATCGATTAGGAATCACACCTCCTCTCATCCCAACAAAATCTGTGCTCAAGATGGCTGTCAACCTCCTCACCTCTGAGGAGAAAAGTAAACATAGCTCAGTAGCTTCATTCACTTGGCACACTTCAAATGGCATGGTGAAACAGACAAGTAAGCTTATGAAAATATTGGTATATATGAGCCTCTGGGTCTTCAAATGTTTTGCAAAGTGCTAGCAAATTAAAGGGTTTCTGGTTTTGTGTGTCTCTTTCCATTGCCTTAGCTGCAGATAATTTTTTCTTCTCAAGTCGTACTCTGTTTTAGTGCTCAGCTGAGACAGTATGAGAAAAGCTTGGCTTTACTCATGGCAGAGTAAAGCTATCATATAAACGCAGCCACCTTCACTGTGCCCAAAATTCCTTTATGTTGATCTGGATTAATTTAAGTGAGTATCATCCATTGCTTTATAGGGGCAAATACACCAAAAAAATAATATGGTATTGATAGAAGAGCTCATATATTGAGCCTATTCTTTCTTTGCTAACGTATAACTGAGTGAATAGGTAACTGAGAGACCCGAGATCTATTCCTGATGACTACACTGTCCCAGAAGTCTGGAAGTGATACTACATAACATCGACAAAAAAAGCTCTGACGTAGCAAGAGCAACCTAATGACTGAGGGAGTCCCCAGCATTCCTCCACCACAAATTAAGGCAAGTTTTGCTGTCAGGAAATTATTTTATTCAGGAGAGACAAACGTGTCAGTTGCAGGCCTGGAGCTGCAGCCTTGCTGTGAGGAGGGAGCATCCACCTGCCCTCAGCCTGCCCTCCCTCCGAGCCTGGCCTGCTGCCTCGCACCCCTGAAGGGCCTGGAGCTCCCGGGGCACTGCCAGCAAGGTCTCCCAGCCCTGTCAGGTGCCACGCTGGGGGCGAGCAGCACAGCTTTTCACGGCTTGTCCAAACACAAACCTCACCGATGTCGATAAACCCTCTGTCAGGCCTTCGGGAACTGCCCTCTGGGCATCCGCTCATCCGACGAGGGAAAACCAGTATAAGGCGCCCTCTTCCCTCACCCGGAGGGTGCCGTTTTCCCCCTGCTTGCGGGTACCTCGGCCCTCACACGGCCGGGGTTGGCCCCACAAACCGCCTCCGCCACTACCCCGGCCCTGCCTTCCCTCCCTCGCCTCAGCCAGGCGGCCCTCCCGGCGGCGACGCATGGAAGGGGAGGCCGCAGCGGGCAGGCGCAAGCAAGAAGGAGGGCTGGAGACACCACCCCCGGGGGAGCCGCGAGCAGCGGGATACAGTCACCCACCGGCCCGCCATCGGCTCCGTTGCCCCAATAAGGCCCCCCAGCGCCTGCCCGGCCCCCGCCCCGCCCCGCTCCGCTCCGCTCCGGGGAGCGCGGCCGGCCCATCAGTCACGGGGGCAGTGGGCGGGCCCAGCCGGCGGCGGGGAGGAGACTTTGCGCTGCCGTTGGCTGGATCCCGCCAAAGGTCGCCTGTGGTTGGCTGCGGC
>VXBO01009635.1:0-45717 GCA_013400135.1 Rhinoptilus africanus
TTTTTTTTTTTCCTCCTCTCTCAGGGAGTTAGTTTTCACTTCCTGCGCTCTCTGAGCCTTTGTCTCTGCTGGAGGCAGCTGAAGACACACCTGAGGGGCGAAGGAGCTGGGGGGGGAACCAGGGGGACACCCCGCTCCCAGCATCGGTTTCACCTGAGACCGCCCAGGTGGGGGGCTGAGAGCGCATGCCTGGGATCAGGTGCAGGGTGAGGGGACACATTGGTCACCCTGGGGCAAGCAGGGACCCGGAACATGACCGAGGCCACGCTCCCGGTCCCCGCTTGCCCCCGAGTGTCATGCACCTGGACACCATCGTGCTTAGCTTCATCTATCTTCTCCTTTTCCTTAGGAAACGATTAAGGTCTTGAGGCGGTGAGGATCGGGGCACCGAGATGGCCAGCCGGAGTCCATGGTTTGTGCTCTGGGTCTGCCTGGTGCTGGTGGTGGACTTCGGCGAAGGGCAGGAAGAAAAGCCCTTTGGTGAAAAGTGCCTGGAGGACTTTACGGCTGGGATGCCGGATTTGGTGCTGGATATAGATGCCTCTGTCCAGAACGGAGCCACCTTCTTGTCGTCCCCCATGGTCCATCGGAGCAGAGACTGCATGAGAGCCTGCTGTAAGGACCCCACTTGTAACCTGGCTCTTGTGGAGCAGGTCCCGGGCGCAGAGGAAGACCACATCCAGGGCTGCTTTCTCCTCAACTGCCTCTACGACCAGGCTTTCGTCTGCAGGTTTGCCAGGAAGATTGGCTTTCTCAACTTCTTGACAAAGGACGTGTATGATTCCTACGTGGCAATGCAGGATCACAGATCTAGTGGTAAGGTGCCCATAATGGATCTGCGCAAACCAGGGCTGGAAGAGCACTAATGGCCGTTGGTGCCAGCTCCTCGAGCCGCCGTTTGTGCAGCTGCACAGTCGGGATGAAGCAGTGTTAAAGATGGGATTTCTATATGCACCTCTGCTGCAAAGGTTTTCCCTAACTTTAGTGAACTAACTTAATATCTGTGCCTCAGTTTACCTATGAGCAAATGGAGAGGGACTCAGTTTTTAACCTATTTGAAGTGGGTGGAGCAAGTATTTACCAAATGCAGGCTGAGTTTTTGATACTTCACAATGTAGAGAAAAAGGTATTGTTTTTCTTCTCCCTCCCCCCAGGCCTTTGAGGTTTGGAAAGTGAAAACCTCTAAAAATCTACACACCACCGCGTTTTAAAGGGCTGTGTTAATCTCTTAATTGCCCAGGGGCTGGGGGCAGGACACAGTCCACTTAGTTACCTTTCGTTTTGCCACAGCCTGAAGCTTGTGAGCAGCAGCCTGGATGGTGAGGTGTCTCGGTATGGCTCTGCTTGTTGGGGCTGGTCCTTGCTGCTGGGGGAGGGAGAGGGAGCAGCTAGGGGAGGCTGATTAGAAAACTTTCCCTTTGGAGGTGGGTTTCTCTTCCCCAATCCCTGGTTCCCTACTCTGAATGATTGCACCTGGACCCAGAAAACCAGGTGGAAAACAAACTAATCTGGAGCTGGCCGCTTGCCACGCGCTCTGCTGTCCCGAAGAAGTGCAGTGTGTTCTGAAAACATGGCAATCCCTCCTTTTACATCCTCATTCCATGTTTTGGAGGAAGCCTAAGAAGGCCAGGATGGCTCTAGCCTGGATGGCCCTTTGGCAGCCATAACCAGTTTATTATTTGTTGATGCACAGCCAGGGCTGTTAGGGGATATCTGTATGGGTAATCCTCACGTCCCAGCCCAGCCGTGGTGGGGATGGAAAGGATCTGTAAAGATGACAAGGGGACAAGCCAGGTGGGTGCATAGGCATAGGCTGGACCGCGTGAGCTGAACAGGCCTTTGACTTTCTGCTGGGATGGGCCAGCCTGTGAGCCTTGTAGGTGCTGGAGATGTGAAATGGCACCAAACCCCACGCTGACCAGTTTTGTCCACCCTAAGTAGCAGTGCAGGGGTTTCAAAGGAGGGCACGGCTCCTCTGGAGCGGCCCTCGGGCGTCGCTAGTTTGAGCAGTGATGTGGCAGAAGTGGTTCTCCTGTCCTCTGTCCTTGCTAGGCACTTCCCACCCCATTTGAGGGTTGCAGTAGTTGTCCGGCGTCTCCACTCCAGGCTCAAAATCCTTTCCACAGGAGGTGCAGTTAGTGAGGAACTGAAGCCCGCATCTCCAGGACTGGAGGTGGCATGCTGGCAGCTGCCTGAACTCCTACATGCTTTGTTGTAGGAGGGAAATGGAATGCATCCTCTCCAGTGCATCCTGATTTCACAAGATTAGATTAAAATACAATGTACTGTTGAGCAATTCAGCCCCTGTGGACCAGCGCCCCATACAGGGAGACTGCAACCCCCCTCTCCTCCCTGGGCTGGCGGCAGGATGTGAAATCACGTGTGTGCGGGTCTCTAGAAAGTGCCCCTGGGTCACTGAGCTCTCTGTGCCACCAGCAGTGCTGTGTTTGCCGCTCCACGGCACCTAGCCGGAGCATCTCTGCCACTGATGCCTTGCAGACTATATCTAGCCCTACTTTCACAGATGCTGGGATGGCTGCGGTGGAGCAGGAAGACCCGGGAAGGCTTATCAGTGAGAAGTGAAAAACACGCCAGAAATGCTGTTAGGGATACTCTGCCTGCTGAGGCGGGCATGCCCCTCCTCGCTCACGTGGGGCTTGCGCCACGATACCGCTGCGGGTGCAGGAAGGGCTCGGTCCCTTCTACACCCCGTGTTTGCACTCTCGGAGGGTGCAGGGTGCTGGGCAGGTCTCCAGCTGTAGCCACGGACACCCGACAGCTCGCCGTGTCGTGTCTGGATCAGGCTGTGTTCTCAATGCCATGCTTCGATGGGAAATGCGTTTCCCACCTCCCCTGAAATGTTTAGGCATTGCCTTTCGACTGATACCAAAAACTTCCTGAATCACCTTGAATGACATCAGAATGGCAGGAAAAGAGATAAAGGACTATTACTGTTTATTAATCCAGAGATGATAATGAGTTATTTTACTGGAGAAACAGCAAATAATAACAACAGCTAAATCAGAGTATATGAACTGGGCCCTCCTCCCCACAGCAGTTGATGAGACACTTAAGAATGCAGATCTCGATTTTGGTTCAGATAGAAACAAAAAAATCCAAAGCAAAACTCCAAGCCCCTCCAGCTGCAGTGCTGGAATTGGGTCCACACAGGAGGAATGGTCCTGTCTGGGCAGGAAGATGGGGGCCTGGCTGCCACCAAGGGGGCCTGGGGAAGGGCATGAAGGTAGAAGAGGCCATATGACGGAGCCTCTGGACACTGAGCATGTCCAACCGGCAGCATAGGGAAGCTCTAACACATTTTTGCTTCCAGACCTTTGGAGGATGCCCAAAAAGGCCAGATGAACCAAGTGTTAAGGAAGCTGTTTTCAGCATGTCAAGTTTTCCTCCCAGATGTTTACAGGCAAAGACTCTTGGCCCAGGTTTTGCACCGCAGACCAAACTGGACAGTCTTCCCGCTGTTGTGCCGTATCGCTGTTAAAACGTGAAGCTCTGTGGCTGCTCAGGAGCCCAGGTTATTGTCAGCCCCCTGAGACTGGGCTCTAAAGGTCTGCAGGAAGCTTATATGCTGCTTTGCCATTCACCCCTTCCCTTTATGTGCCTCTGTCAGGTGTCCTGTGAGCCTTTAGGTATGCCCTATTGCCACGTGGCAATCTTCAGATATCCTCTGCAATAATGAGGATTAAAAGCATGTTTCTCTCTAGTGAATAGTGAAATATATATTTGGTGATCCCAGTGGGGGACGTTAAACAAAAAAGCCGCGTGTTGCAAAACCCACAGGGGCAGATCTGTTGAATTAAGAGGTTTTATACCTGTTCAGAAGACTAGATAAGCTCTTGGAAGAGGGAGCGCAGCTGGGGGCTGCTGAATGGGCAGATTTAATCCTGGAGTGTTTCCCGAGCCTAATGGAAGTAGCTGAAAGCTGGGAGAGTGTTAGGGGGAAAAGCACTGTTTGTGCTTACATGTTCTTGCTGTTGCTCAAGCATCCACAGCGAGACTTGAAAACTGAACACAGGGACAGAAGCACCTTTGCTCTTACCCGCTGTGTCCACTCTTACTGCTTTATGACCAGAAAAACCTGTGGGTACAGGCAACAAGGAACCCAGCTGAAATCTAGCTTCTGCACGTCATCTGAGTATATTTTCAGGATTTTGGAGAACAAGAGCTTCTGAGTCCTGTATGAGCTGGTGACAACACCTTGCCTCTGTCTCTCGCCTGTTCCAGCTAACGTACAGCCCCAAGTCTCTGATGTTATTGTTAAAAGGCACTGTCCTCTTAAATGATTCCCCAGCCTGAACTTTGGTGCGAGTTTTCTGCCTGGCTCATGCGGGAGGGGCAGGCTCACCGTGCACTTTATTGGTAATAATGGAGCCCAGTGTTTAAGTAACTACCTCGAGCTTATTCTGGTCTAGGCAAACCAGTTCTGGGTGTGAAACTGGAAAATAACCTCCCTGAACCTCTGTCCGTTTCTTGAACTGAACCTTTTGTGGTGGTTGTGAAATGCTTGGTGACACTCTCCTGTCGAATTCAGGGCTTGCGAGTGGGAGAGGGGAAGCACTGGAGAACCCATGGGGTTCAGGATGTGTCTGCTCCTGCTCGCCATGGAGAGAGATTTGCAGGTTAAAACTTTGGTAAAGCATTCAAAAAGGAGAGCTCAGCAAGTTTGAAGCCCGTCCGTCTTCAAACATTTGGTCCTGTGCTGGTTTCCGTTGTGCGTGCGGTGCTGGGATCCCATCTGGGGCTGAGATGGCTCCGGTCACTGGTGTGCTCTTGGCTGATGCTGCTCAATCCTGAGCCAGCCACTCGTCCTCCAGCGCCCAGCTCAGCCCAGGTCAGGGAGAATTCCATGTTCAGTACCCACATCATGGATTCAGAGGCCGGTGTATACTGGCAGGGCCCCTGGAGACCAGCCAGTCCAGCTCCCTACTCAGAGCAGGCAACGAGCAGCTTCCGCGCACTGCGGAATTACTGTTTGTCATGCCGAATTTACCGAAGTGCCACATCGTGTGCCTACCTCACGTCGTGGCTCTGGAGCTATCAGTAACAAACTGATCCTTGCTAAAATGGCATGAAGACCCACGGGAGACCCTTTCCCTGCGCCCGCTAAAGCAAATCGGACCGGTTTCCCACACCTTGAGGAAGGATGGAAAGAGCCAGGGGCAGTAGCTTTATCCTGAAAATATAATCCGTTCAGTCATGCTGCATTGTTCTAAAGAGGCTAAGCTGACCTGCTGTGTGCAGGTTACAAACCTCTATAGAAACCTCTAGAAATTAATGCTGACAGCTGCTTGCCTCTGAATGAGTTGTCAGAAAACTGTGTGGCTTTATCATGACTGTATTTGCTGCCCAGCCAGGATGAATCCCTACAGAAAGAGCTCATATTTCTCCAAGCACTATGTCGCATTGCCTTGTTCCCTCTCTCCCTCCTCAGGCAAATTAACACTGCCGTAGCAGCGTCTTCCTTCTTTACCTTTGCCTATGAAGAGTTACTATGAAGAGTTTTCTCGTGTCGATGGGTGAGATTTGAATGAACGCTCCCTGAAAGCTGTTGGCTTTCGAATGCCTTCCCTGGAAGCAAGGCTAGCGCAGAGCTTTTCCATTTGTGGGGAGAGCCCCTGCCCTTGCCCCCCTGCTTGTGCAGCAGGCAGGCTCAGCTGGCTTCCAACACTTCAAATTTCCGAGGCTGCGCGTCTCACAGAGGCTGGAATTTGAGTGGCCTCATTTCTGCTCCTGTCTCTGCTACTGGCCTGCCCGGTGGCTTTTGCCCCCAGTGAGGTCCTTCCCTTTGGAGTGCCTCAGTGTCCCCTGCACAAGCCGCACTTGTCCCTTTTGTAAGACACTCCTGCAACGGCAGACAACAGCGGGCTGTGTGAGCCCCTGGGTGACCACGAGAAAGCTTTCTGGCTCTTCCCAGTGGCAACCTCAAATCATCCTGAGGTATTTTCAAGCGTTATCTTTCCAGTCTCATGTACTCAGGGTGTATCTGCACGAGTCCTGGAATGGAGGAAATCTGGTTTTCTGTGAATTTGTGTCTCGAGGGCAAGAGCTGATCTCTGAGCTCCAAAAGAGAAATCACCAAACTGGGAGCTTTGCAAGTGCGTTCTGCTGCGGGATTTCACTGGTGCCTGCGTGTTTGGATAGTGAGGTCCCTCCTGGGGTCTCTCCCCCCACCTAGACGCTAACTTTTGCAGCCTGTGGAGGAATTCAATAACTCTTAGATTCCTGTTCCCCCATCAACTTTGGTTCAAGTTTACTCATTGTTAGAGGTGAAGCCAGACAAACAAGTGACTGCATAAGCCTTAAAACTAAATGAAATTTTTTAGAAAGCAGAAAAAAGGGACTGAGGCAGGAATACACTGTGAGCCATAAGAATTTCATTTTAAGCATTTTAGATTTACCCTATCAAGCTTTTCTCTAGGATCATAAAGAAAAGGTATTTCACCTTCTGATGTATTTTACAAGTGGAAGCTGAAGTTGTCACTTAATGATGGGGCTCCAGGAGCACGAGTTCCACTGTAAAGAGCACGACACGCAACAGCATCATAAAGCTTTAATCTCCCTGTTAATTACAGAGTTTTACAGTAGAAACTTTCCATAGTCAAAAGAGCACTTACAGCAAGGGAAACTTTCATTGTTCAAACAGGCTTTCAGAGCAAAAAGAACTGAATGGAGACTCTCCCTTCTGCAAGCAGTTTGTTGATATTCTCTCTGTCTCAGTCAGCACGCGGTTATGAAGCTCAGGTGGAGAATAGCCACGTTGCCACTGAAGCCTTCATATAGTCAGCCTAGTGGAAATACTCCAAAGTCACTGAGCTTTGAGACGTCCTAAGGAGAAAAGGGAGAGACTTGAAAGTCCTTCATTTCTAGTGGGAGCTCCTCCTTGGGTGGCAGTCACTGCAGGCAAATACTCAGACTATTTTCCTGGAGGTGAGGAGGGTCAGGGAATTTGGGTAATCAGAGATGGGATCTGGAGAGGTAGCTGTCTTGTTGACCAGAACCGAGCTTTTACTTCACCGTGCAATCCACAACCCAAAGTAACTACGTTGACCTGTGGAGAAATGTTTGGCCTGCAATTATTTTTTTTAGAATCAAAGAATCGCCTAGGTTGGAAGGGACCTTTCAGATCATCGAGTCCAACCATCAATCTAACTCTGACAAAAACCATCACTAAACCATCTCTCTAAGCACTGTGTCTACCTGTCTTTTAAATACCTCCAGGGATGATGCCTCAACCACTTCCCTGGGCAACCTGTTCTAATTCTTAATAACCCTTTCAATGTAAAATCTTTTCCTAATATCCAGTCTAAACCTCCTTTTAAGTGTACATGCTTGAAGATGTCAAGGAAAAGTATGATTTGGAGTTGTTGTGAGTTAATGATCAGCCTCCGTGTTGCTGAAGAACTGCTCTTCCTCTTGTGTGACTGCACCCATCTACTGGGCTCACCCCGGCAGGAGGCTGGCAGGGAGCACTTCTCCCTGGCAGGCTCATGGCGTTTGCCTGGAAGGAATGGCAGGAGCGTGCCCCCTTTCCAGAGCACGTAGTGCTGGGTACAAGGTGCTCGTGGGGCTGTTTTTCCCTGCTTGGTTTGGAAGGTGTTGCCAGCTCCAGTCATTGTTTTCTCTCATGAATATTCTCGTGGCAAGACCCTTGAAAATAAAGCGAAATTCCATTTATTGGTTCTACCAGCCCTGCTCAAACCCAGGAGGCGCCAGGCTTGCTGGGCCCTGGTTGGTGTCTTTGAGCAGCCTTTGTGCCTGGCTGAGACAGGGCCCGTGGCTCTGGCATGCAGCCCCAAGGAAGGAGTGGCAGGGAGGTGTGCCTTACCCAAAGGTGAGAGGACACCAGGGCAGGCATCCATGCCTGTGACGCAGGTGTCGTCGTCCTGGCCTCCCAGTCCACCTGCCTATTTCGGTGCTTGGCTCAAGCTCAACAACATGAACTTGATCTCATATTGTTCCCACCCAAAACTTACGTGAAAAGATGGAATAAAAGATAAAACCAGTGATAGATTGCAGAGAGCACACAGATGGGCGCCGTAAACGTAACCAGAAGCCCTGCAGCCATACAGGCTGGAAGCGGCTGACCTCTTACAGAGTAAAACCACGGCCGCATCAGCCCGGGGATGAGGGAGGTAAGCTGCAGGGCTGCAGCTGGGGAGAGGGCTGGTACCCACATACCCTCCCCAATTCTGCAGCCGAACAGGCTGAGCCCAGTGCTCAGACATGGAAACGAGGGAAGGTTTATTTCACTTGTGACCCTCTGGTGGCAGCACTTGTTAAGGCCTGGCTAGAATGAATAGGTCTTCATTTGGTAGAAGATACTAGAAAATGGAAGATTCTGGGTGGATTTGTGGTAACTCCGATCTGTTGCAAAGCCCTCTGTCCTACTGAATTTAGTGATGAAAGAACTAAAAAAGTAGCTTGCTTTGGATGTCAGGTTTGTTTGTATATATGCCTTATATTGAAGCTCCCTTCAGTAGGCTGTAGCAAAAGCAAGCAGCTGGGACCTGAATCCAGAAACACTCACACAGGAAATTAGGAGCAAGTCTACGACAGTGAAAGTAATTACCTGCTGGAGTAGTTTTAGAAGGGGTTTGGGCACTAATCCTCTTCTTCAGACACAGTCTGTATAACACTGTAATGGCAGAGTGATTTATATCTAGCTTCTAAATGACAATCAATGCCTTTATAAAAGGCTCAGGTTGAACCTGAACACTGGGTCTTGGACTTGGTACAGGTGCTACCAGGTGGAGTTTTATGGGCTGAGCTATGCAGGAAGCCTGCGGTCAGAGACATTCAGGCTGAAAGGAGTTATGAGTCAGGCTCAATGGTGTCATTGTTTGGGCTGTTCTTGCTGGCACAGGCAGGGATCAGTTTTTGCCTCTTACACTTTCAGGCTGGAAAAGCGTTTCATGGATTGTGGAGGTTGCTAGTAAGTTAATCCGTGGAAATGGCAGAAAAGTAACGATCTCATGAATGTCATTTGTGTGCTTTTTTTAAGGCGTGCGTGTCAGAGAGGAGGGTGGAAGATGAGGTTGAGGAGCGGTATTTTCTGTCCAAATCCTTTATTGCGTAGCTCTAGTTAAGTACGCTAACATAGTGCTTAGAGATGGCGGTAGGCACAATGAGAGTCAGTTCCACATTCTTCAACACCCACATCAGGTCACCTCCCTAAGTGGAGGGTGGAGATTGCTCTGTGCTGTTTTGTGAGGATGTGGTCCGACGGTCACAAGCACAATGGCTGTAGCCACTGGGACACCCTCTTACAGTGGTTCCTGTGGGCAGAAGTGGCCAGGGAGCCAACTGGCTCAAAGGCACTGCCAGAGTGAGTTGTGGACTTACTAAATCAGTGAGGTCAGTAATAACGGTACTGATTGCCTGTTGCTTGCTTAGGCTGCATGAAGCACGGCTGTATAAAAGTGTTTTCCTTTCAGTGGTTGAAGTCTGTACTGATTTAGCCTGGAGGAATCCCCCTCCCTTGCCTTGCTGTAATGGAGGCAAGGGCCGGACCCTTCAGCCTCTTACCCAAGCCTTGCTCTGCGTTTCTTCTGCAGATGACCATCCTCCAATAGCCCGCACTGGCATGGACATGAGGGTACAGCCGGGGGAGCCAGTGATGCTGAGAGGCACAGAGAGCACGGATGACCGAGGGATAGTCAGCTATGAATGGAAACAGATCCTCGGCGACCCCTCCGTGGAGATGAAGGTAGGGAGCTGCAGGAAGGAAGCAGCTTGCTCAGTGTCATCTGTGATCTGAGCTAGGTTGGGCTCTCACAGCCACTGACTTAGAGGTCACCTTGTCCTTCCCTCACCAACCCAGTCCACCCATAAGCCTGTTCCCAAAAAGCTATGGAGCACTCCTCGCGGTTGCCCCCACTCTCTCCCACACTACTGGGACGTGGCATTTTTGGCCTCATCAGGTCTTGGGCTCTCTGCACCCAGAGGCCATCTCAGACCTTCCTAAGCAATGCCTGATCTGCTTGGTGTGAGCATCCATGAGGGCAGCAGCTTCAGTGCAAGAGCTGCCTCTGCTCCCAAGCTTCTGTAGTTCAGCGAGGGGCCTGCCCTTAGTTTTCCTCTGCTCCACTTTGGTGCTTCTCCTCCTCTGGCTCTGAATAATCCAGGCTTTGCTTCTGTTCTCCTGGGGCTTTTCCTGGACTTTGTCTCTCTTTAGAGTATAGATTCCTCCTATTTTATCTGAGCTGAAGCAGAAGTCATGTCTCCCGACTTGCTCTAAGATCTCTGGTGTGTGAACACTGCCTATCTTATAGATGTTACATATGAATTGTGCCTTTAGAACAGCAAATGATTACTGACAAACTTCTGCAAAATGCACTAGGAAAGCCTTGGGGCTCATATGAAGTTCTTGTGGCACTTTTTGGAAGAATTAGCAAATGAGTACATCAAGTCTACAGCTGATTTTGAAGACCAGCAATGACTATTTCTAGGGCTCTGAGGGGGCTATGGAAATCTGGATGTGCTCCTTTCCTTTTCCATTCCGCCTAGCCCAACAAAAGCAACTTCCAGGGGCAAAAAAAATTCCTCTAATATTATGCTATGTTAACTACATTAAGATGGTATATGGCAACTCTGTGTTCTCTTGAAACCTAACCAAAAAGGCAGACAGCATGGAAATGGAGGCCCAGTATTGTTGGGCCCAAACATAGGGAAAAGTTTGTGTCAATAAAATCACAACTTTCTGTTCTGACAACATAATTCACTCTCTTTTAGAAACCTCTCAGTAGGCAAAGAAATAGGCACTCATTTCCATCTTTAAAACTAAATACGCTTATCATATTCAAAATGCAAGAATATATCTTTCTTAAATACAGCTGGCTTATTCCCTGTGTACTAAGCAAGTGATTCATAATGGGTTTTATTTTTCAAAAAGTAAAATAAAAAATGCAGGTATTTCAGTCCTCTCCAAAGATTTTTGTTTTGCCTTGTGGCCTCACAATGTCCCAAAATATGAAATATCTAATTAGTCTTGTGGTAGTCTTTATCTCTGCTACTCCAGCTGGGTACCAGCCCATGCATGTGGAGCCATTGTATAGCACCGAGACATCTTTTGTGCCAGACATCTGCTTGGCGGTTTCCAGCCAAGCTCCTTCATTCCTAATGCAGGAGTATGGGCCTTGCACGGCTTCACTCACTCCCTCATTAAGAGGTACCCTCTTTTTCATAAGCCTTTCTTTTGCATTCTTAGAAGCACGAAGAAGATCAGGTGGAAATCTCCAACCTACAGGCAGGGACTTACGTCTTCCAGCTTACTGTCACGGACACTGCACAACAGCAAGACTTCACCAACATCACCATCATGGTGCTGAATTCGGAGCAGACTGAAGGTGAGCGTGAGCCCACAGATGTCTGGCTGGAGTCCTCAAGCCTGGGTGCTGCTCTGGCATTACTGGTGCTCTTTTCAGAGGGCTGGGTGGGAAAAGAGCACAATCAAGAGATGGGACTTGCATGTCAAATATTCCCAGGAAAAGCCTGCACCTGACCGGTAGTGGAAGGTCTCTGCATCAAAGCGATCTGCTCTAGGCTTTTTGCATCCTCTTGCAGAAGAGGTGGCCTGCAATAACCTCATCCTCTCTGCATGTCATTGCCCTTTGCTGGGTGACCCCATAGTGGCTGAAGCCTGGGGTGCAGCTGAGGGTGTAAGACAAGAGAACCCGAAAGGTCTTATGGACTTCACGGTTTTTCTGTGAAGGCCCTAATTCCCTTAAGCTGCAGGATAGGTGGAGCCATCATTCAAAGTCTCCCTGTCTTTATTCATATGGCCTTGTTTAACGATCAAAATGTTCAGCATTGCAAGTGCATTAGGAGCAAGGAGTTCTTGGACAAACGGTTGACTAGTAGCTAAGCAGGGAATTTCTCCTTCTACCACAGGTGCCATAAAAACATAAGAACAGCCATATCAGGTAACTCTAATAATCTGTCCAAAATCCAGTACACTGCATCCAACAATGTCCAGAGGTTGATAATTTGGAAACAGTACAAGAACGTGATGTGCTGTCAGTAAATCCCTACTAGTCTCCAAGGAATTTGCAGCTGGGAGATTTTTTTAATCAGAAGATGGTGTCTTTGAGCTTAATAGCCATGGATGAATCCCTTTTTGGCCTCATGTAATCTTTGCACAGCAGCAACATCCTGAAGCAGGTCATTCCACAGCTTAGCTATGTGCTGTGTGGAGAAGCAGCTCCTTTTGTTTTATGAATGTGGCACCTTCTAATTTGATTTTGTGACCCTGCCTTTCATATACAGCATGACTCCCTTCTCACACCGCTCAAGATTGCATAAATCTTTCAGAGAAGTGTCTATAGTGTTGAACTTTCCTTTGGAAGATTTTCTCCTTTGTATACGTGAAGGCAAAGCAAGTTAACCAGAGCCTTTTATGTTAACTTTCTTGATAGAGCATTGTTTGACACCTAAGAAGGTGGGTTGGTGTCGGGGATCTTTTCCACGTTGGTTTTACAACCCAAGCCTTCAGCAGTGTGAGGAGTTCATTTTTGGCGGCTGCAAGGCCAACAAGAATAACTACTTACGGGAAGAGGAGTGTCAACTCGCCTGCAAGAATGTCAGAGGTGAGTCTGCTTCGAAAATCAGCCCTCTCTTTCTCATGGGATTGGGATAACCCTGTGGGCAGGTACTGCAGCTTCTTGGCTGGCAGCTAGTTAGAGTTCAGAGAGCTGAGGAGATCAGGCTAATTATGGATGGGGAATCCTAGTGTCACACTGCCAACATATCTGACCCAGCTCCTGGGGTCCTGCTCCCCTGGTCAGTGTCCCTGATGTGTCTCTGGCTGCAGAAACCCTCACCAAATCTTTGTGTCACATCTGAAGCCTAAATCCGGAGGGTAGCATTGTGCTGTAGGGGAGCCAGAAGCGCGTCACTCCTGAAATGAAATTAATCTTCTCCCTTGGCACCCTGTTAGCCAAGCCTGAGAATGACTGAATGCTACCTCTGGGTCATTGTGCTGCACAGCTTAAGGAGGTGGCAAAAGCCTTGGAAAAGGACTGTTTGGGCATAGCTAGTGGTGGGAAGTTCCCCCGTGCTCCTCCAGGCCTGCCTTACATGGGTGCTACTCATCTGGGTTCTCTGAGTGGTGAACACCCATATTTCCCCTCTCTAACCCCTGCAGGACTTGCTTCCAGAAAATACGCACCTCTTAGTTGAGCTATGAAGGCAATATAAAGCTGATCTTGAGCTGACAAAGTGATGTGGTGGTAAACTTATTTTATTTTTCCCCTTGTCTCTTCAGGTTCTATTGGCGGGCGACAACAGCCAGGTGAGCCTCCTGTACCACGGTGTCACCCTGCTGTGAGCTCAGGCTCGGTGTCTCACGTCCATTCCTGTGGCTTTTGATTACCACTCAGTCAGCGTGGAGAGTGAGGCACTGCAGACTAATTTCTTTACTAAGCCTTTCACTTTCTGTCATAGGATAATTCAGGTAGGGAATTACCTCTGGAGGTCATCTGGTCCAACCCACTACCCAAAGCAGGGCCAGCTTTGAGTCACATTGGGTTGCTCAGGACTGCATCCAGTCCAGTTTTGGGAATCTCTGACGAAGGAAGGAAATTTTGCCCATTTTCTGGACAACCTGTGCCAGTGTTTGATGGCTCATGTTATAATTTTGTTCCCCTGATATCGAGTCACTTTCCCTTGCTGCAACTTGTGTCTGTTGCTGCTCATCCTATTACTGTCCACCTCCAAAATGAGTCTGTGTCTGTCTTTTCCATAACCTCATGCTAGTTCTTGTGCTCCAGCCTCTTGCTGAGTCCCTGCTGGATTCATTCCAGTATGCCAGTGCCTTTTGTGCACTGGGGAGCTCAGAACTGGGCACAATACTCAGCACTTGGGACCACCTCTGGAGCAGGGAGGAATAACTGCTCTTCCCCATTGGCTCTCACAGCCAGGTGTGCAGGTTTCAGTTTGCCTTTCCAAATTTAATCCCCCGTGCTTGGGCAGTATCTCCATATTCTTCCTGAGAAGCTCATTCTTGCTTCCACCTTCTGTGTTCTTCTTTTTTTTTTTTAAGAGGAAGCATGGTTGTTCCCAGAGCAGTGTTTAATTTATAATCAAGAAATTTTTTTTTTTTTGAGACCAGGGTGTCACTCAAGAGAGACCTTAACCGTTCTGTCTTGTTTCTTGTTTGCCAGCCCTATCAGCAGCTTTTAAGTCCTTCCTAAAGCATCTGTGTGGCAGGGAGAAAGCTCACTAATATTCATTCTATCATCTGAACTGGTTTTAATGCAGTGTGCAATGGGAACTGTCAGTCCCCCTTCTTCAGATGCAAGGATGGCTGCTGCATTGATGCCTATCTGGAGTGTGATGAAACTCTCGACTGTGCTGATGGATCAGACGAAATGTACTGTGAACAGTGTAAGTACTTCAAATTCTGCATTAGACAACTTAGTATCTGCCCAGAGATGAGCGCGATGTAAGTTACAGGTGTTGACTCAATGCTCTTTGGTGCCTTCTGTTCTTATCTCCTGACCCAGCATTACCTCTTTCCGCAGTATTGTATTTGCAGGTTCTGCCATCTCCCATATCTCTGCTGACTGCAGAGCTGATCTTCCTTCTGGGATGTCCTCTCCTCCCCTTCCAATATTTTTTCTCATTGAGGGATCTTACCTGCTCTCCCAGAGCTGGGAGATAGGAAATGAAACCATGACATCTCCCAGTCTGTCCAGTGTCACAGTCCCCTTAACATCCTCACGTTATGCGAGCTGCCCGAGTCTGTAATCCCTCCTCCCTCCTGCCCTCTCTCCCTCCCTTCCTTCCTCCCTCCTTCCCTTTTCTGACAGAATTCCCATAATGTCTTTCCTATATGTGGGTGGTTTGCTGCCTTTTTTTGGTTACAAGCATACAATTCATCTCTCTTGACCTATCTTATATCCTGTACTAGCGCTCTTTCACACATCTTAAAATCTGGAGTGACAGCAGTTTCCCCATACTTCTTGATGGAAAAAAAAAACCTAGGAATGCAGTCTTTGTTTTCCTTAGTTTTGTCTCTGTGCTTGTGGAACGGAAATTGGGAACAGTTCCTTATTATTACATTTTATTTTCCCCATGTTCCTCTCATAGCTTTGAGATCTTTAAGAACCTCAAACTATATCTCCCTTTACCTGGCTTGTGACACCAAGGGGACGTGCAGGAAAGCCCTGCCTGCCCATGTCTGCATGGACGGAGGCATTTCTTTTGTATTCAACCGATGAGAGAAGTTTTAACAGGAAGTGTTTCTCTCGCAGATGCTCGTGAGTTCAACAGACTGCAGAAAATCAATGTCACACGTAAGCAAGGTACGTACCATCCAGAGCACCTGGGCTGATATCTACCAGCTTTTATTCTTCCTTCAGTCTGTTGTTTCATGGTAAAACTGCTTCCCTGTATAATTACAAAAATGGGTGTAGCATCTGTGTAGTCCCTGCACAAAAAATGGGCAAGGGCCTGTTCTCTGACCTTGAGGACAGCTGTTTATAGCAGGCTTTCACTCTCCTGCCTAAACTTTTTCCACCCAAGCAGGTCTCATGCATGTTGCCAGTGGGGCACAGCACCCGGCCTGTACAAAACCCTGCAGCACTTTTATGAAAATAGTGCAAACCAAAGCAGCGTGGGGGACACAACAAAGGCATAATACGAGTAATCGTATGCCTGTGCTCGATCCCACGCCTTTGCCTTGTCTGTACTAGGGCAGACAGTGGCACTGTCACTGGGCTAAAGCAGTGTAGCCCCAGTCAGCTTAAATCTAAATGCAGCTTGCTTGTAGAGGAGACCCGAGCGGAACTGTGGTTTCTGTGTGTCCAGGCTCTTCATGTTCCCTTCTGCCCCCCGAGGAGCACAGGTCATTTCTGCAGGGGATTGAATCCAAGGGGTAACATGGCTGCCCTGATGTTCCATTTGCTTCCTTGCTAGTTGGGTTTATGGGCAGGTGTCAGCTCACCTTGGCAATGCCGATTTGAGCAGCTGGCAACTAGGCATGGGAAGCCATGGATTCCTTCTGCCATAGTGCTTGTGCTCTTCAGTTGTGAGCAGAGAATGCTGCTGTTCTGGGAACGCACTGCTCAGGCTAGAGCATCTCTCCCTTGCTTTGCCAGGTCACTGTGTGGACTTGCCTGATACCGGACAGTGCACGGAGAGCATCCCCCGCTGGTACTATAACCCATTCTCTGAGAAATGTGACCCCTTCACCTATGGGGGCTGTGGTGGCAACAACAACAACTTTGAAGAAGAGGAAGAGTGCATGAAATCATGTTCAGGCATCACAAGTAAGCAGATACAGCGAGGGCTGGAGTTTTACTGATCAAACTGTGAAAATCACTCCAGGTTTAATTCTGCAGTCCCAAAGAGGCAGTCACTTGGGAGCTTTCAGTCAAAGCAGCTCTGCTTTCAAACCCTGGCCATGTCTCACGGCATTCTTCAATGTGACCAATGCCTTACGGGGAACGCTGTGCATCTACAGCGTCTTTCTGCGATGCAGCCTGGCATTTCTCAGAGCTGGGAAACATTTTGGGTGCTGATGTTGCAAAAGGGACAGAGGAGGATGGCAAAACTAACCAGAGATACGGTATGGCCTCTCTAAAGAGAATCTGACTTTCCAGCTTGGCTCCAGTTCTCCCCGAGCGGGAGGGGAGAAATTAAGAAAATCCTCAATGACACACATTAGGCAGAAGTTTTAAATGAACAAAAAGGAAAGATTTACACTGTAGAGCTTTGTACATGTTGCTGTGGAGGCCAACAGCTGACAGAGGAGGAATTTTGCCAAACTGTATTTGTTGGGAGGCAAACTGTTGCTGCTTTTCCAAAGTGCCACCCTCTGCTACACTGTGCCTCGCAGCCTGCCCTGAGAGCTCAGTACCAGGGCTGTCAGGAGGGATGCTGTATGCATTCAGTCACTTCACAGCACTGGAAATACGCTCCTCAGAAACCTGTCTTGTCCCTTGTTTCTAACCTTCTGTGTAAAAGCTTTTTTCTCCCCTTTGTTCCCAACTCAGAAGCAGATGCCATTGGCCGGAGATGGGAATCATTTGAGTCCCAAAGTGCTATCTTAAGTGAGTAAAAGTTGTTCCTTTGCTTTTGCCCTGTTGCTTTTACCCTGTCCTGAAAAATATTTTGCCTTTCCTTGCAAATAATAGTCTTCTCCCCACCCCCCTTTTGAAGCCGAGGGAGCAATGTGGGATTTGTGGGATGCTAGCAGTGGCAAGAGATGCTTCTGTGTGCACATGGTCCAATTTCTCCTTTGTCTGTGACTCAGTAGCTCACATCAGAGGCTCCTGATTTTCCTTCCACCAACTTGCTTGAATGGTCCACTGTGCAACATCAAAAAATGGCAAGTAAAATTCTTCCCGAGGGCCAAGTTCACATAAGGGCCACTAACTTCTGCAAGAAGGAACACCCAAGTGGGTATGTGAATAATGTTGGGTGCTAGACTGTGAGGAAATCTGATGACCCTATACATCCTCTCTACAACTGTAAAGAACACCAAAGCTATTGAATTACAAGTTCTTAAAATAGTATCACATTAAGGTTGGTGTCCTTTCACCACAGAGCTGTAAGGCTTCTTTCTTCAGTAGAGAACTCCGGCAATTATACGCTTCCTCAACCCCAGAGCTCAATTTAATCTTCGAATTCACACCAACTCTCAAATGCATCAGGTTTGACTGTCTCCGCTGATTTTGCAGCAGTTTGGTTGGCTGTAGAAGACCGAGTGCTCACAGCACTGCTACAAGCTCTTTCCCCACGAACTCAGCCTGTCCACCATAGCTCACTGCGACAGCATTATCCCCACCAGGAGGTGCTTTCTGTGACCACCCCTTGGTGGCCTCCCTGTTGACACATGAGGAAAGGCCAGCACCTCAGAAGGGCTGGGTAGCCACAGGAGCCTGGAATGGCCAAGCCTGCTGAAGTCACCGAACAGCCTTTAGAGGGCGTGGTGCATCTGGGAAATGATGGGATCCATAATTAGGTAGAGACAGGCTGGCTGTACCCTGGCCATACCCTTTTGCCATGCAGTTGCCTTCTTTCTTCTCTGCCCAGTTGTGCAGTGACCGCCCTGCTGTCAGGGGAGCCCTTGCCCACCTCTCCTCTTTGCCAGCACAGCTTCTGCAGCGGCTTTTGTGCCTGCTTCTTCCTGACTGTTCCTGCTGCATCAGAGCTCGTGGAGCTGCCCTTCTAATGTCTTCGTGTATCCCCTGCAGGTGCCTTTGAGGTCGTGATCGCCGTACTCCTTGGGATCTGCATCATGGTGGTCCTGGCGATCATCGGCTACTTCTTCCTGAAGAACAGGAAGAAGAAGAACAGCCGCCGCCGTCAGCCGACCACTGCTACCAATTCAACCCTCTCCACCACAGAGGACACCGAGCATCTGTTCTACAGCAGCACCACCAAACCAGTCTGACCTACAGCCTCTCTCTCTCTCCAGCCCAGCACTGGGGCACTCCCCAAAGCTTCTGGAGGTCTGTTTTTAGGCACGGGCCTGTGCCTGAAGGACTCGTTCTCTTTGAAGACATTTGTAGCATCAGGCCAAGACCTAGCCATGATTTGGCATTACTAGTGTTTGTGATTGTCTTGGCTAAATGGCTGCTCTGGGAAAGTGAGGATCTGGGAGCATTTTGATGCTCTCTGATGTCTATCCCTTCCTAACTTCAGACAGTCCAGTGAAACTCTGAATTACATCTTTCTTCCCACTCAAACCCAGAGCACAACTCCGCTCAACTTACTGAAGGACCCTGGGACTGATCTGTGTAGCATTCACGTTGGTGAATGGTGCAAGCTCACCACAGCCAGCAATTTTTTGTTTGCAGTGACACTTTTTTCCACCCAACCTGGTATCTTCCTCCCTTTCCCCCAGTCCTCTACAAGGTGGGCCTGCCTCCCAGCAGTCCTCCTGGTCGTGGTGAGCCTCTTGAGGGCTGTGAGATTCACATAACCATCCAGACCTGTTCCAAAGGCTCTGTGACACTCTCCAGTGGTTCCCGTTTTCGAGATGGAAGGAAACAGAAATACCTGCTTTAATCACTAGGCTTTGCTTTTGACTAGAAAAGCACACCTAGATGTTTTTCTGCCTGGCTGCCATGTTACAGCCTCCTGTGTACAGTATGTGTCCGCCACTTTCTCTCTGAGTTACTCTGGTTGCTTTTCCAGTGTTCAGTTTGAACCCAGACACATCAGAAAATATCTATTTATTCTCACATGAAAGGAAAGGAAATGTCCCTACTTTTCCTGCTGATGGTGAGGGGAGGGTTGGAAGGACTCGGCTTCCTCGCAGTTGGACCTTTGCTGCAGCTTTGATTTTACTGCACTCTCCTCCGAGCACGTAGCCTGACCCGAGTCCCTGGCATCTCCCAGAGCACAGGAGTGGGCTGGATGCCGCCATCTGATGTCCCTGGGCATCCCCGCTCCTGCTGGCCCATCCCTCCCGGTGCAAAATGGGCCCAGCCCCGGGAGGTCCAGAGCTCATTCCTGGCCCCGTGGCAGCATGTGACATCCCCGCTTCGGCGAGGTCCCGCGTGTTCCCCTGTAGCAGTGAGGTGCTCCCCAGATCTGTACTGCTGCATCCCTGTTGTCCAGGCTTGTACCCCTGGGAGCTGAGGACTTCTTCTGGGGGCAGAAGCTGCTATTTCTAAAGTGCCGGTACACTACATCGGGTGTGGGGTCGGCACCAATCCCCAAACTTCCAGTGCCTGCTGCTCTTGGAAAACTCCTGCTGTGAAGAGAGAGGAAATCAGTGCGTGTGTGTTTGCATGTGTGCGTGTGTGTAAGAATAAGCATAATCCAATATGAAGCATAAATCTAGGTACAGACTTTAGTTTATGTGCTTGGACCCTTTCAGGGCTGAGGGCAGAGCGGCTCTGGAAGGCCCTGGTGAAGTCATGCCCGTCTCAGGGCACGGCTCAGGTCCTCTCAAGTGCAGCTCCAGGAGAGCTGCCTCCTTGGGCTGATGCCTGGAAGGGAAGGGAAGGAGCCGCTGCGCACAGCCTGCCGGCAGTCTGACTTCATGCTTCTCCCCGTCACGGGCACTTGCCTCAGTGTCGCTGGGGCTGGTCAGATTCCTCCACGCCTTTTCGTGAACTGTCTTGTATCATTTCTTCCATCTCTTTGTTTTTCCCACAGCCTACCATGGCCTAGACAATAAACCTAACATCTTGATTTTTTTTTTTGTGTGTGTGTGTGTGTGTGTGTATGCGCTCACTCTGATAATAAGAGTTGCAATAAAAAGGAATTGTTTGTTCTTATCTGACTTGGGAGTGGTGTCTGAGAAGCAATGACCCGCGGAGGGGGCAGGTACCGTTCCCATGCCTGATATCTTGCACCCTTTCATCTGCCCAGACTGCGGTAGCTCAGGGGAGAGCCGCCAGGTCTCCCTGCTGGCGGTCCCATGGCTCGGGGAGGGCCGGGAAGGGGGATGCAGCCTGTGTGGACACCTGGAGAGACAACTACCGCATCAGGTGTGCTGGAGTGAGATCATTACCCACTCAGTCACCCAGAGAGCAAGGCAGGGTGTAACCTGAAACTGGGTTTCAGCTGGTCAGACTGGTTTGAGGTTTGGGTCTGAAACCAAAGCAGACACTGTTCTTCAAACAGGAGTTGCTCTTAGCTGTGTCTCCAGGCTGGTGATCCACTCGGGCACTGCAATGTAAAGTTAGCTAAATGTAAATTTGGCTAATTGGCAATGAATATGTATGGAAACCAGGCGAACCTGCCCCTGCGTTACTGACCTGGCAGCTCTGGGGCTCCGAATGCTGGCAGGAAGGGTTTCCCCCCGCGCTCTGCTCCCAACTGTGGGCTTTGCTCTCTCACTACAACCGCGCTCTTCCTCCACTCCTGACCTACACCAGCTCTCCCATCCTGCCGTTTCCAGCTACTTTATTATCTGTGTCATCCCCTGTGTCCCCAGCCCCTGGAGCTGGTCTCTGCTGAGCCGTGCTCTGCTCGGACGATGGGGTCACCAATCCCGGCAGGGTGCGGGTAGCCCTGTTTGAAACCAAAGCTGCATCCCTTGAGAGGCTCCGAAGAGCTACGTGCACTACAGCCTCCTTCACTTAAAGCATCTTTGTGGCTTCTGCTGGAGACACCATGGTCACCACGGCCCCGGCGGGGTCTGCAGGTCCAGCCAGAGCCCTCCCCTTTGCTTTGCAGCTTGCAAAGCACTTTCTGCCCCCAAAGCCAGCGGGCAGCCAGAGGGGGCGAAGGGGCCAGACCCGGCTCCCCCTTGACCCTGGGCAGGCACCCTCTGCGGCAAGGGGACCTGCTGCTCCGGGGGCGCGGGGGGGACGGGGGCCATGAGCAGTGCCACCACCTCGGTCCAGCGGGACCCGGGGAAGCTCAGGAGGGCAGCTGGCAGCAGGGCCAGCCGCAGGCGGCGATGCCATGCCATGCTGTGCCGCACGCCCACACCTGTAACCGCACAAGTCGGGCGTCTGCATTCCCCAGGTTTTACCGTGTGGGGTCACTCGGGCTGCGCCAGCAGGTCCTGCGTGGGGCAGCCACAGAAAGGCCCTGCACCTCGGGCACCCCCAGACCCCCCCGGGGGGATGTCCCACCCCTCCGTGGTGGTGCGAGGCACAAGGGTCTCCGCTCTCTGGGAAATCCCAGCTCTTCAAAAGGGGGTTGTTTTTCAGACAGGAGCCGGAGCCCGGATCTTGAAACTTTCTGCAAAATTAAAAATCTCCCTCCCCGCCCCCCCTCAGGAATCCCCAGGACTGAAGACTGCCTCGCTGCCAGCTGGTCCAGAAACACATTTTTCAGATAAAACTGAGCTGCTCTATTCCACTGGCTGTGCCTGATGGCGAGCAGATCCTTGCTCTTCCCCCAGCTGAGGCCAGAAACAAGCAGTTACGTGAAGCTGTTGGTTGTTTTTTGGGCAGAGCTGCTCCTCCTGGCTTGAAGCTCCGGAGCCCATTTCCCTGGCACAGCCGCTCTGTTGGGGAGGAGCTCAGCCGCAGGAGGGTCCTGGGCATCCGGAGATGTCCCCGTGTCCTTGCAGTGGGAGCAGGCAATGACTTCCCCACCAAGGTCAGTGTTTTCGAGGGGGTTGCTTGCCCACTGGTGAAGCCCCCTCTTCACAAGTCACCCCTCTGACTTCTTGGTGGCCTCCACCTCCGCAGAAGGAAGACCATCGAGCCCCTCATCCTCTCCGGGCCAGCAAAGCCCTTTGCCCGCCTTGCTCTGACCATGGGGAAGGAGGGCCTTCCTGAGGTTTCGGGGAAGTTAATCCCAGCAGGCTGGAGGGGACCTGGTAGGCTTTGCGTAGCTGCTGGGCTGGATGTGGGAAGCATTAGCTCCTAGCTAAATACAGGGTGTCCCCGGCTTCCCCGTGGCACCATGGCTCTGTAGATAAACACAGCAGCCACCCCGGCGTGGCAAGGGGTGGCTTCACAGTGGCAGGCCAGAATATTGTCCCTCGTAGAAAAGCCACCGCGACGCGATACTTTCTGCTTAGTTACTTCAGCTCTTCAGCCTAATTTATTGCTTAAGGAAGAAATTATTTTGGCTTTGAGGTCAGGCAGTTCATTCAGCTTAAAAAGAGAGCTCTAAAACTGGTTGTCTGCAAGCTCTGCGTAATGTTAAGAGAAATCTTGAAAGTTGTTTTTCCCCCCTCTTACCGCAAGTGTTAGGAATGACCAGACTTGCTCCTACTGAAGTGTACTTTAAGCTCCGAAACGGAGCAGATGCAGATCTGAAGTGCCATGGCTGGACCAGAACGTAGTAAGCAAACATTGCTTGCTGAAGTAGCGCTCGTGTGGGAAATAGCCTAAGAAAACTTTCCAGACGCTCTTTTTTTCCCCTTGAAGGGGAGAAATTGGAAATACTCTCCCTTGGTCATCAAGCACAGAACCGCACGTTACTGTCATAGCTTATAGTCAGAGAGGAATACAGTCAGCTGTGGAAATCACAGCAGATCCCATCTCTTCTGCAGCATGTTATAGGGCATGGAGGAACCTTTCTGCAAGGCCCAATGTCACGGGGAAATGAGGGTTTCCTGGCCAAGGTGCCACCGGAGGCGTGCCAGAGTTTCTGGGGCCCTTAGTCCATGGTTGCCTCTCCGAGATGTCCTCATCTCCAGCTGTGTCAGGAGTGCTGAAATTCACCATCGGTTCCTGGAACAGCTCTAGGAGATTTCGCCGAGGCCAGACCCAACGTTTAATTACCGACTTCACGACGTTGCCCAGGGCCAGCCTACATGAGAGGATTTACAAAAGGATAGCGAGCAGCTGAGGGGAGCTGCAGAGGCCAGGAGCCCTGCTGGAGCCAGCCAGGCGCTCCGGCAAGAAAAGGGGAAATTTTCCACCAGTCTTGGTGCAGACAAAGTGTCTGTGTCTTTGTTCTCTGCCCCGACACACCTGACCCACATGCTGGCTGCTTCAGGATCCTTAAAAAAGATTGGTGACCGCTTGAAGCGAAGCGTTGGCCCGGGAATTTGAGCTGCTGGGACTCTCCCGGCCAGAAACTCTTCTTTAAATTAGGCAGCGTCCCTCTCACGTAGGCATGGTGGGAGCCTGCACCCCCGGGGGACCCGAGCTCCTGCACCTCCACCGCCCGACGGCTGCGCTGCTGCATTTTTTTGTTCATGACGGGATTATTGTTCCGCCGGAGCAGTTGCCCAGTGTGGCTTGCCAGCCCCCTTGGAGTGTCCCCAAGAGGGGGCAGCAACATGTTGACGTCCCACCTGGTGTTTCCTTGGACACTACTGTCAAACCAGCAGGGACTTTGCGTGGTGGTAAACTGTGAGATGCCCCATGCCCCTCTGAGCCCCGCAAGAAGCCGGGTCCTGTTCCACTCCCTCCCCATCTGTGGTAACGTTATGGTCCGTGTTACCATATCTGAACTCCCCCTGGTCTCCTAATCCACCTGCAAGGCAGGGAAGAGCTGGTAAAACCTTCAGAAGATCAGAGAATTCACCTCAGGTCTCCCAAACTTCTTATGGGTCCTCTGTGCTCCGCATCTGCTTCGTAGGGGTTATGGAGCCAGCCCCAGCTGCTGGGGTCCGGCAGCAAAAACTTGAGAGTGAGACTGGAGACATTCAAAACCCGCCTGGACGCGTTCCTGGGTGATGTGCTCTAAGGTGACCCTGCTCTGGCAGGGGGTTGGACTAGATGATCTTTCGAGGTCCCTTCCAACCCTATGATTCTATGATTCTATGACTTGAAGCAAAACGCACAGGGGTGCTTCTCCCTCTTGTTTTGAGCTATTTGGATCAGCTTCTCAGATTTTTTTTCCTGACTCTACTCCTCCCCTCAACACACACATGATGTTTTGACAGAAATAAGAGATTTTTTTTTTTTTTTTGTGCATAAGCAGAGGACTTCAGGCAGAAGAGCCTTCATCAGAACCAAAACAAGCCAAAACAGTCCTTTTGTAGGGTGTCATCGAATTCAGGAGCTGGTAGCCGTGCCTGCCGAGCCTTGCCACACAACCCTTTTCTCTGCCTTGGAGGCGACTGCAAATCTGTATTAGAGGATGAAGGGACATCTGTGACACGCTCCGGGAGGCTTAATGACAGAGGCAGATGCTTTGGGGACCCGTGGGGTCGTTGCACGGACCATGGACTCTGTGGCTCCGCAGCCGAGCAGACGGGAGCTGCTGCCGAGGATGCAACACTCTTATTCTAATGTCCTCGCTAGAGGTTTTTGGTGCGCAAAGTTTCTGTTAAACCAGTTTGAACTGGTTCTCTCTCATATTTAGAAACTATCCCCTCTTGTGCTGTAGAATTACACCCTGTCAACAAATCTTCCTTTCCCTCTCACCCTAGTATTTTGGGAGAGGGGGAATTATTTTCCCCTTTACCCCAAAACCTGGGCAAATCTGTTTTAAATGGAAAACGGATTTGCCCAGGAATTGCCTCTTGCCTGCCATGCCTTCTGTGAACTGATCCTTCCGCCACCCCTCCAGTGCTCAGCCATGCGATTTCCACCCTCCTTCCCCTTATCTCCCCGCTGCCTAGGGACGGATCAGAGACAGGATCTGCTCAGATCACAACCCTGTAGACAAAGGGAAGAGCTGGCACAATGTCTGTGCCCAATATCTGTTCCCATCGCCTTGTATATGCACATTCTCACCCAGCCGGGCTTTATCTTCTTCCTTTTCTGTTGCATTCCCTTTCCATTACTGTCTTAAGTACACAAGGCTGTAAAACCCATGCAAATACCCGGCCATCAAGAAAATGAGCAAGCATCTGAAGGACTCTTCTTGGAAACAGTCAATGAAGGCAGATACTGCCATTTGAATACTAAAAGCCTCGTGTACTGGGGAAACTTCCACTGTTGGCCAATTCTGGGGCAACGGGTGAGGTCCAGAAGGAAGCCCAAGTACCAAGAAAATAGCTATTTGTTTTCATCAGTGTTTTTTTCACCACTAGGGCTGCTCTTTCTCCGCAAGGCCCTGGATGGAAGGAACTGGTCTAAGATCTCGCGTGCTGTATCTCGCAGCTGGTGTTTCACAACCCACTGGAGCTTCTCCCAGACTGCCGAACGTGTTTGTCTCCATGCACCGGAGGCGAGCTGGGCTCCCTCACGGGGGTGCTGGTCCTCGTGTCGCCAAGCGCCAGCCCGGGTCACTTGGTGGGAGAGGCTGGAATGGACGTTTTGATTTTCTGTTGGGTGAGCTTTCAGCTGGGCTGTTCCTCTGTGTCGGTGGGAGCTTCCAGCCAGGGGTGCAAGACAGGGCAGGAGCCCTGTGTGAGCAGCAGCCGGCAGAGCTGGTGGTGAAAACGGAGCCCAAGGGAACAGCTCAGCCCTACAACTCAGCCTGTCCTACAGCTAGCCCCTGCTGAAGGGGTAGGCCCACGCTCTGCCTGCTTTCATTACATTAGCATTGCCCCCCCCCGCTAAAAAAAAAAAAAAATCTTGGCAAAAAGCTATTAGCTTTTCAGGAATTTGCTTTCTGCTCCTTGAACCAACTCCCCAGGGCACCAGCTGAGCACCAGCGCTGGCAGGAGAAAACCAACGGAGCGTGCCTTGGAGAACATCTCTGGGGGAAGCTAATGCAGGAACGTCAAACCAAACCCACCAGTCCCGACACCTCCCCTAGCCCCGCGTGCCCGGGCTCTACAGCACCAGACCGAGGGTCTAGAAAACTGCATCCAGCTTATACTTGTTGTCCTGCAAGTCACATCCCTGCTTGGTGTATCTCTTCACTGGCAGATGGGGGCTCATATTGCCATCCCGCCTCGCAGCCCCCGCTGTGGTTCGGGAAGCTTTTCCCTGCACCGTTTGCAGCAGGGCTGGTGTAGGGCAGGCGGCTCACCAGCCATCCTGCCTTGGCCCACGGCCCTCAGGCTGAGGGGGCCGGGACCGCTGCCCCCAACTGCCCTCATCCATCCTTTCACATGGACCCGCAACCTCATGAAAGGCTCCTTCTTCCCCGTGCCTCCAGGCTTTCTGTAAATTGCCTCATCCAGCTGCTGAGAAAAGGGGGCTTTCCCAGCTTTCATTTATTCCGAGCTGCGTTCAGGTTTATGTTAATTGTGCGTGATTAACCGGCTGTGGGCTGGAAACTCTTCTGACAGCCTGTTCCAAGGAGGCTGTGAGGAAAGAGCTGGGAAACGGTGGTGGTGAAACCCATGTGCAAAAGTGCAGAGCCCGGATTTCGGCAGCAGGAGGAGCGGACCGCGACAGACTGGGAGCGCAGCCTCAAGCAGAACCTGCGTTTGGGGCAAAAGGGGCTACTTATTTTGCCTAAGTCACCTGAGACAGCAAGCTGAAGACTGCCTGGCAGGGTGGTGCGTGTGGCCATGGGTAGGTAGGTCAGGAGAAAAGCCGCTCCCAGAGGGATGAAGAGACGCCCTGGGCCCCGGCTCGCAGGGTCTGCATCCCTGGAACCGTGTGCTCCAACAGTTTGCCCACACAGTCATTGCATTGTATGTAAAGTGGGTACAAAAGGCCACTTGGTCATCATTTCCCTCTGGGTGGGGAAAAAAAAAAAAAAAGTGGTGATAGCACTTTTCTTTTAGGTCGCTCTGAAGAGCTTGGCAGGATTCTGTGCTGGAGGGAATGAAGCCCCGTGTCCGCGCTCCACTCCCTGCGCTCCGGTGAAGTTGCTCCAGAAGGTTTTTTGCAGCTGGGATGCTCTCAAGCCTCATACGACCTGTGGATCGAGTACTTGAGCCTCCCTCTGCTTGCCCTCTTCAGCAAAAACAAAGCAGAAATGTGCAGTCGTTGCCTCCAGACCTTGAGAAGTAACTGGGGAATGGGGATGGCAGGGAGCACAGGATGCTCGTCCTTCCCCAGGAGATAACTATCTTACCTGACTCCCTCCAACTAATGCCCTTTCTATTCTGTAGCTCCTAATGACTTTTCCTCCTGGGATGGCCTAATTGGTAGATAACTAATGAAATCCAGGACAGTTGATCTCAGATTGTAGTTAGCTTTGGAGTCTGCCACTTCTGTTTTGAAGAAGGGCATGTGTGCCCGGGTGGCTGCTATCGTTGAGTGCTGCCTCTCCTCACCAAGCTCAGAGCTTGGCTAGATCCTTATGGTCTGTAGGGTGGGATAAGGGCAGATATTTTGAATGGCGGGGGCCCTTTCTCTTCTGTAAAGAGGGGATGATGCTAAGCTGTGATGACTTGTGAATTTACCTGCTTCTGTCACCAGCACCTCCTCTGCCGCCGTTTTTGGCAACCACATGCACCCTGAGGTCAGCTGCAGAGGTCACCGAATCCTCCTCTGTCATCACTATCCCACAACCAGTCGCTTCCCAAGCCCTGCAAGAGACACCATAGGTGACGCGTTTGCTCTCCAGAAACACTTCTGGTGCCGGCGCAGGGGCCTTCGGGGAGGGCTGCTCATCGCAACGCGTCTCGGCCGCCTCCCCTCCACGGGAACACCACCAGCGAACAAACCCCGCTCGCTCGCCCGGTGCTGCTCCGCGCCCCAGTTCCCACTGCAGTCACTGGGCAGACTGGGCTGTGGTCAGGCGGCGGGCAGGTAGAACCGGTACCCGAGGCATGGCCGGGCTTGTTCAAAGTCTGACTTCCTATTGCTCCTGTTTGCCCCCCTCCCCTTCACTTTCCCGTAAACTCTACCTTTGTTTGACTCTCAGCACTCCCTTCTTTTTATTTCATTTCTATTTTTTTTCCTCAGAGACTTCTGATATGCACTGCAAGATGTCTGGAACCGCCAGGCCGTGGGGCACAATCCAAATATCACAGCATCCGGCAAGCAGATAGCATCTTTCTCCAAATCCAAATATCACAGCATCCAGCATCTTTCTCCAGTCATGGGAGCGCCGTATCTCTCTGTACATTCCTGGGACCCTGTAAACTTTCTGCACCAGGTGTAATGGTGTCAGGAAAGGAAGTGGTAATAATTTTGTCTAGTTTGAACCACTGAGGAGCTTTTTGGCACTGTGCAAAGCACTCCAACAGGCGTCTGGGTGGGACACTTGCAAGCACTGCAGAAAGCACCAGGAGAACCCTAATGACTGAAAACGTGCCTGGGCTGCAAAAATCAGTGCCTGTGATTCCAAGAAAGCTAACTTCGGTTGAACGTCCTATGGCAAAATTCAAGATAAGGAAATGTTCACCCCAGCGTATCTACAGGAGACCCACACTCCAGCTCCCCGCCGTCTGGAGGTAAAAATGACCTGGCTGCCTTCTCCCCCAGCTTAATGGGGAGCTGCACCAAACTGCCCTCTCCAGGCTGCCTTTCATCTCCTCGGAGCAGAGGACAAAACAACTCCTCCTTGGTACGTTCGGACCTTGACTAGCCACCTCCTTGTGACCAGATTGCTGCCTCCGTGACATGAGTTTGGCTCTGCTGAGGTGCTCTGCTCCCATCTCCGCGTGTCTAGGGTCAGTTTATTGTGAGCCCAAACCTGTGGGTGGCTGATGGGGGCAGAACCCTTTGTCCCAGCCCAGCCAGTAAGAAAAAACACTCTCTGCCCAGTTCTCCCAGGAAAAAAGTGATGGTTGGTAGGCCCGGCTCCCAACCAAGGACTCTGTTACGAGAGAGGAGCCAATGCACAGGTGCTTCTTAAAACTGGCCGCTGAAAGCAATGAGACAAACCATATTTGGTTCCTAACCAAGTCTGTGCTTGTCTGTGCAGCAATTAGAGTGGAGTAATACATGTTGCATATAGTGTGGTCCAAATTTCTCACAGGGATGAATGTTGTGGAGCTGGGCAAAGCTGAGGAGCCATCCCCGGTGCGATCGTAATTGTAAGGTACGGCAGGCCTTTGAAACTGCTTTTGAACGCAGGGCTGGAAAGGGCCTCCTGACTCATGTCCGCTTACTTACCTCCTATTTTAGACGACTTTGTAATCCAGTAGTTTTCATAAACAAGACATGCTCGGTCTTCACGGGGAGGGGTTTGTGCTCACGCTGTTCCAGCTGAAAACCTCTCAAGAACCTCCAGGTTCTCTGACCAAGAAAACATCTCCTACTTTCCAACCTGTCTTGACTTTTGTTCAGTTTTTACCTATCTCATTTGTGGCAAAAATTGTTCTTTTGCAAGTTCCTTTTCTACCCTGGCATCAGCAGAAGCCAGTGGTTATGTCTCAGCCTCTCCTTGCAGTTCATCCCAAGCTGCAATAATTCTTGTATCTGATGGTTAGAGCACTGGATCTTCTAGCTCCACCGGATTAGCAATAAATCTCACAAAATAAGGGAGATTTCAGAAATCCTTAGGGTGTCTAATGAGGCTGAGACTTGCTGATCCACCCTAGGACAAATCAGACAGACTGCCCTGCAACCCAAGCATCCCTGTTCCTCCCAGGTAAGGGCAGGTATCAAAGAGGATCCTGCCCTGGCCGGTGACTGTTTCTAAGTCACTTGTTTGCCAGCAGCTCTCAGCAAAAGTTCGGGCAGGGGGAGAGGAAAGCAAACCTTTGTGTTTTCATGGCAAAGTATATTTTCGCATAGCAAGATCTATCCGTTAGTTAAAGAGCCCTGCTGTTTCCAACCTCCTGAAAATGGAAGGAAGCGCTCCTGCGCCTTTGCAATGCCTCTCCAGTCCCCGAGCTTTAAAGCCTTATACGCTGCCATTGCTGAATTGGGGCAGCTATTTACATCAGGGATGGGGACTCCACTGATGCCGTCTGCTTCACAGATAGAAAAGAACGCGATCATCCCAGCTCTGAGGAGCTCATGAGCTGATGAAAGCATGACCCTGTGCCATCTAAACCTCCTGGAAGCCAGTCAGATTGATGCTCCACTGATAAACATATCAGCAGCTGAGGAGCTGCGCACGGTGCGGCTCCCATAATTACTAACTCCGGTTCAAAGGCTTTTATGCAAAGGAACAATGGGCACCAAAACAGTGTTGCAGGCTGTTGTGCACCGCAGTGTTTTGCTGTGATGGAAAGGCTTGCCCTGTCAGACAAGCCTGCTTTTCACGTCCCTGTCCTCTTCATAACACAGAAGGAATTGTCACTGGTGAGGAGGCTATTGTCCACCTTTTGAAAACAGGAGCTGGGGATGTACACTCTGGCTAAGGAGATGAAAAGAGGTTTTAGCAAGAAGGGAACTGCCAGTCAATAACAAGGGCTGTTTTCCTCAATGGAAATCTGTCCCTATTATCAGAAGATTTCCCTGTCACCAGCAGTGCCCGAGATGGAAGTGACAGCTGGTTTGTTTTGCCCTTGCTGCCAACAGTTGAGCACATCTGTGTGTGCCGTGAAGGAGCGTGCGGAAGACATTTGCACTTTTGCCTCGTGTCCTTTCCCTCCCTGCTTCCCCAGTTGAGATTTGCAGCCTTTGAAAACAAGTCCGCGTTCAGCACGATCTGTAAAACGCCGTGGGACGTGAGTTGCCGCCTGGCCAGCCCCTGCCATTCCAGGGCGCTCACCGAGCCGCTCTCGCCGACTTCACAACCGGCTGCTTCTTACCCAACTTTGCAATCGGTGATGTGTATTACGAGCGGGCAGCTTCCTTACAGCCCGGGCAGTAGTTATTCCGCAGGGAGATGCTTTGTATAAAGCGATCGTGCCCTGCTCAGTCAGCAGTGATGAGGCAGGACTCTGGGGGCAGCATCCCACGTGTGGGGTGAATCCCTCCCCGGAGCTTCCCAGCCCTTGCTGGGGGCAGGCCCTTTTCCAGCGCCCTGCGTTTTCGAGGGCTCTGGCCCTTCTGCACAAAACTAGATTATCTCTTAGTGACTTTCACCTGTTTACGGAGACGTGGTTTATTTTCAGCCAGTTGCTTTCCTTCCTGATCATTTTTCCTTCTCAGCCAATCCACTGTGTTTGCACAGCAGCCCCCCAGAGCCAGACCTACAGAGAGTGCATCCAAACCACTGAGAACAGCAGAAATCTCTCCTAGCTGGTGGGCTGCCTGGAGGGGAAGGGAAGAAACAGAAGGGGAGCGATCCTCCCGGAGTTATCCCAGCAGGCCCTCATCACTCGTACTTCTCCAGCCTCATTTCATGGCATGGCAGGTGGGATGTGAAATGCTCTGCTCCCTGACCAGACAGAGAGGTTGTGCTGGAAGTCTGTGCCCTTTAAACCACCAGATTGCTTTTGCTCTCCTGCAAATGCTTGTTTGGAGCACTGGAGACGGGTGCAGGTGGCTGGGCCAGGGCCATCTGAGTCTTTATTTGCAGTCAGGATCCCTACAAGGTTGACGCAGGCTTCAGTGGTGAAGATGCCTACAGCCAGCACTCAGAGAGTCTGTGTTGGCAGGCTGAGCTTAATGACAAAAAAATTTATTACTAAGTAATAATATTAATGGTAGCAAAGCATCTACTTCATATTGTGCATAATATCAATAGATTTCACTTTCTTTCCAAGTGCAACAGCTTGCCGATCTCCATTTCTTCTCTGGTGCATTTATTTCTACTACTTTGGAATATTTCTGGCAAATATTCCCAAATAGATTTTTGTTATGACCCACACTGAAGCCTGGGATTTCTGTAGGACTGAAAATTTTCCCTCTAGGAAACCATGAGTCCTTTCCCTCCTAAATGAAAGAAGCAGCATGGTCTGTTCACCTCTGAGGGACCTCCCTTCCCACAGAGCCAAGGGATCTCGAAAGGGATCCCCTTCCAGCCAGGGCTCTTAGGGCATCAGAGCTGCAAAGGCTGAAGGTCCGACTTGTTTCTTCTCAGCAGGAAGGTGAGAATCCTGGAGATGTCAGAGTCGGGAGCGGTCAGTGTGGCTGGGGTGCTTCAGGGTTCATCCAGACCCACTGCCAAGGGCAGCCTGCGGTCCAGCAGCCTTGGCTGCATTGCAGCAGGTGCTCACCAAAACAGGACTCTTCCACCCAAAAATCCATTGGAAAAAGCTCGTCTATCAAAATGTGAAAATGTTGGTTGGATAATTCATGGCCAACACCAGCCTGTAACCCTCTTATCGGTTCCACCAGGTGAGATGAAAAGACGAGGATGTGGATTACACGGGGCTGGGTAGTAGTTGGGGCTTGCTCCTTGCCAGGAGAGTTTCCCAGGCATGGAATGACCAAAGGCAGCTGAGGTCTCCAGGCAAAGGAGATGTCTGGAAGAACCTTGCAGGGGAAGCGATCTTGGGATGAGTCACCCTGGGCTCAGGTCTGATATCCCTGCCTAAAGAGGCAGAGGTAATTGCCTCTGATTAATGCTGGCAAACCTCTGTGAACTCCAGTGAGGATATGAAAGGACTGACATGCCTCTTTGAGATGGGGGTAAGATAGAGTACAGCCAAGTGTGGGAAGAAAATTAAGCTGAGATGTAGTTTTTAATTACCAATAAAGCCATGCTCTAGGATGGAGGGTTGAGAGCAGGACTCGGTCTCTTCCTACTCTTTTATGCTCCTTGGTATATAGACAGGAGTTTAGGGAAGAGCAACCAGTGCTTGCTGTGGAGTCCCGTTTGTAACATTTAAATGCTCGTGCTGCCCCCTCACCCTTTCTTGCTGGGAGGCTGTAATTATTTAGACCACAGATGTGGCCAGAGATGTCCAGTGGGTGCCAATAAAACTCAGAAGGGCAGCATGGGTGAAGTCAGCACTGAAATTTAGCAGAAGCAAAACTCCCCCTTTACTAGCTGACTATTAGTCCGGATGAAGCAGGAAGAAGGCCGGACTCTGGAATGTCCCATTCCCTCTCCGGGGCCCCACTCCAGTGTCACCTCTGGAGGAGGGAGGAGGAAATGCCTGAGAGCAAGTGGCAGCAGGAGGGCTTCAAGCCCCTCAGGTGCATCGTTTTTGCAGCTGAGACTCTGCCTGCACCTCAGTTAGGAAGGGTGACGAGAGCTTGGTGGTGGTGAGCTGGCTTCACCCCGCCACCTCGGGTACGGTGACGGCCCAGCAGCACAGACTCCAGCATGGGCTCAGGCACGCCTGCCCGGGCCATCGGCTGCTTGCCCGGAGAGCTGGCCTTCTGGGAAAAGTGCGCTGCTCGCATCTCGCTGATCTTCTCTCCTAAACCATGCAGAGGTGCCTCCATAGTCAGAACCTCTCTTCCTCCGCTCCCCATTCTACAACATGACAGACTGAGGGTGGGATGCTCTTTCTCCATCCATCCAAAGCTCATTCTGAGCCTTGCTTGGGAATGGTTCCTGCTGCTGCTGGGTTCCCAGCCCTCCTGCGTGGTGGCCCCTCATCCACGCAGGCTGTGGCTGTGCTCGGAGAGCTCTGCTGGTGCTACAAGCACCTGGTGGAAGCAGCAGAGCCAGACACACGTGTTCCACATTCTGCATTTTAGATTCATCTCTCTATTTTCCTCTGGGCACTTGAGAGTACCAGCTCTCTGGAGACACCACGTTTCATTCTTCCTCCTCTCCTGTCACATCACCAAGGTGGCATATGTACCATTTCAGTAGCAACATGTATAGGACTTCCTTTCAATCACCTCCTAATTTTCCAGGCCATGGGGTTTCGTGTTTCTTTCAACAGCTCTGAAGGTCGGAGACATTTGCTCTAAGTGAGTATTGAATTTCTCCCTTAAATGCATGAACCCCAGAGCTGGAGCTATAATCACAGTGTTTGGTTTTCCAGGTCTCTCCAGCAACTCACAGAGGACAATAATTGAGTCCGGTGTCTGGACACATCTCAGAGCTTTTGTCCCCTTTTGAGGACCATGAGGAGAAGCGCTGTGATGTCCCTGGCAATAACCCTTCCTCTGCTATGGCATCCTGTGAATACCAGATAATAAATGTGTATCACACCCCTTGGAGGGGAAGGAGCTCCCTTTTGCAAATGGAAAAGGGAAAGTTGCTCACCCAAAACCACACAGGGAAATGATGTTAAAGCCTGCGTTAGCACGTCCAGGTTTCTAGTGACCTAAACTATATTTAGTCTTACCCTTTCTCCCCGCACCTAATGCGGTGCTTTCATCACGTGAAAAGAGATGGTTGGGGATAGCAAATAAATGCGCTCCACGGAAAGGCAGGATGCTGCTGCTACTGGTACCATCCATGTGCTGCAGGATGTCCTGTTCCTCCCAAGGTACGGTTGTATTTTATTAGCATGGAGTCCCCGTATTTCAGGCTTAGCATCCTTTGACAGGAGTCTCACACGTAGAAGACTTTACTGTTAGACACTGATAACTCTTGTTATTCTACATATCTATTTGGCTTACAAGAAATAAACCCAATCATCCTACAGAAGACATCACAACCTTAGATATGCTCTCCTGCCCTCCCTGCAGATTACACACTGCTGCCCAGATAATATTCCAGGGTGGCTGACACCTTTCATCTGCTCCATGTTATTAAAACCCCTTAGTGAGAGGCATGAATATTCATCTGTGCTATATTTAGCACCCTGCATGTTACTACCCACAGCTGGGAGGACAGCTCGGGTACCCGCGCTCGCATCTCCACGGTTTGGTTTTTGCAAGCCTTCTTTTCTCTGCGGCCGCCGAGTCTCAGGCTGGCTGGTGGCGTTGGGGCGCCGTGAGCAGCCTGCCGCTCTTCTCTGCTGGCAGCGGTTCCACAGGGTTTCAAAGCCTCCCTGCACTGTGGTTATTAAAGGCTTGTGTTTATCTTGTGAAATCTGCCCTGCGAATGCTGACACCGACTGAAGCGCTGGGAGAGTTTCCCCGACTCTTCCTCTCGCTGTCTCTCACGGGTCTATTCCCATGAAAATGATCTCAGGTGTGCCGTGCGTCATCACTCCGCCCCGGGCGCTCTCTGACTTACTGGCAGGGAAGATGAATGCGCAGTTTCTGAAGCTCTGCCCGTAGCCGGGTGCTCCTCCTGCCTCCCGGCCTGCCCCAGTGCTGCCGACAGCCGTCCCGGCCGTCCCAGCAGCTCCGGCAGCAGTAGGCACCAGCCATCCCCAAGGCACACGCTGCTCCCCGGGCGGGGGGCCCGGCAAAGAGCAGCTGGGGCTCTGCAATACTGCCCGAAACCCATTTTCACTGCTCGGGCAGCATTTTCCCAGCCTCTCTCCCTCTCTTCTCACCCCGCAGGGATGCAGCCTCTGCCGGGAGAACCGAATCCTCCCACGACGGGCCCCCGCTGCAGCACGTGATGCTGACTTTCCCCTTTGGATGGGAAAGCACCTCAGTTGGCAGGGCTGGGGTGCTGATGCTCGCCACCAGCGAGATCCCAGCCAGGACACCCCAGCTTCTCCCTGTATCCCTGTTGCCACCAAGATATCTAACCGAGCGTTCGCCTGCAGGGCGAGACACTTACAGGAAGGTGGAGGCCGGTGACTGGAGTACCCTGAGTCCCCCCGAGTTTAACAGTGGGGATGGCACCGGCAGCACAAAGCGTGCGTGTTGGCTGCTTGGGAATCAGCAGCGCTGTCCCCGTGCCACCGTGCCACCAGCACAGAGACAGCGGTGCAGCCACCAGCGTGTCGTGGGAAGGGGGCTTTGCCATGTGCGCTTGGCATCTCCCATCCATCCTCCTCTACAGGGCTGTGGAGGTGCCTCCAGAGGAGGTCAAACTCTCCCACCCTCACTGGCAGCGGAGCCAGGTCCCGTGGGTGGGCTCCTGCTGCCAGCCGGGGGCTGGGGGGAGCAGTGGGACCATTCCCTGTCCAGAGAGCCAGGCCCGGCTCCGAGGCTGAGCAGTCGCTGCCCTCCACGCCGCAAGCCTGGGGAAGGTTTCAGCAGCGCCCTGGCTCGCTTTCTGAGAAAACAAGGAAAGAGAGACTTACCCTAAACCCTGGGAAGCCCGTGTATTTTCATTGCATTTTAATTTTAAGAGATTGTCTGCCCCGCCCAAGATTATCTCATGGGAAAGAAAAGCCTGGCTCAGTGACTCGTGGTGAAACTTGTCCCCGAGCCAAATTTCCCACACCTGATGTTCCTCCGTAGCAGCAGAAACCGGAGGATTTCAGTTCACAACAGCGCCTCAGGGGCAGCGCTGGAGGTGAGGGGATGGAGGGGGAGGATGGGACCCACATCTCCTCCTGCTCTTCCAGAACAAGTCCGGCAAGTTTGGATGCCGAGCGGCGCAGTCTGGGAGCTGGAAAGGGCATGGTGTCACCCTGGGAACTGGGATCACGTGGGGCTGCAGCAGAGGGAACCTGTCTCAGGGATAGGTTGAAACATACCCTGCTCTCTTGTGCAATAGGTCTTTGCAAGTACAATGCCGAGTTTATACGGTGGGAACGGAGAGCCCAGGGCTGGACTCCGCAGAGGCATGAGTAAGCAGCTTCCAGGAGGCCCAGGTGCCGGCTGGGCCAGCTCTTTGATTCCTCTCCTGGGAGCAGATGCAGACTGGGAGCTGGGTCTTGACCAACATCCTCCAGTACAGGGAGGGCAGCCTTGGAGCCATATGGGAACGCTTGAGCGGTTTCTTTGTAGAAACGCTTTAGGTCCCAGACCCAAAACAGAGGGATTTAGAGAGACAGAGTGATTTTGCTCCAAGAGATGCAATGATGTAAAGGAGAGCCAAGAAGTTCCAGCAGACCGGGCAGGCCACGGACAGCCTCCTGGCCACAGGGGACTCTCGCCAGGGTAGGAAGAGCAGCGGTTCGATGGAAGCACGGGCTGTGAGAGGACAAACATTTCTCACGGTGCCAGCGCCTGTTTGAGCAGTGCCTCCACTTGCTCCCACCCCTCCGGTGTTCCCACACTGCCCTTTGCCAGGCCACAGAGGGGACCACGGGAGGAGACCAGTCTAGCCCAAACCTGGAGCGGGAAGGCAAAGTTGAAGTAGGCCACTTAGCTGTCCCACCTGAAGCTGGGAATACTCAAACCAGACCCTGCTTCCAAGCTGGAAATGGTTGCCTAATTGATAAATAGCATTAAACTCAATCAGGTGCAATCAGAAGAAAAAAAGGCAGTTAGCACCTGAGGATGAAATTGGGGGGTGTTAAGAAGGTGATAAGGCTGTTAAGGAGATCCTACCCCTCTCAGGAAGTGGGGGAGGGTGCCATTCCCTGGTAATTGCATTTCAGCAGGGTTCGGGCACAGCCAGGGCCCTGCTGCTGGACTCATGTCAGCTCCTGAGCTGGTAATAATTCAGGCTGTCCCTTCAAAGTAAATAGGACTTAAGCTACAGGGCAGAAAGATCTCCTGAAGGGACCTTTCAGAGTTGCCCTTGTGGCGCTGGAAGGAGGCTGTGCTGAGTCAGATGAAACCTGGTATTATTTTGGGGATTAATTCCCAGTCAGGGTTCAGTGGAAGCTCGGGAAAGCATTGCCAACTGGGAACCTTCTTGGCACAGCTAAGCCTAGTTAGGGTGTGCTACCTACAGAGAAAATAAACAAAAGGGTCTTTTCCACACCGTGTTCAACCGTTGCTGCCATCTGAGCTCAGCTCCTTTGGAGATGGTGGCATCCAGCACACCGGCTCCGTGCAGAACTCACGACGTGGTTCGTGCCTGTACTGAAGGCTTGGGAAAGCCCTGCTGACTTATTTTGCTGGATGCAGGAGTCTCCTGACCAGGATCCAAGTCAGGGACCTGAGCGAGAAAGAAGGTACGAGGGAGTTTCTACCCTGCTGAGCTTTGCACTCCGGAGCAAGTCAGATCGACTAATCATAAGGATCCTTTCTGGCGTCAACGTAGGTGACGCTCATGTGGAATTGTGCTGGCCTAGTAATGGGCTTGGCTAGCTTCATCCAGCCCGGTGGGGTGGTTTGTGTTAGCAACGGTCTCTCAGGAACCCTCCTGTGCTCTCAGCATCATCTGAAAATACAGGTTGGTCAAGCGGCGCTGCGAGGCAGAAACAAGCCCAAACGGTACCAGAGCCAGGTAGTAGCACGGGTCCGGTACTGCACCACGCAGAGGAGCAGAGCAAGGCTTCAAAGATGCCTCGGTGGCTTTAGTAGGATCCTCCATTTAATGAGATAGATTCACCCCCCACTCCCAGGAGCTCCGCTTTGTTCCCTGGTTTCAGGGAGTTTTAGGGTGCTTATTGCGCACATGACAGGATATGGCTCAGCGGGATGACTCACCCCCCCCTGTAAAGTTAATTCACACTTTCCTGCTATTTCCATTCACAGGTTCTTCTGTAAGCTTTAATGCTGGGAAGCTGCAAAGCTGGGAGCCGGGGCCAAATAATCCCACAGGTCGCTTTACATCTAGAAAGCAGCGCGCTGCAGGAGGACGGTGTGGTCTCAGATTTTGTCAAAGAAAAAAAAAACAAATTTGCAGATCGTGTTTTATCAGCAGTAATTCCCTGCTCCTTACATTTGCTCATTACCTCTGCTACACTGGGGGTTTTGTCCTTTCCTGCCTCTCTGCTGAGCTCCCCCAGCAGCCCCACTTCCCAGCCCTCTGCCTTCGGAGCAGCTACGGGGCCCCAGGTGTGGACAGACGGGAGCCCTGACCTACCTCTGATGATAAGGCTGAAGGACGAGTCCTGTGAGCTATCTTGGGTCAAGCCTTTGCGTCCTATGTAGCACAAACAAAATTTTTCAGCACTTGAGTAGGGTTCAACTACCAATTTACGTTAAATAAGGCTGGTGGCTAAATTACCCACCAGCCTAATGACAGAGGAGCGCGCTGTTATTAAGGCTCCAAATGCAAGTCCTCCATGGGCTTGTCTCAGAGAGCGCTGGGAGGGTCTCCTGACTGGTCCCGGGATGGTGGCTTATGGGGAGAGGCACTGAAAGCCTTGGATGTTTGCTACTCCGTCCCCCTTGGCAGCCTCCACCCTGAGCGGCTGCTGAGGGAGAGGCAAATCAACTGAGGCAACAGAAGGATGCTGGAAGGTTGCAGCGATGAGGGGATTTTTACCATTGCTAGTGGGCGTTAGGACATGGAGGGAGAAGTGTGGCAACTTCCCTCTTGTGCTATTGTCAGTAAAATGGAATAGCTCCTCCTCCATCTTTAAGCCCAGCTTACTTTGCCCTGACAAAATTACCAACACATATTGCAGACGTTAAAAAAATTTATTTGAACAAATATTAGACACAATCACAGAGGAAGAAAGCAGCTCTCAGTACAGTTTCTTTTCCGGAAAGAAATAATCCCTGTTTCATACCAAGCTACTGCAGGACAACCCTTGCTCTCCCCAGCAGGAGGGGAGGCTGGTGTTCCTTCCACCTGTGGATTCGTCCCCTAGGGACATGGTGTGCTCCTCAGCAGGTCACAGCACAGCCCTTGGTCTCACAGGCTAAAGAAATGCGTAAAGACCCAACAGACAAACTGAACTAGTGGTACAGCCAAGGTGCCTGTACAGGGAGGAAAGACATGCAGGGATGCATTGCTGAGTGAGAGCGTTGTTGAAGAAGTGGTGTCCTGCCTAGAGGCAGGTAGGACAAGTCGCTTCTCCACCTCTCGGCGCTCCTTACTGGAGCCGGATGGCATTTCAGCTGCAGGAGTCCGTTCAACCTTCTGCTCGCTTGGCCACACCGTCCTTTTCAGGTCACTAAGCCTTACCCTACAGGCAGCTCGGAGGCTGTGGGCCACCTCCCTTGGCAAGACGACCTGCCCACCTCTTTCATACTATACCGCCCAGGGAGACAGCAGGCTTGTCTCATGTCCTGGGGACTGCACGACCTGCACCACAGAGACGGTTGTGAGAGATGTTTGCAGGCACTTGTTTGGATCCAGAGCTGTAGTACCTTCGGTTTGGTTTGTTTTTTGCAGGTCCACTAGCTCAGGCATGCTTGCTTTTGGTGCCAGGCAAACCATTCACAGCTATATCCCCTCTGTCACGTTACTCCAGAGCATCCTCAAAGCGACGGGCCATGGGCAGATGCAGAGAACCCCCTGAGTACCGAAAGCACTGCTTGAGAGACCTGTCACACTCTCCGCTACACAAACCAGAACGAAATGTCTCTGCGAAAGAAGTTTCAGAAATTGATGCAAGTTCTGTCATAAAATGTGAGCAGACTCACGGGGAAAAGAATCCCCTGAGAAACAGGCGAGAGGGCAACAGAGCAAACACAGTGAATGGTTTTCTCTCGCAGGAACTTCATGGATTTCCTTTGCTTTTGATTTCAGCAGATCAAGCAAGCAGTGACTTTTAAGACAGGGAAGCACAACAGAAAGAAGCCCTGAGCCCTCCGTTCCTGCTCTGCAGCCTCAGGAAGAACAGTACAAGGTAAGTTCTCTTCTGCATAGATCTGAAACTGAGGATTTTAGTGACCAAGAGGAACTCTCTCTCCCTACAACCCCCTTCATTTTGATTCAGAACCTAATATACAGACAATATTACTTTGAAACTGAGGTTGTTAGCAAATTTTCCAGGTCCCTAGAAGATTCCCTAAATATCAGCATCTCAACTAAGTAGAATCACAACTTTCATTTAACAGCGTTCATTCCTTCTCTATCTCCCTTCCTTCCTTCCAGTTCTTTTTCCTTTTTATTCCCTTACTTTTCTTCCTTCTCTCTTCTCCTTTCATTACCTGCATGGCTCTCCATCTACATTTCACCCCTTGGTAGTGTTACAAACCCTTTGCTGACACGGTTTGGTCTCTGCTAGACAGACAGAGCCACTCAGCGTCACTCCTCGCCTGTTCTTTCTCTCCAAACATCACACACACAAAAAGGCCTTTCAAAATACGTCCCCAAGTTTACAGCTACCTCTTAAGATAGGGCTATAGCATCGGCACCCATTGGAGTGCGGAGCCCTCTTCAGAGAACGGGTTTGCTTAAAGAATTACTGTAGCTCCCAGTGCATTTTCTCTTCAGCCTGCTAATGGCCTTTATTTAGGAAAAAACTTTCTCAAGTTAACTCTCGATACAGGGCCTTTAAGAAAGAACGCTGCTTTTTCACAGCCAAGTGACTTCTCCCTATTTTGGCAAGCAGAATCAGAGGGGGAAACGCAAGTCTCGCGTTACAAACTTGGCAGCCCACATCTGACCGTGTTGCAGTCACCTGTAACTGCCCCTGCCCTACTCTCTGCCAAGCCTGTAAATCAGCCAAACCATAGGCAGACTTCAAAAGTCCCTCACGTTTATTATGCTGCGTCAGGACTCCAAAAGTGTGTGAGCTTCAGAGAGAAAACTGGTTATTTTGGACAATGGAAGGATCCTGCCTGTTCTGGTGTACCAAGTCTTGGAGTACTAAAGGCTCCCATGAGTCTGGGACACTACAGACGTGTCCGGCAGGCACTTATAGCTGCCTGGACCATTCCACATCCCGGCACAATGGAAATCCAGTTCATATCTCCTAGGCATCTGATACTGTAACCCAGCAAGAGCCAGGTTTCCAAGCCCAGCAGCTTATCATACCCTCCTTGCTGGGGCCATAGGAGCAGTCACTCCTGAAGAAGGTGCAGAGCCAATACTGGCATTGGGTGTTTCTTTTCCCCCCCACTCAAAGCAGCTTCAGACAAAGCAGAAGAACTTCTTCCAGCGGCACTTGGAGAGAGTTTTGATGCCTTTGGCAGTCATCTTCTTTTCCTGTCGTGCTTTGTGCTCAACCCCGCTGACAATGGCCATGTCAAAAACTTCTTTGAGGTTCTTCTGGGTCAGTGCTGAGCATTCCAGGTAGGCTTCAGCCCGGATTTTGTCAGCCAGACCTTCTGCCTGAGGCCGGGGCACGGGCTTCACATGGTAGCGATCCAGGCTAATGAGGACATTGACATCGTCCCGCAAGTCTGCCTGTGTCCCCACCAGCAGCACCGGTGCCCGGGGGTTGTGAGTTCGTATCTCAGGGATCCATTTCTCAGTAATGTTTTGGAAGGAACTGGGGTTTACCACGCTGAAGCAAACAAGGAAGACGTCGGTGTCAGGGTAGCAAAGCGAGCGCAAACAGTCAAAGTCCTCCTGTAGAAAATGGAGGGGACAAATGAAAAAAAAAAGAAAGGTTTCACTGGACTGAACTCTAAGATCACGATGCCGCAGTGGTCTTTTCACGTGTTATCTAGGACAGCAACACCCTCAGAGGAAGGGCGTCATGCTAACTTTGTGGCCATGCCATGGTTCAAGCACACGTTTCGGAGCTGAGGAAGTCTGTGATTCACCCATCTGTGACTGCCTGATGCTAGACTAGCGCATTCCCTTCCTCCCCAGCTAAACACCGCCTCGCTCAAAAGCCTGCAAACAGCCCCTGTCCCGCAGGACCAGAGCTGACAGCTGTTTGGATGGAGCTTACCTGTCCAGCAGTGTCCCACAGTTGGATCCGGACTGGGGCTCCATCCACCAGGACCTGCACTGTGGCAGAAAGAGAATAAGGCTGAGTGTGAGGGAGTTTTCCAGCATACACACGCTCACTCATACAGGTTTTCCCCCAGAACACTCTGGTTTGTATCCCCCTGAACAGAGTCGCTGGAGTCACGTAAGTCTCTCCTCCCCAACCCCACTGAAAGAGCCGAGGCTTGCACTGGGAAACATTAAAAGACCTGCCACAGACTTTCTGATTTGGTTAGCCCTCAGGTGGTTTGGGCTCTTCTCCAGTACTTTGAAAGAACAGTTCCACACTACTGGACAACTGCTTCTCTAGAGAAGAAGAGCCCTTAGCCAAACGCTGCCCTGAGAGCAACTTCTTCTTCTTCCACACCCCAGGAAAGCAGCTAAGGATGAAAACAAACTGAGAACTTCAGCAGCTTGCTCCTAGCTTCTTAGGCCAGGGTGGAAGTTCAAATCAGTCTCTATTAAACAAGCTACTGAAGATTCTTCCCACGCAGGCCAGAAATTTGGCCATAAAAAAGGGGAAAAAAAAAAGGGGGGGGGGGGAGAAAAAAAAAAGATGATGATGAGCATCTCCGTAAGTGTCCCAGCTAAGGAAAAGCAAAGACCTAAACCCAAGTTTGAAATGAAGAAGCGATTAAGGAAATGGTGATGAGTGAAATCCCCTTCGGAGGCTATCCACACACTGGAAAACTGCTGAGTTACACAGGGAAGGTCTGCTCCCGTTTCGCTCCCTAATCACAGTAAGCCTTCATGTGGTATCAGCTGACTCAGAGTGAGGGCTGGCAGGACCTCTGATGGGAATCTGGAATGAAACTGTTAGATGTCTAAGCACACAGACACCACAGAGACGGGCTAGGAACCGCCGAAAAGGAGAAAGGGGTTGGGGGAGCTGGAAATCACTTGAAAGTCCTGACAAGGTGGATGGGGCTGTGCTTTGGTGAACACAGGCAGCCTAAGGTGACAGTGGCTGACACTTGACACGAGCTACCTAAACGCCCTTGCTGTGCCCAGGGAGGAGGCTTTATTGTCCTTTTTGTTTAAAAAAACCCCATCAACACAAAACCAACCCAAGCAGGATCAATCTTTTGTGATTCTTCAAGTAATGAGCCAGGTGAGAAAAGTGACCGAAACAACTGACTTGGGGAGTTTAACACAAGATGTGGGAGGAGAGCACTCCTCCTCCCTGAAAGCACTTTGGGGAGAGGGGAGACACAGACAAAAGGCCAACTGAAATTTGGTGGAAGACTGAGACTGAAGGAAAAACGAAGGGGTGGGTGCGCCCACCGCAGTGCCACTCCTCGCAGCGGAGCTGAGAGTCCATGCTTCCTTGTGACTGGGAAAGGGCTGGGTTGTTACCATATCTCTGCCCCAGAGGAGGAAGAGAAACCTGTTCCTGATCAAAGAACCTGCTAGATCCTGACTTGATCTTCAAGGCGCTGGGCATTTGCCTTTCTAGTATCTGGTTTCTTCTGTCTCACCAGCGCGTTGAGAGAAGGAATTAGCATCTCTGAAATGTTTTACAGTCTTCAGAAGGAAGGCACCACGTATATTACCCGCCGCTCTAGTGCTTACACAAGGTTTTTCCGTACCTGCTGCTAGGCTAAGCTAAGCTGGCAGCTCTGTGACAGCCCTCCAAATACCGCCCTCACAAGGTCCACACCCTAGGGATGAGGCTGGATTTGGGGACAATAGGGCAGGGGCTGGCAGAACAGGATAGCCTGGTGGAGGAAGGTCACCGGGTACAGGTTTGGCTCAAGGTTGCTCTGCCCGGCAGTGACACCCAGCTGGAGGCAGCACCCAGGCAGAGGCAGCTGGGTCAGCCCCAGAGCCGTTCCCCTGATAACCCAATACTTTCTCCTATCTTGTTATTGGCATTACAGTCCACTGACCAGGATTAGCGTCAGGATATAAAACTGAGGAGCTCAGTTCTGCTGGCAGTTTCAATCACAAGTATTCCCCAAGAGCGGAGAGAACTGGGCTGAAATTTCTGAAGTGGATCTCGAACCGTGCTACGTGAATCCAAGGAGGGAGTTTCTTCAAGCTTATCCAGAGTAGGGGTGGGAAGGAAAACTTCCCTGTTCTCCCATGTTCTCCCAGTAAGCAGAAAGTGAGCTTTGGAAGACCTGCTTTTAATGTTTTTGTTTTCTATCAGTTGCAAATGCCGTGTGCTTCTGGGAGCCTGGCTTGGTACTCGGACATTCAGAGTGGGGGCTAAACCCATGTGCAGCTATCTTCAAATTCCCTGCTGCTAATCAGGGAGTCTCTGAACTTTTTGGAGAGGAGGCTAATGACTACAGTAATTTCAAGCCTCTCTTAGCCCAAACCGTACACATCAGTGTAAAGGGAGCAGAGAGAGCAGTCATCTTTCTCCTGGAGGACTCGAGGGCTCCTCACATCTGTTCCCAAGAAGCTGCTAGACCCTGAACAGCAGCGTGTTCCCAGTTCGTTCCCTTCAAGGGACAGCGGAAGAGCTTGGAGAGGGTCAAGGCACATCAACAATTCCCAGTGTAAGAGTGAGCAGCTCGGGCAGGGAAATTCAGACAAACAAAAGGCTCCCTCCAAGGTTCTAAAGTTCCCTCTGAGGACCCCTGAGACTATGACACATTAGGAGACTCACTCCTGGTCTGCCCTGAGCCTGTCGCTAATCTGCCGATCTCTACTGTCATGTACTGTTGTGTTCCTTTGTATCAGATGAAGCTCAGAAACCTTTCAAAGGACTTTGTCCTTTCCTGGGGTTTATATCAGAAACTGGATCCCCAAAGGAGAGGAGTGGAGAACAAGAGTAAAGATGGCATTTACAAAAGCAGAAACTACTGAGAGCTCATCAGCTGGCAGGGAAGGCAATTCTGGTCACACTCATAAACCTCTTCCACTTCTTGGAAACCTCTGTCCAATGTTAGCTTCAGCGGACACGTGGGGAGAAGGATGCTTTTGCTGATTATCAGCTCAAGCTAGAAAGCCTACAGTGCCGTGCTGCGATATTTCTGGAGCTAAAAAACCACCACCAAAAAAAAAAACCCCAAACCCACAAAACATTTCAGTCCTCTTCCGTTTCTCCATAACACCACCACGAACCCAGGAAGGCTGCCCAATTTCACGGAACTCGCGAGCCCACCTGACACGAGCCCTGCTGATGTGCGAAGCCCCAAAAAGCAGGACTTTCACCTCCTAAACTTCACGAAGCTCCCCAGGGACTCCGGCCGAGCGGCACAACGCGCTGCCGGGCTCTGCGCCCCCCCCCAGACCCGCAAAGCCCCCCGCTTTCCCGGCGCCACCCCCATCCCACCCGGATAGCCTCCCCCC
>VXBO01009635.1:46058-91485 GCA_013400135.1 Rhinoptilus africanus
TGGGGGGGCATGGCACCGGCACTGGGATACGGGGAGGGGGGGGCTCAATGCGAGGAGCGGCGCGGCGGGGCTACTGCCATGCCCGGGCGGGCGAGCTGCCGAGCGGGGCCACCCTCTCCGTCCCGCCTCGCACCGCTCCCCATGGCTACACCTGCCGCCCTGCGCCCAAAACCGGCCCCCATTTCCCTAGGCCCGNGTGTGTGTGTGTGTGTCCCCCCCTTTTCTGTTCAAAAGATGCAGCGCTGATGCGTTTATTTCCACTGACCCCACCCGGAGCATCTGGGATTTCTGGCAGGACAGGAGTAGCATCAACTAAGTGCTGGCCAGTATCATGAGGGACAATAGACAAGAAGTGGCAGAAATGCATCACTTTTATTAACGATGCGATTGCCATTGCGGAGTTCCTCGGACCCAGCCGAGCTGTTGCTACATGCTGGCTAAAGCCGCAAAGCGTATTTTCCCAGCTCCATGGACATGCGCAAGGGTTCCCAGTCTACTGCCTTTTTCCATACCCACCGCCAGTGGCTCACACGCTACACAGTGCCCGGGGCAGCTGAGACACTGGCTCCATCCCTGCCCTGGGGAGCTCACTGCCTAAAGAAGTACGACTAAACCCAGGGTAACACCACCAAGCGATTGAAAACACTGGGGGCAAAGCATTAATGCGTGCCACAGCTGGTATTGCAACACCAGCTTTGAAAGCGGAGCCGTTTCCTAATGGAGGAGCTAAACTCAGGCCGTCGGTGAATGCCACCACTTTGGTGGCATCACACGATGCCCTTCATCCCGCTCTCAGCAAGGGAGACCTGTGCTGCGAGGAGCCGCTGATTAGCAGTGCCCGAGCTTGTGTCTAACAGTGGTTTGCACCCGCACTGAGAAGCTACCCAGGCATTTCACCTACATTAATGCTGAACTGGAGAAGACATCTTTAAGTCAGGCAGAGTCAAAAATGCCTTTCCCCACGGTTGAGAGGTCACGAGCACTGCAGCCCCTCAGGTTCAAGAGTCTTGGCTGCACAAAGCACATCCACTCTTTGGAGAGAGCCCACAAACTTCCTGGGAACAGCAAGAAGGCTTCTCCTCCGCAGTTTTCTCTAGAGATTTGCTTTAATTGACCTCTTCTGTGTTCTTACTAGCACAAACTTCAATTTCTGTAGCTACAAAAAAACGGAGATGGTATTACAAACTAGGCTGATGCTAAACCGTGTGCCAGATAGTCTTGCTATGGCGAGTGGCTCCTAACTCAAGTGACGGGCTTGCATCAGGATGGCTTTTTCCAGTGCCACGCTCCCCAGTGCCAGTTCGGAGACAGGCGGCAGCTGGGCTGCTCCAGAGGAGGCAGAAGGTGCTGGGACAGGCGATACTCCGTAATGCCTGAGGTCTGCTCGTGCCTCCGACGGCAGCAGCAAGGACATGCTCCATGGCAGCCGGGGCAGGCAGCACAGTAAGTGAGGATCTTGCAGAGGTTTTTCAGTGCGTTTCAGGCACAGGCTGACATTCTGTGAACTATGACATTTCCATTTAATCAGAAGAAATGAATGTAAATGAGGGATTATTCACCAAGTTATTCACTGGTAGCGTTAGCAGTGGCAGGGGGGAGAGATAAAGAGAAGCTGACAGCTCTTGTTTTCTATATGCTGTTTACTTAGAAGTGGATGTTCCTTAAGAAGATACACCGTTGCCCCACTCCAAAGCCTGAATCCCTTTTTCTCTTGTTCCTTTCCTAAAATCTCTTCCTTCTGTGACTATGTTCTTTCTCCCTTGCAGTCTCTGGCAGCCGTTGGTTGACGCACACTTAACTTGCGGATGAGCTTAAGTGATTTTTAATCTATATTTAAACTAAGTGATTAAGCAAACAAACAGGGCAGCTCCCACGGGTTCGTTTCTCAGGTCTTGCCTTGCTTCTGACGGCTAACAGAAGACGCAGGCTTAGTTTCACGATGCAGCGAGGAGTCAGACGTGTTGGTTTTGCAAGATGTTTTGTGCAGTTTGTTTGTTTTGTTTTTTTATTTGTGAAAGCCTGTCCCTTTCCTATGAGCTTCCAAACTGGCAGCCACAGGGACAGGCTCCGCAGAGGCAGCGGGTACAGCAGGAGAGGCCGGATCGCACGCTGCCTCTGTGGTGTGGTGCTCCTCTGCCGAGAGAGTGGGAAACACGCAGTCTGCAAGGCTCTGTTTGGCCTCTCTCCCGGGAGTTATAATTAGCACCACTTACGACGGTATTCCTCATGATGTGAGTTCCCATCCACTGGGAATTAAGTGCAGAAGATCAAACTCTTTTCAGGCAGACCAAATATAGATTTCAGGTACTGTTAGCATTTCGCCGTTATTCGGCTGGGCAGCACAGCTTCTTAAGCAGAAAGGCTGCTCCATTAGAGAGCGCAGTGATTTATAGTGGAAATCAATTTACCTATTTAGGCAGTGTGTGATTGTCACCACCGAACAAACTTTATGCACCTGTACAAAGTTTTATTATTAAAAAAGCAGAGTTATTTAGAGGAAGACACCTCCTTTTCTGCCCGTTTCTATTAATTATAGCCACCTTTCTCACGGGAGCTGTGGCAGGAGAAGTACACCTATGGAGCAAGTTAAAAACAGTAACTAAGCCAATTTGTGTGAGGAGGAAACTAGGGCTTGACCCTTGGGGGAGGCATGACAAAGCTCTGGATCAGCTCTAACTATTCCATATAATTCCCGCTCTGAAGTGCAGTGTTACAACATTGGGAAATTGTGATGCTGGGATTTTTTGCAGCCAGTGGTCCTGACTTTCACTGGTTCCTGAGCAATACTGCACCTCTGACAATGTCATATTCTGCCTCCCTGGCTGATCTCATTTCTAACTTCAGAGCTATGTGTGGCCACAGACCAGCCTGCCTGAAAGTCATGGAGTGGAAGCCACTCTCATTGTCTTCTGCAAAGCCTACCAAACTACTCGCATTGCCTCAGAAAAAGCATCGTGGGTTGTGGGAGTTGCCAAACCTCAGCTTTAAAAATAGCAGGGCTCCCTTCGTACCAAGGGAGAGAGAAAAATTGATCGGCCACTCTTAGCACAGGAGTGAGCAAACCTGGCCTTCACCTTTACCTGCGTTTGGACAAGCGGGTTGCGCATGTCAACACACTCCCTTTGCAAACGATGCCCTCGGATCACATTTCTGAATCCTTTCACAGTGCTGCATGTGAGGACACACGAAACAATGAGAAACGGGGTGATGATGAAGACAGGGGACAACGCCATCAGCCAGCAGGGCAGACGGGTGGGGACCTGCATTGAGAGAGGGGCTAAACTGGAGCGCGGGTGCCAGAGCAAACCATGTCCTGTGACGCCAAGAGATTCGCTGAAGAAGTCGAGATACAGCCGCTGCCGGGGCCGGTTGCCTTCATAATGGCAAGCGATGAGACAACCAGTGCTGAGTCACCGGCGTTTTGCCATGCACCCGAGTGTGCATCCTCCCTGGGAAAAATCAAGCGTAATTACCACTTAAAAGAAGCGACAGACAAAAGGGTGAAGACAAGAGCCCCAGCCTGGTTTTCCCTTGCGGTGTACCTGCTCTAGTCACTGCAACCTGCAGGAAGTGATGTCAAACGCTTCTTCATATCATTTTCTATCAACCTTGCAGAGGCAGAAATAGCCACAATGCGCAAGTCAGTGGAAAATCAGGCTTTGGCTATTCACGGAAAAATTACTATGGCTGAAATCAAAGGAAGAAAGATCCTAGTATTTGTTTTCCCATATAGAGTGCCTGACTGATAGGAGCTCAGTAGTTTCTGAGTCCACAGCAATAAAAATACTTTACAGTTCTATAACATCTAATGGGTATTTTTTGTGGGCACTGGAGATGTGTGATTTTGAAATGCTTTTTAGGAAAATTAAAAAAGGAGAAAAACAAAGTGAGAATACAGCTCCCACTATTGTGGCCTCCAAACTACTTTATTGCTCCTTGGAAATAAAGCCATGTATGTCCATGGGGGACACACAGAGATATTCTGGTTCACCTGTTCACTGCCACTCTAGTTAAATGGGGAGGCAAACAGCTACAACAACAATATTATACTACATTTTAAAATTACAGAATAGTAAGTTTAAATGAAATGACAATGCCACCAGCTTCAAAAATATTTTCTTAAATATTACAAGAAAAGATAAGCACCTATATTGTACTCGGCCCCTTTCTCAAAGACAAATTCATCCCCTGTCTGACTTGCACAGGAGCGAGTCCTACCTCTCAGATGTTCTATAAATAATTTAGAAGTATGTTGCCATCTGCTGGAGAAAGTACATCTGTTAATAAATCAACATAAATGTGAAAAAGTGGTCAAGGTTTAAGGCAATCACAGCTCTTTAAATCTGAAGCAGAAACAGCAAACTTCAGACTAAGGATAGGTTTGGGAGACAATGCTCTGAGCTTAATTTAATCATGTTGATCGATTAGACAATTTACGCGAAAAGAGGAGTTAACACTTAAATGGAAGGGGTGAGGGAATTAGCAAGAGGAAGGTGATAAGGCTCATATCCCCTGTGTGAATCAGGGAACAGCAGGCAGTTAACACCGAATATTGTGGGTCTGGGTTGAAGAGGGATCGCTAGGAAAACCATAAAATGCTGTAAGACCACTGTCTCCACCAAGTTAGCAGTTTCATTTCTCAAGGTTATCATTTATAGATCTTCCTTGAGGATCAGAAATGTGGGATCAACCACATGGGTGATGAGAAGAAGGTTTTCTCACTGTAAAAGCATGTTTCTGTCCTATCTCTCTGGTGCTTGTATGCTCATTCGAGGACTGACGGGTTACGCCCGTAGAGTTTCCACGAGGGCACTCGGTGTGCTCACTGAAGGGCAACATGCTCTGGAGCACACGTGTAGCATCAACAGACCTTGGCAGTTCGCTTGTGGGAAAACTTCTTCAGGTGTCAGAGGAGCTGTGGTAAACAGGTCTGCGATCGCTGCTCTGGCATAATACGATTCCACCCAGCGTTTGCTTGTCTGCAGGAGGTTTGCTTCTGACAAGGAGTTTGGAGAACTTGGGAGGTTGGTTAATGGCTAGGAGGGGGGCTCCAGCAAACTCATTTCCAGCTTTGATCTCTTCCAGTGTAAATTATAATTGTTGCATGGCTTGTCATGTAGGTTCCAGTTCAGGTTCTCATGGGTAACCGTGATACCCATAGGTTCACAGCCACAGCACTTTACTGTGGTAAATTTGTACATAGAATTCAAGTGGTCACTCAGAATTCAGGTGGTCACTCAAAGATACTGTCTGTGCCACTGGGAAAGTGTCACTCTCGAGAGACAGTCTCTTGATTGCGTGGCAGACTTAGATATCTGCAGCACCTTCCTCAAAGTGAGGTGTCTGAGAGCCAGGCTGTATGTTACATCTTTGTTGGTATTTTATGGAGGCTATTGCATTTAGGATAATGCACCTACTTGCCTACGGCTTTTATGAACACAGTGATTTTTTTTAATTGATCACAGTGAAGGAATATTCTATAGATTGATCACAGTGAAGGAATATTCTATAGACAGTGAGGTGGAGTGATGATCAGTGCCACGTTTGTAGTGGAAATCTGTGAGGAAGCCCAGGGTTTAATTCAAATGATAATAGTGCTGCTAAGTTATCTCAGGGGCAGTTCAAGTCACTTAAACCTGAGCTGCCTTTGTTCTGCCTGTACCTCCTCCCACAGCCACATCTTCCTGACCTCTCTTCTGCACCAGCACTCGTGTTTAGATCGTGGATCACACCGTCGTCTGCTGTGGGGCGATGAACTGGCTCACTCTGCAATCATGCACGCACTGATACTGGCACAAAGTACGGGCCAGACAGGGCAGCCAGGGGTGACAGAGACATAGTGCTGTGGAAGCCAAGATTTACACAGGCTTAATCTGCTGTGAATCCGGACCCTCAACATAGTGTATGTTTGTCAAGGCCATTACCTGGAATCTGTTCCTCAAGGCATCTGAAGAGATTAGCATGTCATACAGCATCTAGATGTTGGTAGCTGTGCCCATAGCTTGGAGAAAACGCTGTTTAACCCAAAATTACTGCAAGTGTGATCACAGCCATACAAAAACAAGATCAGAATTTACATTTCCAATCCAAAGCCATCGCCAAAATCGCTTCCCTTATGTCTTTCCCACAAGTCCCTCTCAAAGACTTACACCTCTTCTACACACAAAATGTAATCATCTGATTCTCCACGTGCTCATGGTGAATCAAAGAGCTGGTGAATCTTTTGTCTGCAACCCTTGCTCTCCCCTTCTTTTCAGAATAGGAAATCTGTGAACGCGGCACTGGGATATAATTATTGCACATGTTTGTAAATTAAATAGTCATAGCAGACTATAGTGCAGACGGACAGAGCAGGCTTGTGGGCCTGGATTAGCTTTAGGCTGATGTTCCATTTCCAAATAAGGTGAAGATCTGGCTTCCAATTTAACCACACTAAAATCAGACAAAGGTTTCTCTTGAGGTATCAGTACTAAATGGCAGTAATATCTGCCAGAATGAGAAAGAAAATCTCTTCCATTTCTGGACCTGACCAAGACAAAAAAAATATTATAAAAATATGTCCTCATCTAGGCTTTGAATGGAAACACCACAGAGAGCTGAAGACTAAGAAATTTGTGCACAAATTTCAATTTAGCAAAATTTCCAGATATATCTTGAGAGAGTTTATTTCCCCCTTACCAAGCCCATGTAAACATGAGCTGAAGCTGCAACCGATGCAGAGAAGGACTTCTTGGATGCTCCAAGAAACCAATTGCCTCCTCTTTTCAAGAGGAGAATGGCAAGAACTTCTTGGTTTGGTAAATTATGGATTTAGTACATCTGATTGAAGGCTACGATTGGTGATGATTTTTGTGAAGGAAATTAATGCTCTAAAAAGTCCTGTACACTAAAGGACAGTGTTTTAACAAGAACAAATGGATTCAGACTAGCCACAGCTTACATTAGACTGAAATCAGAGCTTGAAATCATGAGAATAATCAGCATATGGAACAGGTACGAGCTGGAGCAGTCGGGGGAAAAATAACCCACACTATCAGAGCCTGATAGGAATAGAGAAAGGCCTACATGATGTGGTATCTACAGGAGTGGGAGAATGGATCTGATAGTCCAAGAATTCTCTTCCTACCTCATTACCCTAAACCTAATGTAATTTGCGTGTACCTTTTGAGAAGCTGAAAGGGAACAGTTGCTGTTTATGATGATCAGGATGATTGGAGAGCCAAAGAATGTGGTTTTGTTGTTTTGGCTCAGAGCTGCCACACAAGGAGGGTAAACAGCAGAGGCTGGAGCTGGGTCTCGGCTCCTGCCAGCGCTTGCAGGCAGGCTGAGTCAGGAAGAGCCATCTTGTGTTTTTAGCAAAGCAGACAGAGGTGACCCCGCGGAGGTGTGCCATGGGAGCCTCCGGGAACCCAGCTAGCGTGGGACCTGCACGTCTGGCTCAGCACCGGGGAAAAGGCCTGAGGCAGAGTGGTGCAGCCTGGAGCCCTAGTTTATGGGGGTGAGGTGTCCGGTAAAAGAGCAGAGGAAAAGGAGACGTAACTTTCTTGTTTGTGCAAAGCCAGCCACGTGCTGCTGCTACCGGTGGTGCCTCACCGCCACCCGATGTGCACGCTAAGTTTGGGAAGACCTCTTTTACCTTGTAATGGATCCCTCTGTGTTGCAAACTGCCCTGTGGGACAACATTTCTCTGCTCCTTCCAGAGAGTGTTGTGAAGATCACATGTAATATACCGTATAGAATACACATAGACACGTACATCTGTATTAATTTTATATAGGACAAACCCCAAAATTGTTGTATAAGAGATTAGTCTTTTTGTTAATACTGTTGTTACAAATTCTAGGTTTTTTCTAGAGGGTAAAGCTGTATATAGCAGCCGTTGGCATAATCAGAACTGCTCTTCAGTGCTATTTAGTACCGCTCTGAAGTACAGAAGCTGGGTCAAACATACCTAGTATAGAAAGCTGGGATAAACTCGCATAAACCAGCACGCTTTGAGCACAGCCTTACGCTGGGTGCCCATATGCTTTGCCACAGTCGTTATTTCAGCCATGAAGCCACGGTTTTACCACTCCGTGCTACAGAAAAATCACACCACGGAGTGTTTAAAACCAGCCAATTACCGGTTGCAGTCACTGGGTGTGCTGGCAGTAAGGCAGGCGGGTGCGCTCTCCGGTGAGTTACCACACACCCAGCTCCACACCACGGAATGGCGGTGCGGACAGGCCGCAGGCACCGCAGAGATGCACTGGGCCTGCAAGCTTTGCTGTGTCTGACCTAGAAGCAACGGGGTATGCTGATTAGCCATCTTCAGGGTACCGTGAGGGACAGGAGGGTCCGCACTGCGACTACAGCCGTTACTGCCGAACACCGGCCTCCCTCCCGCCGCCATTTTGAGGGGGGGGCGGATCCCTGTCCCTCAGGGCTGCTCCCGCCCCGCGCGCCGGGGGAGAGGGGCGGGGCCACCGCGCAGGCGCAGTGCGGCGGCGGGAGGGGCACGTGACGCGGGTCAGCTGAGCGTTGGCGGAAGCGGCCGGCGCGGGCCTGGCGTCTCGGTGAGCGTTGGCCACCATGGCCTCCATCCTGGATGAGTACGAAGATTCCCTCTACCGCTCCGCCTCCGTGCAGCAGACCCGCGCCAGCGTGGGCATCCCCCACTCCGGTAGGCGCACCCCTCGGCCCGGTTCGGCCCCCGAGGGCAGCGCGGCGCTGTGGTTACAGCCAGGCCCTTGGGAACCCCCCCAGTGGAGGACTAGGCCCGGCGTCCGGGCGGCTGGAGGCCGGCTCCCACCGTTAGCCCCTCGGCGGGGCCTCCGGGGCGCTGGGAGTCCCTGCTGAGAGGAGGGAGGCAAGGTGGCAGCTCATTAGTTGGGGGCGGGGTAATTTCTTTCTCTGTCATTTGCTGTGTGGCATGTTTTGACGCAGGGGACACTCGGTTCCTCATGAAGCTTAGGGGCGATGCAGGTTATCTCAGCAAAACTGATGCGCTTGTTACCAGGGGGACGACTTCCCCTCCCGGTGCGGTGAAGTGGTGTGTGCTGGAAACGTGTATCTGAAGTGGCACGTCTTTGCAATCACAAATTATAACCACACCTCAGCACTGTTCAGTTCAGAGCTGTGGTAGGTAGTTGTCTGAGATCATCTCATCAGCTTGCTTCCTTTTTTTGTTATTTTTTCTCCTCTCTGCAGAACCCAGCTGTTACAGCCACAGTGCTCTGGCTGGCTGCACAGCTGTACCTCCATGCAGTTAGTTTCCTAACCCAGAGGCAGTTAACCAAAGGCTTCATTTTTTAGAGTGGTTCCCTTAGGCTGACTACATGATGGTAATGTTACTGCTGAAGGTGGTTACCAAGAAAGTAGTCTATATTACTATTAAACTTTTCTGTCAAGGTTTGTGAAGCTTTGGTTTTCTGTACTATTCAGGGAGGTATACAATGAATGTAAAGTAATGGTGTGATTACCAGACAGTTGTTTCTTTCATTTGAGAGAAAGCAAACAAATGGCAGGTGTATTCCATGATGAATTCACGGTTTCTTAGATTCAATAATTGTTCTCTATGAGATGCCACGTCACAATGTTTTATTGCGTGTGGCAGGGAAATGTAGGTTATGAGAGGATTCTGTTCTACCTGGTACTGGCGTGGTAATACCAGCTGCTATGCAGAGCTGGCATTTTTGAGTTACAAGTTTGGAAATGCATGGACACATTCTTTCAAGTTTTTTCCTCATGTAGTGTTGCCCACTGTTAACCTTTGGGGAAACCAGGTTGTGAGCTTTATATATGTGGCAAGAATTGATGAATTCTGTCATACTGTGTCTATTACTGAGTATAAGTACACAGGCAGAATTACTCTGAGTCTAGGTACTGAAGTAGGTATGTTCCCTATGTTTGTTTGAACATGCATAGTTATTTTGATTAGATAAAGAATAAGTGTCCTGAATAGGTGTTGTGCAAAACAGTGTTGTTACCAAAAATAAATTTTCAAGGACTCAGCTTTTCTTTCTGACTGCTGCAACACTGTCTCCAGTCATGGCTGTCTTACAGTTGAGACATCTGCCTGTTTGCTGACACCTGATGTTGGCAAAAGCAGTTTGGGAAACTACTTAATTGTAAAGGCACAGCCTAATCAGGGTTTTATTTATTCTTAAATCAGACCACACTGGTAATTTTGAACAAAACTTGGGATGGTAGAAGTTGTGGGCAATCTGAAGTTTAAGCAAGTTGATTTTGCAAAAAGGTCATAGAATGGTTAGAGTTGGAAAGACTTTAAAGATCATCTAGTTCCAACCCCTCTGCCATGGGCCAGGAAACCTCCCACTAGACCAGGCTGCTCAAAGCCCCATCCAACCTGGTCTTGAACACTTCCAGGGATGGGGCTTCTACAACCTCCCTGGGCAACCTGTTGCAGTGCCTCACCACCCTCACAGTAAAGAATTTCTTCCTAATATCTAATCTGAATCTCCCCTCTTTCATCTTAAAACCGTTACCCCTTATCCTATCATTACATTCCCTGATAAAGAGTCCCTCCCCATCTTTCCTGTAGGCCCCCTTCAGGTACTGGAAGGCCACTATAAGATCTGCCCGGAGCCTTCTCTTCTCCAGGCTGAACAACGCCAGCTCTCTGACTGCCTTTATAGGAAAGGTGCTCCAGGTCTCTCGTCATCTTTGTTGCCCTCCTCTGGACTCACTCCAACAGATCCATGTCCTTCTTATGTTTGAGGCCCCACAGCTGGACGTGGTACTCCAGATGGGGTCCCATCAAGGCAGAGTATAGGGGAAGAATCGCATCCCTTGACCTGCTGGCCACACTTCTTTTGATGCAGCCTAGGATATGGTTGGCTTTCTGGGCTGCAAGCACACATTGCTGGCTCATGTTGAGCCTCTCATCCACCAACACCCCCAAGTCCTTTTCATCAGGGCTGCGCTCAAGCCGTTCTCTGCCCAACCTGTATTTGTGCCTGGGATTGCCCTCACCCATGTGCAGGACCTTGCACTTGGCCTGGTTGAACTTCATGAGGTTTGCACAGGCTCAATTCTCAAGCCTGTCCAGGTCCCTCTGGATGGCATCCCTTCCCTCCAGCGTGTCGACCACACCACACAGCTTGGTGTCATCGGCAAACTTGATGAGGATGTGCTCAGTCCCACCATCCACGATGCCGAAAAATGTTAAATAGTACCAGTCCCAGTACTGACCCCTGAGGAATGCCTCTTGTCAGTGCTCACCACTTGGACATCCAGCTGTTGACCACAACCTTTTGAGTACAGCCATCCAGGCAATTAGTGATCCACTGAGTGGTCCATCCATCACATCCATGTCTCCAATTTAGAGACAAGGATGTCATACAGGACAGTGTCAAATGCCTTGCACAAGGTAGACGGTAGATGTTCATCTACCTTGTTCAGCTGGATGGTATCAGATGCTCTCCCCTTGTTCACCAATGCTGTAACGCTGTTGTAGAAGGCCACAAAATTTGTCAGGCATGATTTGCCCGTAATGAAGCTATGTTGGCTGTCACCAATCACCTCCTTATTTTCCATGTGCCTTAGCGTAGTTTCCAGGAGGATCTGCTCCATGATTTAGCCAGGCACAGAAGTGAGACTGGCCATCCTGTAGTTCTCCGGGTCTTCCTTTTTTCCCTTTTTAAAAATAGGTGTTATGTTTCCCCTTTTCCATTCAACGGGAACTTCAACCGACTGCATCAACTTCTCAAATATGATGAATAGTGGCTTGGCCACTTCATCCACCAGTTCCCTCAGGACCAGTGGATGAATCTCATCAGGTCCCATGGAGTTGGGCACCTTCAGGTTCCTCAGACGGTCTTGAACCTGGTTTTCTCCTACAGTGGGCAGTTTCTCCTTCTCCCAGTCCCTGCTTTTCCCTTCTGCAGCTCAGGCAGAGTGGCTAGAGGCCTTGCTGGTGACGATTAACTTCCTGAAAGCAGTCCTTAAGGTTAGGTTGGAAATTTTGGAAGATGTTAAAACTTACTCCTCTGTTTCAGTTAATTGTTCCCTGTGCCTGTTAAACTGCGGGTACTGTTTCTCAAAGTTGTAGGTAACCAGGCAGGGACTCTGTTGCCAACTTAAAGTAGTGCTGCATTATTAACTTCAAGTACTGCAGTTCCAGCATGAAAAGACCTACTTTGATCCACTGATGTTGGTTTGACTGATGTTGATAAGCTTAGATCTTTGACCAGATTAAAAACTCTAAGGAAAAATGCAGATTTGCCCAGAGATCAGCGTGGGAAATGCTGCAGTGGAATCTCGCCTAAACAGAAGAGAGACACATTTGGGTCAGGATGGAGGAGGGAACTGTTTGAAAGGAATGCATGTTGTAAAATAGACATCTCCTTTGTATAAAGAACTGTAAGTTAAATAAGTTCATCCTTCTTCTGTTATGGATGCTAGGTAAAACTTTAAAATTCTCATGTTAGTGATGATGATCCTGCAGTTGTTATAATTGTAATGGATAAAGTCCTAAAGAGTCCGGAATGCTGGAATCCAATCCATTGGCTTGAACTATGACAGAATTAAAAAAAAACCACAAACAAATGAAAACCAAAACAGACAAAAAATCCTACCCAAATTCTAAACCCCTACCTGTGTATAGGTGCTACTTGTTCCTTTTCCTTCCTGTGTTTGGGTTTTCTTCTGGCTGTCAGCCTTGTTTTGCCTGATGGCAATCTGAAAACATATCAAGAGTGCCTGAATGAATGTGACGTGGCGATCCATTTGTATGTGGGTTTTCCCCATCAGAGTAATCCTTCCTTTTTGTATATGTATAAATATGTATTTATATTTATTGGTTAACTGTGACATCATGTGAATCTGCAGCTTGGGAGCTTTGTCTGCATGTTTTGAACCACAGTCCATAACAGCAAATTTAAAACGTGGCATTGCAGCTCCCTAATCTGAAATGAAGAACATCTGTTTGGCTTAAATGTAAATAAAGGAATGCACATTTGCATAAGGGGGTAATGTTTAAGATGTGGATCAATGTGTAAGAAAAAAACCCGTACATGCTGAGCAAAAGGCTGCCTACTCAGATTGTGGTTGCTTTGTCTGTTCCTGCATGTGCATCTTTCCTCTAAAACAAGAATCCTTTAAAGATCCTGCAGCTGGTCTAGTGGTGAGGCCGAGGCAAGGAGAAGGCACTGGTGAATAGGCTATTAAAGGATTCGTAGTGTTAGCAGGCTGCTTTGCGTGACTTCACTGGCTTTTTCAACAGCAACAGGGCTGAAATTAGAGTTTTTCAGGATATTTGGGGGGAGGTTATAGGTATTGAGTGTGCTTCGAAGCGGTGCTTTTAGTCCCAGTCTAAAGAGTGTCAGGCCTATGCTCATTAGGTTGGAAGCAGTCTGTTTGCTCTGAGATACAATCCCAGGTTTCTTTTTTCTTTAAGTTTAGATCTTCCTAGTTAGCTACTTTGGCCATGAATGGCCTTAACTTGTTACAGCTCTCTTCGTTTTTAATCTTCCTATCCAGGCTAACTGCTGCATGGATCTGCTAGCTTTAGAAATCCTTCAGTTGCATGTGGTGCGAAGCAGATAGGTAAACTCAGCAATGGATCCATCTGTCTGCCTTTCTGGCTTGAGGTGGCGCGGTCAGACTGAGATCTCTGCTGTTTTCCTTGTCAAAGGGTTATGTAAGACTGTGTGCGTATGGGAAATTCAGTCACTGGGAAAACTAGTCTCATGGGATAGATATGGATGTAACTTTGTGATAAGGTCTGTTTGTGGACGCACATATGTTCCAGGATTTTGCTAACGAGTATCATCGCTTGGTTTTGGTTTTAGCTGAATGCCTTCTTATTTGCAGTTCACTGGCACATCTGAGTTATTTTGTAGGTTTTTACTTCCTCATAGGAAGACCATAAAGAGTGCTGTCCTTATTTAGGAATAAAATGGCATGGTCTCTGCAAGTCCTGTGTTCTGGACTGCAGAGGTCTACCCACCTTCAATGAAAAATAAATCTGTCATGCTGCTTCTCTGTGCTGCCAGATGTTGTTACAGGTTCACCTGTTTGAAAAGGTTCGGTTTGTTGACCGCTTGCCTGTGGCTGAGCTTTTGCCTTTGTCGTAGCCGAAGGAATGAGTGTGAACTGCATCTTGTGCTTTGCCCATCTGCACTGAAGATCATAAGAGATTCTTAAAGCAATTGATTTCTAAGTTTTATTTGTTTATTAACATATTTCTCCAGAAGTATGTCAATTCCCTCAAGTCAGACCTTACTTCTCCACTCTCTGCCTTTCCCACCGAAATGTCCTTCATAAGTAATCCCTCAACATGCCTTCCTGTGGATGCCACATTTCCCAAGCTGGTTGGTACTAAACTGACTGGCTGAATGCTTAGTCACATGAGATAACTTGCTCTCGTTGTCCATTCCCATTTTCACTTCATTGCTTTGTCAGGTTTGCTCGGTTGGGCTTAAAATGCAACATGTGTCCTGTACGGTGGCCATGTCTTGTCGAACTTCAACCCTTAACTCTAACCTGAACATAATTGCACATTTCTTAGAATTCAGGCCTGGTTTTCAAAAGAATATGAGGATTAGGTTAGTCTAGTTCCATCTTGGATTTACCATGAAACAGTAAACCAGTCTGAATGGATTTTGGCTCGGGAAGCAATTTATGCCAAGATTGGAGCATTGATTCAGGAATCACCAGGTCTTGGTTATTGTTTTGGCTCTAATAAGTAGCTCGCATGCCTTCCAGCAACAGCTGGAAAGTTGCAATTAGGATAGTGTTATGGTTGGTAAAACAGGGTTGTGGTAAAAACATCATTGTGACCTCCAGCTGTGTTCCCTGCAGCAAATAATCCCAACAGATTTCTCTCTATGATGGTCTGCACTGTAGATACAAAAAACCCCCCCCCCAACATGGCTTTAAAAGTAGCTTCAGCTTGTGAAAGATGGATGTCAAGTATGGTAGCTCATTCAATTCCAACATGGAATAAGAGAGAAATATATTTCAGTTAATGCCACAGCAGTCTCTTGGGTAGTTTCTATGGGAATGGCAAACCAGAGCCCTCTTTGTGTCCTATGTGATACCGGCCGTTCTTTCCTGTCTTGAACAAATAAATTGTCACCCAAGGAAAACAAATTACTTTGTGATACTACTCTCATTTTCACCTTCTTATGCAGTTTGCGTGTCAGTTTTGTGGCTTCCCCTGGAATTCTGTGTGCATTCAAATTAACGCTTGTGACAAGTTCACAGTTCTGTGACGAGCCAGTAAGGTGTATTACTACTTTTCTTTCCTCTTACACATATTTACCTGAGTGCTGCTCTCTGTGCAGCATGCTCCATGCAGCACACTCTCTTTTCAGTAAAACTCAGAACAGGTGATGATCTTTCTAGTCTTTAGGTTAGATTTTGGTGTAGTGTGGGCTTGTTGTTGTTGTGGGTTCTTGTCTTGCTTAGTTTTTAAGTGTTCATGTTCTTTCTCCAGGATATGTGAATGCACGACTGGAGAAGGAAACACCAATATTTAACAAGCAAAGGATTGATTTTGCTCCTCCAGAGAAAATTAACAGCTTAGTGGTCTCATCTAACCAGCTCTGTATGAGTCTTGGCAAAGACACTCTTCTCAGGTAATGCTGCCAGAGACCTGAAGTTATTGCTTGTTTTCCCTTGCCTTTTTTTTTTTTTTTCGTAAGTTGGTAGAGAATTTAAAATTACAAACTGGATAAGAAGCCATGAACCCAGTATAGAAAACAGTAAGCAATTAACGCCTACGTGAACTTTTGTTGGAAGCATGCTTTCATGGTTTCTCTTTGCAGGATTGATCTTGGGAAGCCAGATGAACCTAATCAGGTAGAACTGGGACGCAAAGATGAAGCCAAAGTCTACAAGATGTTTTTGGACCACACAGGTGAGGCAATGGGCTATGTGTGTTTACAGACAGTGGTTGGCAGCAGATGCAACTGAATGTGCATAACAAGGGCTGGTGAAGGAGTTCTCCTGTTCTGTAAATAAAGAGAACAGGTGGTTCTCCTGTAGGCAGGATCCATTGCCCAGGGGTCCTGCCGTCTGATTTGCCCCTGTGCTATTAGAAAAACACTGGTTTGTTGTGTACATGTTGTTGCTTTTGAACTCTCTGAAATGACCATACCTAATTAGGCTGTTCTAAGCAAGGCTGCAAAAAACAGTAAAAAGGAAATCTTTGCAGTCACCCTGAGCTGTGTTTATATAAGAGTTTTTAAAAAGGACTGTTAAGCATCTTCAGCTCACTGTAGCCTTGACTGATTTTTTAAAAAGAAAACAAAAGTCTGGAGATTCTCATGTCTGTCACCAACTGCCTGGGACAGGAGAGAACTCTGGGAACTGTTTATCCGTAGAATACTTATTGAAACAGAAGAATACCTTCTCACTGAAGCACCTGGGACTAGTATTTTAAGTTTGCAACATACTGTTCTGATCCAGCATGGAAATCCCCCGCATTCCTAAGAATGCCTGGGAAAGTCTTGGATTTAGTATGTTGATATCAGAGTTTATCAAGTGTGAGGATTAGAAGCCTCAGGAATTTGGCTTGCTTAGGCACAGTCTTAATTTGTTCTCTCCTTCTCCTTCCCATACCCCTCTCCTGTTGGCAGGCTCTCATCTCCTGATTGCTCTGAACACCGGTGAATGCCTTTACCTGAACAGAAGTGTTCAGAAAGTGCGAGCGCTCTCCCGCTGGAAAGGCCACTTGATTGAAAGTGTGGGCTGGAACAAATTTCTTGGTTCAGAGACCAACACCGGGCCTATCCTGGTGGGGACAGCCCAGGGGCAGATCTATGAGGCTGAAATCTCTGTCAGTGAGGGAAGTCTCTTCAGCACTAATCCTGACCAGTACTTCCGACAGGTCTACACTCTGGAGGAGGAATCGGGACCTGCCCCAGTCTGCTGCTTGGAGATTGAACGAGGGATGGAAGGGAAATTTTTTATTATAGCTACCACTCGAAAGAGGCTCTTCCAGTTTGTTGGCAAAGTACCCGAAGGGACGGAGCAGCAAGGCTTCAGCTCCATATTTGCTATGCATGCTGACCATTTGCCCAGCTTCCGTGAGTTTCCGGCCAACCTTGGTTTCAGTGAGATAGCCTTTTACACCCCAAAACTGCGCTCCAACCCACGCTCCTTTGCTTGGATGATGGGAAATGGTGTTTTATATGGTACCTTGGATTATAGCCGTCCTGATTCAATTTTGAGTGATGAACGTGTCTGGGTTTATCCTTCTGATGTTGACATAACTGTGAACAAGCCAATATCCATTGTACTTACCCAGTTCCACTTCCTGTTGCTGCTGCCTGATCGGGTGAAGGCTGTATGCACTCTAAATGGGCAGGTTGTTTTTCAGGATCTGTTCCTGGAGAAATTTGGCTTACTGACACGCATGATCAAAGATCCCACAGTCCAGCAGATATGGATTCACACTGAGAAGGTAGTGTTCCGCTACCACGTCCAGCGGGAATCTAGAGATGTGTGGAAGATGTATATGAATATGAACAAATTTGATTTAGCCAAAGAGTATTGTAAAGATCGTCCAGAGTGCCTAGATATTGTACTGGCAAAAGAGGCAGAGCACTGCTTCCAGAACAAGAGGTATCTAGACAGTGCGAAATGTTACGCGCTGACCCAGAACTACTTTGAGGAAATTGCCCTTAAGTTCATTGAAGCCAAGCAAGAAGAGGCCCTGATGGAGTTTCTGATTAAGAAACTAAGTAACCTGAAGCCTTCTGAGAAGACACAGACCACTCTGTTGACCACATGGTTAACGGAGCTGTACCTGAACTGGCTGGGTATATTGGAAGGAGATCCCTCACAGCGAAATCTCTACCTGGACACGCGGGAGAAGTTTCGCACTTTCCTGAGCAGTCCTAAAAACAAAGACTGTCTATTTAATAACCGGGCGTCTATTTATGAGCTGTTGGCAAGCCATGGGGACACAGAGCACATGGTCTACTTTGCAGTCATCATGCAGGACTACGAGCGCGTAGTAGCTCACCACTGCCAGCATGATGAGTACGATGAAGCTCTAAATGTGCTGTCCAGGCACAGAGACGAGAAGCTGTTTTACAAGTTCTCTCCAGTCCTCATCCAGCATATTCCCAAGAAGGTAGTTGACGCTTGGATTTCTATGGGCTCTAGACTGGATGCCAGGAACCTCATTCCAGCCCTTGTTAACTACAGCCAGAGTGCCAGCACCCAGCAGATCAATGAAGCCATTAGATATATGGAGTTCTGTGTCTATCAGTTGGAGGAAACCCAGCAAGCCATTCACAACTACCTGTTGTCTCTTTATGCCTTGTGCCGGCCAGACTCACTGCTATCGTACCTGGAGCAAGCAGGAACCAACCCAAACAGGATCCACTATGACCTGAAGTATGCATTGCGCCTGTGTGCAGAGCATGGGCACCACCATGCATGTGTCCATATTTACAAAGTCATGGAATTATACGAGGAGGCTGTGGATCTCGCCTTACAGGTATGTGTGTGCCTGTGCACGCATGCTGTGATATACAGGAGCGTAGCTTGTTCGAGTTATCTCAAACAGTTGAGCACTGAGAGGAAGTGGACAGACTCATCGGTATGGGAGGTGTGCAGCTAAGTCTGGGAAGAAAGACCTGACTCTGTTAACATACTTCTGTGCTTTCACAGTTGTTTTCAGGAGACAGCTGACTGACAAGCCATCACTGAGGGTAGGGGCATGGAAAGTACGAGGGGGGAGTACTGTCTGTCTTAAGCTCAGTCTCTAATGCAAGTTACATTTAACATATCTGCATTTATGCAAGACTTGTATAGCTATTGTTCAGGATTCTAATTACTTCCTATTCCTAGCTGTGATAATTATCACAGAAGAATGCCTTTGTCAGCTTAGTCTGAGCTTCAGGGAAATGTAGGATTGTTTTTCTATTGTCGTTGCTATGTCTTTGGTGAAATGTGTGGCCAGCAAAGATACTGTAACATGGCTTATGTGCCCTTTTTGTAGTGCTGTGCTTTGTTGTTCTTTCCTGGGTAGCAAGCACATCTTCAAGGAGGAGCACCAGTGGAGAGGAGAGCTTTCACTTGTAAACAAGGAGCAGGCCAGTAGTGCAGTCCTAGGCAATAGAAGTTTTCTGTTAATGCCCCCTGTAAGGGACAGCTGTTGAAGTTAAATGGTGGATAAACAAAGAGGGAAGCTTGACTCAGTTTCCTTGTCTGTCCAACTCTAGGTGGATGTTGATCTTGCCAAGTCCTGTGCAGATCTTCCTGAAGATGATGAGGAACTCCGGAAGAAGCTCTGGTTGAAGATTGCTCGCCATGTTGTTCAGGAAGAGAAGGATGTCAAGAAAGCAATGGCCTGCCTCTCCAGCTGTGCCCTGCTGAAGATTGAGGACGTCCTGCCATTCTTTCCAGACTTTGTCACTATTGACCATTTCAAGGAGGCAATCTGTAACTCCCTGGAGGACTACAACAAGCACATTGAGGAGCTGAAAAGGGAGATGGAGGAAGCCACACAGAGTGCCAAGAGAATCCGAGAGGACATCCAAGAAATGAGAAATAAGTATGGCTCTGTGGAGCCTCAGGAAAAATGTGCTGCTTGTGACTTCCCACTTCTAAACCGCCCTTTTTACCTTTTCCTGTGTGGTCACATGTTTCACTATGACTGTCTTCTCCAAGCAGTTTTCCCAAACCTTCCTGCCTATAAGCAGGCAAAACTTGAAGATCTTCAGAAGAAGCTGGCAGCTACCAGTCAGCCTTCCAAAAGCCACCATCGTCCCAAGGACGCAGATACCATTAGCTTGGGGAAGGGGCAGCAGAGCCGAGAACAGATCAAAGCTGACATTGATGATATTGTGGCAGCCGAATGTGTGTACTGTGGTGAGCTGATGATCCGGTCCATTGACAAACCTTTTATCGATCCCCAAAAGTATGAAGAGGAGATGCAAAGCTGGCTGTAGTTTTCCAAATCTGCAACTGTCAATGGACCAGAGTGGTTTTGTTCATAACTTGCGAAGCTTCTGTGGTGGGGATATAACCTCCAGAAGCAGGACCGCAGTGGCTTCAGTGGAACTCTAAGGAAAGAGTAGTGGGGTCTTGTTATCAGGATTACAGTGAACTAGTCTTGAAAAATGGGGAGATATAGCTATGACTGTCGAAGAACTTGGACAATAATTAGAGATAACACTGGAATATATTTAGCAGATGTTTGCTGGTTGCAGTTCTTCTGAGGTTCTCAGTGTGAAGCTAATGGAGTGCCTTGTCCAGAAGGAATTGGGAACAGCCTGTGATTTGTCTTCCCTGTTGTGTGGTATTTGTTTTGGTGAAGACAAGCTTAAAGGGAAAGTTAGTGAAGAACACTAAGTAGTGTAGTCTTCATCACTCTCAAAGCTAGAATTGCCTTCTGTTTCCTTTTTGCCGAGAGTCTATAAGCACGTACATGGAAAGAACACGAAAGGACAAATGCTCTTGCGTATATATTTTGTAAACATCGTGCTACACAAATACATGTTTCTACACAATGTAATACAAGAATGTGTATCATTCTCAAGCAGGAGTGTCTCATAATACACTGAAGTCATTTGCCTGTAATTCAAGGTGTGTAATTCTTTCCCACAAGCTTTATGGATGAGCCCATACATTTGACTTTCCTCTAGGCAATACTTCCTTGCCTGTTCACCCTTTCCTCCCTCTCTCCATCCTATTTCTACGGTGACTGGCTGTGTATAGTGGGCCTTGGTTTTGTATTCACCCCAAACCAAAACTGATATATGCAGTAGTAATGTTTCAACCAATACTCTGCAAGCAGGACCTGCTGTGGTCCTCTTCAAGCTGCGCTTGAGCACTAGGCTACAGATCTAGTGGTAGGTTCCCTCAAGGGTAGGGTACAGAAAAGTTCTGTTGGTATGAAATTTGCTTTGCCATTTGAAGCCAGTACCTTGTGACCAGGCAGTCTTTTGCCTTCCTGGCAGTATTTGATACTTTCTGGAAATGGCTGCAGTTCGATGCTTCTGTCTGTTGCTCTGACTTGGAAAATTCTTCCCAGCAGATGGCGATCACTACATTGTGGGTGAGGGAACAAAAAATTTTCATCAGTCGTTTAGCAGGGTTTCCTTGTTTTATTTTTGAAAAACCAAAATTTTAATGAAGCTCTGCTGTTTGGGGCTGAATCACAAAGGTAGTAATTGGCAGAAGAATGCCATGATCTAAATGAAAAATGATTATTCGCTAAGGCAATAGAAAATACTGTCTTCTGAAAAACCTCTTCAGTTCTTTCACGAGAATGTATGTGCTTGTCTCGATTACCTCTCTCAATCTGCTAGTCACTCACCCCATTTGTAGGGTCATAGAAATGGGTCTTCACATCACTGGAATGGAATATAAATTGGTTTTCTCAAGGAGCTGACCTAAGAATTTTGATAACCATTCAGAGCTCCAGAAGAACATCCATGCTTTTGTTGGGAGCTTCAGCCTGGAATGAGTGAATTTCATGTGTGTAAAATTACAGGAGTAATAACAACTGGAGCTGGCAGTAGGAAAACCTCGGGTTTTGGAATCCTCTTTTCATTGTTGAAGCCGTGGGATAGGCAGTCTCCTTACCACCTGGTAGTGTTTGTTGCTGGCTGGCTTATCAGGAACCGCTGTTTCAGTGGTTCCATTAAGCAGTGGTTCAGAAACCCCACATGCTGTGGTTTTCTGTGTCTCTGGATAGCCTTTTGCTTTGAATAAGTTGATGGGTCAAGCAGAAGAATCTGTGATGAAAACTAAATGGGATGGCTTTTGAAGTTCAGCATTAAACCTGTAATAACTGGTCGCTCCTGAATCATCATCTTTTCATGTAAGGAGTTTAATATTTAAGGTTGTATGTGTCATTATAAAGCAACAGTACCCCCCCACCCAAACTAGTCTCCAGTCAAAGGCAAGTGGCTGTTTTTTCTGCCCTCCACCAGAAACATGAGTAGCAGCTCATTCTGATGCAGGGAGTATTTTCAAGTTACTTATTTTCTTTGAGATGGTTGTAGTATTTGTTCCGTCTGTTTAATTTTGGGTTTTTACAGGATGCTTTCCTGGTATATTAGAGTTGTTATAGGTCTCCATTCTTTTCCTGTTAGTGCTGCAGAACAGTCGCATCACTGTATGTTTCTGTTGTGCTCTGAAGATTAGCAATATTATTTGCTTATATACCATTCCAGGGAGATCTGTTTGTCCATAATATTGGAAGAAGCACGTGTCTGTGGGAGCTGAGGCATAAAACCCCTCAAGTCTTTGCGTGAGATGAGGTGGTAGGGGAAGGCACCTCAAGAACCTAATGATTATTCCAGTCTTAGGTATTAATATGTCTCAGTTAATGAAATTAGAACTAGGTATTTTTTTAATGACTAGTATGTAACTTTCTTGGAGGGCTTTAGGCTTGTGCACAAGATAAATATACCACAAATCTCCTCCTTCCTCATCACTGTTAGCTGAAAAATCTTTTAAGTCATTTGCTGTCAAGGCTGTGGAGAGTGTCAGTGAGTGCAAAGACTCCAGCAGTAAGCGGCTAGTGCCAGAAGTACAGGAAGCTACATAAAGATATCTTTTGAGCTTTCCTTACGTTGTCACATGCTTCAGAAGTTTCAATGACCACTCACCTGGGCTTCTTGGCAATTTTGCAATATCACCCAGTGAAAAAGGTAAGAGGGATTTTTGGGGGGGGGTGGAGGGAAATGAACTGTTTACTGTTTTCCCATAAATCTAATCTGCAAGGTCTCTTCCTCTTTGCTTTCAGAATAGCATTTTTATCTTTTCTCCTTATAACTTCAGCACAGTTACATTTTAGAAATCACAGCCCTTTGTATGGTTTTTCTTAGCTGTGAATGAACTGTGTACCAGCTGTTACAAATGATGTGGCCTTGGGTCTTGTCCTTCTCTGTGTGAATAACCCCTACCATTTAGTTTAATGCAGCTGGAGAACAGCCTGACCAAAAGGGTCGGTGGGGGGGAGCCCCAGCCCTATATAACCGGAACAAATATCTGCAGCTAGATTTATGCTAAAGAAATTTAATTGTGCAGGCAAGGCCTAAAGCAGCCTTGTGCATACTCCCTCACCTCTCCTAGGCTTCAAGGAAGGGAGTGGGAAAATGCTGTGAGCTGGGGGAGACAACGGTGAGTTTGTGTTACAGAAGAGTTTGTAGAGAATTTCAGATGCGCTTGCTGTTGGTCTGTTGGAAGCAGCTACCTGGAGCGCTGGGAGCTGTGTGTTTTGTCTTTCTAAAAATAAATGACTGGGCTGGAAATTTAGGAAGGCAAGTTCTTAACAAGCCACTAGATGTCAGTGCTGTCCATTTAAATACAGGACAAGAGGGAATGGGCACAAACTTGAGCACAGGAAGTTCCACCTAAACACGAGGAGGAACTTCTTTACCTTGAGGGTGGCAGAGCACTGGAACAAGCTGCCCAGGGAGGTGGTGGAGTCTCCGTCTCTGGAGACATTCAAAACCCGCCTGGACGCGTTCCTGTGCCCCCTGCTCTAAGGTGGCCCTGCTCTGGCAGGGGGTTGGACTAGATGATCTCCAGAGGTCCTTTCCAACCCCATGAGGTTTGCTGCAGGCAAGCTAAAAGTATTCTGTAGCAGAAGGGAAGGTACATAACAGTATGGAATTGAAGCAGGTTCCCAGTGCCTTTTGTGGGCGAGAGTGGAGACAGACCTGTAAGGTAGTTATTGGTGGCAAAGATGCTAAAAAAATTGTCAGTAACTAAAAGGCAATTTCAGTTCATGGATCACTGTTTTTCTGGTTTTGAGTATCAAAAGCTGTTAACAAATGAATATCAGTCCTCTTCTGTGTAATTGCATTCTAGTGCAAGTTCCTACAGACCTAGCTGGTTTGGTAAACTGTAGAGATTATCCCCGGGCTTGGAATTGCAATATCTAGTGGCCTTGGATCTGGCCATTTTTGGTTGCTGCTTCTTTATCCTGTCCCGGCAGCAGACATGTGAGCCAGCTCCTTAATTGCCTGAGTTCACATCTAGTGTGTTTTGTTAAAAGCATCAGTACAGTTGGGTTTCTAATATGATACTGGACACTTGACTTGCATGAAGAGAGAATTTAGTGTGTTTGGTTTTGCCTTTGAGTTGTGGGGTCATAATCCCAGTAAAGGGTCAAATGGGAGTAGGAACATCTTGTACTCCATCAAAATGAGATGTTGTGGTTTGACTCAGACTGTAGTCGTGTATTAGCATGTAGTTCTTGGAATAGGTAGTTACCATTCATTGCTGCCCTGTCACTGTCAGCATATAGACTGTCTATGCTTATGAGAGCAAACACTTAGCCTCTTGTAGGAACTTATGGGAAATCTGTTGTTTCTTGTATCACTTCATCCAACAACCCTGTATTGAGCTGTGAGAAGACAGACTGAAAACGGGCCTTTTCCTTGCAATAAGTGTGCTGAGCTCAAATTTAAAAAAGACTTAGGAATTTTGGATTTTTAAATTATTATTATTTTTATTCAGACAGATGAAGTATTTTTCTCCAGAATAGATGGAGTACTGCGTGGGTCGCTGTGTATGTGTAGGGCTTATGAGAGAATCTTTTGGCATCCTCAAAGCAGAGAGCGGCTGGCTGGGATCTCATATCCTTTTTGTACATGGAGGAAGGGATGCCCTAGCAAGGAGAGGGAATGGTGGTTTCTATAAAATAATATGGCTTAACTTTATGTATCTGACTTCAGACAAGCTTCTGCAGTGGAACTGCAATAGTGATGAATCTGTACTTTTCACAATGAGGTGCTGAAGAAGGAAAGGCTCATTTCCTTTGGAATAGGAATTTTGGTAAAATTGAAGAGCTTAGGGCTTCGAAGTGGAACATTACAGGAGTGCCTTAAATTTGCAGTGGGTTGTGTATGTGTTCAGCTCCTAAACTATCTCCTGTCTCAGATCATGCCCAGCCCAGACCTTAGACTTTATGAGCCCTGTAGGATTTGAGCTTTGTGATTTTGGAGACTTGTGATGCTTCCCCCTCAACTCAGCGTTTGGGTTTTTTCACTCCCAGATCTCATGGAAAGGCATCAGGCTGCTTATTTGCAGCTTTGAAGCAACCTGGCCTGCAGCTGCTTTCAGGTGGAAGGAGGGGAATAAGATTAAACAAACTTGTTAGATCTACCTGTTGAAACTGGTTGGGATAGAGAGAAAAAGGGGCTCAGGCATTTCCTCTCTGTAATGGCCAGAGGTATTGAAGGCAGCTTGTTTGAGTAAGACTGGTTGCTTAGGAACAGGGAAGCTACAGGAGCACTCTAAGGTTACAAATACAGCTACAACTAATCCTACAGACTCACTTTGTCATTGCGGGGCAGCTCAGCAGAGGACAGTTTCCAACTTGCAGCAAGTCACTCTTGGGTTCAGGCTTCCTGCAGTGCTTCACAGCCCATATGATGGTGGTTTGATAGAGCTGTTTTAATTCATCGCTTGAGCTGCAGAGCTTGGTTGGTGTGGGAATAAGCACAGCTGATTTGTGTATACAACATCAGGGTGTCTTGCTGCGCAGAGATTTCCATCATATGCTTCCAAACACCACATAAATACCCTTGTCTTACAAGGAGTGTACAGGCTGTACCTGGTATGTGTCAGGTGGTAATGTTGGTATTTCCTTCGTGTGCAGGTATTAATATATTCCTTCTGTGCTGCTGTGTTGTCTGTAGGCTGGGTTGTCTTCAGGGGAGGATTTGAGATAGCCTTTTGTTTGTTTAACGTGTAGTTTGCTTCATCTGTAACTAAGAATACTACTGGTAGAGGTTTTTGCAATTAAAGTGTTTGGGAGAAGCTGAACCATAGCCTGCCCCTCATTTTGTGCTCCGTATTGAATGGTTCATTGTAGGTGACAGCTTATATAAAAAGGATTGAACAGTTGGTTTGGTATCCAAAACAGATATTTTCCACTTTGTGCAATTGGAATCCAAGTGCTGGTCACTTGGCATGGCACATGATCTTCGGAACACAGCCTGAACTTGGAAGCTGCTGGACTCCATTTAAGCACATATCTGTGTTTTCCAATTAATCAGTTGTTCGACAGTCTTTTTTCATCTCTGCATGTACATACTGAATAGATTTTCTAGTAAATAAATGATTACTGTGGAACTAGGTTCATAAGACAGTTGTTCCTATCTATCGATTCCCTTTTATTTTCCCATGTTTGTTAAAAACAAGGTGCACGGTGTGGTTTTGTCTGAGAGTAGATCTGACGTGTTTTGTTCTCTAATGTTTCATCTCTGTTCCTCTTTTCACACACAAGGGCGTATATATTGGGCCAATGCCTTTGGATGAATCAGGAATGTCACAGACAAAGAGGAACACGAAGGCTGCTGTATTAGTTTATTTAGGACTTCCCTCTACAGACTCTCCATGACAATTATTAGCAGCTGCCCTGTCTGGTTTGGATGGCTGTTGCGTGTTTTTCATCATGGGAACAAGATGTCTGGTAAGAACCTGTGAAAGTACAGGTAGTCAAAAATTGTTGCTCTTTGGCTAATTAAAATGGTTCTAGCAAAATAGTCCTTGTCCAGTTTTTCTCATAGTAGCTATAATATGTATAGCTGATCTAAATAAAATAATATTCCATGTATAGCTGAACCATATGTTGCCATCCTTGATAACAGGGCCATAAATTTAGATCAGCTCGTGCTGTTTGAAAGAACTGAGCAGAATGTTGCTGGGTGAGGAGGAAACTGAGAGTTGAGGCTTACTCTGGTAGATGTCCCGATTCTTTGTGTAATACTTGCCCGTGTGACACAGCATGACTGTCGCAGGGCGCCATCTGCATTTGTGTTACAGTGGTACGTTCTGCTGAGCAGCCTTTTTGGGAGAAAAGCACTTCCTTATGTTCTGCAGTCTGTTTCAAACACTTGCCTGCTTGCCCAGTTAATGAGATTGGAATAACTAGGACCATGTAATCTTTCTGCTATGTTCTTCTGAAAGGTTGCTTATGGTAATCCTCAGTATGTGCTTCAAAGACTTGCAGTGGCAGGCTTTCCAAAGCAAAAAATATGTTAGTACAGGAAACATCTAGTGGAAGCAGAACATACCAAAACCCATTCCCTAATAAGCCAGAGTTTGCTCTCATTCTGTTGCAAATTCTTAGTGAGAAAGCAAGTATAAACAACAGAGTAACTTTTGAAAATTATTATTATTTCCTTCAACTCAGACTTTTCAAGGAACACATGAAGGACAGAAATGTCCTGTGAGCTTGAGTGGGTGCAAGTCAGTTAATGTGGACTTTTCTGTTTATAAGGAGCATCTTTTGAAATTTGTCGCTGGCTGTTGGTTGAGGAATGTCTTGTGATCCTTGATCTGCTTGTACACACAGCCGGTTTTAGGAGACTGTGAAGCGGAACAATGTATAGCAGCAGTCAGTAAGCCAACGTTCTGGCAATACTTTCTTTGCTGGTGTAGAATCAGGGTTTGCTCCTCGAAAGCTGGTTTTCTCTGCATCAGGGTTACAGAAGCAGTAGGAAGTTTTCAGAATAATCTGAAATGGCCCTTGTACCTGGAAAGTGGTAACTGCATGGAATGGAGTGATTCAGTACTGCATTTCAGCAGCTTTGAGTTACAGTGAGTCACTCACTTGATGCTGTGGCATCTGAGCCAAAAGTAAAGGTGTGGATTATTTGCCTGCCCGGCATCTTGTCCTGCCCTGAGTTACGCTCCGAAGAAAATAAAAAACTTGGGAAGTTCGGGCTGAACTTAGTTTGAAATGAGGAAGTGGGAAGAATTTCTGCCCACAGCATAGATGTTGCTTTCAGTCCTTCGGCACGTCTGCATAATGCTTGTCCAGAGCAAGCTTGCTGAACACTCCTTGTAAATCAGCCAAAATCTGTAGGTAGGGTCTTGGGCACAAGTTTAAAGTGGTCTCTTCTTATCCCCTTCTTCACATGTCAGAACGCTTCCGGAGCTGACTGCCTCCTTACGAGACCCTGAATTAACAGTGATGGTGGAGCCATTTCTTAGTGACGCCTGACATTTTGTACCTTTTTTATTCATTCTTCTGTCACTGGGACAGGCACCAGCTCAGCAGCCACCTCTGTCTCCCACTCACTTCTTTCACCTTCTCCGCTTACTGCTCTAGCAAAGAACTTTTTGATTCTGACAAAATACTAAATCTAGGAAGGGTTAATAAGGGGGTAAACAGTGAAACTCCCTGCCACTGAGCTTGGAAACTAATGCAGAAAGGAAGAGAATTATGTGGAGAGGGTGACAAGAGGCCCATTGGCTTGCAGGTGTCAGAGGGATGAAACATGGGAGACAGACCAAAGCTGTGCCAGGGTAGTGTGATCAATGTAGCTTGCAGTCTTTTATTCCAGTACAGCAGAATTAGTACAGACTGTGAAAAATACTTGCTTCTGGCCAATCTCCCTTTCCTGAAGGGTGTACTACTTTTCTCTGAGTCACAGACAGGAGCATCAAGGGAAGGTTGTGAGGGGAAAGGTAGTCTCAGATTTTATCATTTGCAGGAGTCGCGGAGGGTGATCTACAAACCTACACTGGTGGAACAAGGAGTTAGAGAGTAGGGCAGAGCATGCTTTGGATTCAAGAGGATTACTGATGTAACAGCTCACCTAGATGCTGCTAAGTGTTACACCTGGCTTTTAGGTGCTTTTATTTCCTAAACCACCCTGTCTGTATATTGAAATACTCAGGATCCTTAAAATGCTCTTAGATGCTTACAGAGCTGAGTCACTACTAAGGTGTCAGCAGGACAATTAAGTGTTAAGCCTTTGAACTAATGCCACCTCTCACTTGCCCAGTGTAGCCGTTCAGAGCTGCCTAAGCAGTGAAGCAATAGGATGGCTGTTTTAACAAAGTTTGACCTTAAAATCTGAAGAGATTGCCCACAGTAGTACGGTCATGTTGAAGAACTGAATCTGGATCTTCTGTATTTTTTCACTGCTTTTGTGGTGTCACAAATGATGTCTGAAGAGTATTTGGCTTTTCACTCTGCCCTCTTCTTTCTAACTTGTACCATTAATGCATATGGGAGGCTGAAGATGGCTGGAGAAAGTATTCCTTCTATTGACAAACAGATATCTGATCTTGCAGAGAAGAAACTGAGTTCTTCTTCCCCCTTTCAAGATGGGGTCACGCAATATCCCCGTTTCAAAACAAAACCAAAACCCAAAAACGTTGTGTGGCAAATCTCTCTCTACCAGCTGTATTTCTGTTCCCTTTCTGAAAGTTTTAAATTATCTAATTTGGGTCAGGAACTATATGGAACCCTTGGTTTTTGGGAGCAGTCCAAGTTGGTAGCCCACAAAAAGTTATTGTGTCCAGATGCCTAGTGTCTGTGGGGATGTAAATGAAGTGAACCAGCATGTTGCAGGCTGCCGCTGTTAGGTGGGGTTTGCAGTAATGTCCTTGAAATGCTGAATTAAAAAAAAAAAAGCTGCTGGATTTGAATAAATGGGGGTGTTGCTCTCTGCCCTAATGGAATCCGCCGTGTATCAAAATCACCCCTTTCCTTTAATAGCAGGAAGGAAATAAGATCTGTATCTCCTGGGAACATGCTTCTAAAACCAACTTTCAGTTGCATTCCTCTGTCTCCTTTTAGTCCCTTTGAATAGTAACGGTTCATGTTCTCACTTTTTAGTCACAGGAGCCTGGATATTAGATCACTCAAGGATGTTGTTTTTCTGTCAGAGTCTCATTAACATCTTAGCTTGGGTGTTGGCGCTCCTCTCCCATGTTCAGGTGCCTAATAAGGATTCTTATCGCCCCAAAACACTTACTTTGGATCCCAGCCCAGCATGCGTGGGCATTGGCAGCATTTGGGTATTTATAGGGATTTCTACTTCCATCCTTTCTTTGGGCCACTTTCTTACATACTACAAGAATTCCTTGTTCCTTCCGTGCTCCAATGAATGCAACACTCCCAGGGTGGTGTCTCGGCAGTAGATGTTATTACGTACCTTTCCAGCTGCTGGGGCCAGTGCAAGCAGGTAGAACACGGCAGTGGCCTGCAAGGCAAAGTCACACGAACAAACAAACAGGCACTGCCTTTTTCACCCCCTTCCATTGAGTTTTGGGAGATTACTTAAACTTGCCGATTTATTGTGTCATTGTTAAACTCTGACACCTTGACATTTCGAGCACTATTACAATGGGATTAGAGAGGGTCAAATGCTCTGAACATTTTTCTCTTTGAAATTGTCCTCTGGGTCTATGCGGAAGGGCAGACAGCATGGATGGGATCTTTCAAACAGTACGGTACTGGTTTTATTTTGATTCATTCTTTGAAAGATGAATCAATAAAGTCTGATTCTTACAGAGGTCTTTACAGTTGCCACTTCAACTTTCATCTCTCATTCTCTAGGTACTTGCGGTAGAGAAGGGTGGCAGCAGTGGTAGTCCCTTGACAGCTCCACGTGTGCAGAGTAGCTCAAAGCGTTTGCTGGCCAACCAGCCAGCTGACGACAGGAATGCAGAGCAGCAACTTCCCCTCTGCTTCCCTTAGTGGAGGCGCTGGCTGGGTTTCTCTCTTCCACCCAGCTGCTGTTTCCCCCCAAAACTGGTAGGAATCTGGTAACTTTGAGACTCTGCCTCATTCTGGCATTCAGTTGAAATCTGTCAGTATGTCTCTGTTGGGAGCTCAGCACCAGTAAGTGTGATTTTTAAAACACTTTGTTTCTTTTGTAAGCGAGAGGAGTAATGTGAATCTTATATCTGAGCTGCTGTAATCAAGACTTGGAAGGACTATGTAGAATGGAGCAGGACCCTGAATGGACGGCTGGAGAAGGAAAACCTGCAGGGGACATATTTTAAGCGTTTCTTATCAGAAGGCACGGAGAGACTAGATTAGGAGCCATTACTTGAAGGAGTCCGTAGCATCCTCTGTGTCTCATTAACAGATGGTTCTAAGAGGCAACCGTGGAAATGCAAACTCATGCGTGTTTGTGCTTGCTCTGCTCTGTGCCTCTCCTGGCAGCGCTCGCTGGCATAATCTGTTGGAAATTAACCTTTTGCTTGAGGTATCATTACAGAGGCTAGTATAATTTATCCCATTGCCTGCGACAAATCTGTGTCTCCCTTCCCCCCCACCCCCCGCCTTCACACACTTCCCAACAAGAAGAAATTCTGTCAGAAAGGTAGAGAAATGCTGGGTGTAGGATCTCACTCTTGTGACAGGCAAACTTTCTTCTCCTGCTGTAAGTTTTTCTGTGCTTTCATTGCCAGGATTGTCCACACAATCCTCTACCCCAATTACCCATTGATTAGGGCTCCTCTGGTAATCTGCCAGATGCAGGTTTGTTACCAACAGATGGCAGAAAGCATTTGAGGTAATGAGAGAAAGGATAACGATTGCTGATCTGCATAATAATCAGCTTGTGAACAGGTTTCATGTTTTTTTCTGTTTCCACTGGCTCAAAGATTGCACTGTCAGACAACCGGGTACCTCGGTACCTCCTCTTGAGTTAAAGAAATAGTAATGGAGGAACCCATTTCTCCTGGCCACTGTTAAGGTTTCTGAAGATATGTGTACTCTTCACCGCTGCCAGATTAAGAATTTATCTAGAGAGTCAGAGATTGTGCCCAGAGTGCTAGGAATGAACATTCAGTCCTTCTGCAATCAAGACCTCTAACCAGCCAATGTGGTCAGAAATGCTTTCCCTTCTGTCTTTTCCAAGACAGTTTTCCCCAGCTCTACCACAAGCCGTGAAGATCCTTGACCCCCTTGGACCAGCATCATCTTTGCACTGTGCAATGCCTAGCCTGAAAAACTGACTTTCCACTTCCGTGTGTTTTGGAGTTCTTCAACCCAGTTCTGCAGCCACACCATTGCCACATAAAAGTCTACATATAAACTATTCTGGAGTCCTTGCAGGAAGAAGTCCTCTCTGACATACTCTAGAACAGTGTTACAGGAGTTATATATGCTACTGGCTCCCTGTGCTATGCAATACCTGTAGTACTGATTTTTACTGTTTGAAATCTATATGCATTTAGACTGTTTCCATTAGTAACTGTCCCTATATAAAACAAGCCGTGTAGCATGCATCCAAAAGTCATCTTGGTGCCGTTTGCTGTGAATTTTGGCAGAGGATGTGGGTTGAAGAACTTTCTCAAAAAGTAGCCTTACACATGTGCAGTAGGTGCTAATGCTGGACTGTTCTCCATTTATTCCCCAGGTGGGCTGGTAGACGTGGTGGACAGGTTTCCACCAAATCCCTTTACTTTATGAAATCCCTTTCTTCATTTAAGATCTAGATGGTGTTTTTTGAAATTTGGACTTGATTCTACTGAATAGTAAATGTAGATGATTTCCCTGAGAATCCTTTCTTTTTACCCTGGGTGCTGATAATACAGCAGCCCCCTGCCAGTTCTCTGGAAGGATGATGTGTATCATAATCTCATCTCTATCATGCACAGCCATGCACTTGTTGCTAGTAATTTTAGTGTCTGAACCTTACAATGAAATTGCCTGTCAGTGTGTCACAGATGTACAATCTGGAGGAAAGGGAGGATTTTCATTTTTGAGTTTATATTCTAAAGCAACAGGCTTTACTATTAAATCATAATGCTCTGTTACACACATTGCTGTTGGTTACAGGATTTTCCTGTCTTTAGCCTGGTATCTAAGGAAACGATGCCTGGGCGTCTGAGCTCACGCACATTTGTTATATCCTTTTTTTTTTCCCTCTGTGTTTTCTGTCTACAATTTCTGAATCTGTTTGCCAAGTGCAATTTTGTTTCACACATATGCTGTAAAGATACTGACTTCCTATAAGTTCCCTGAAAATAAGTGATGGGGACAGGCTCTTCTTTGTAGCTCCATAGACAACACCCATGGTGCACACTCAGAATTTGAGATACTAGAGAATCCATGTGAAAGGAAAAACGGGGAGGCTGTGGCCAGAGGAAAAACTTCATCTGATGCTGGGGCTTGTTAGACACATGCGAGTCCAAATGCTAATTCATACGGCAGCCATCTTCTCTAATTCGACTTCTGTAGCTGCTTGTGAAAACTAGTTATAGTAGTCACTGTGGGGGGAAAAAAGAAGTTCCTTGTATTTTTCAGAAGCTACCTACAACTGTCCCACCACCTCCACCTTACAGCCTATCCTTGTAGGCACCTGTGAGACACTTATTAACGTGTTCTGCTTAATTTCTGGGTAGAGAATGGCTGAACCATTTCCTGCGTTAGAAAGACCGATGTTTCTAAAGAGACGTGGGAGCTTTTAGCCATTCTGTTGGACAGGTGACCCCTGATTAAGTTGGGTCTTGCCCAAAAGCCTAGCAGGGAGGGAGAAAAGCCTGAGGCAGAGATTTCATGTGCATCTGAGCTGGCATTCATTTCTTCTGGCTTGTGGATGACACTAGTGAGCAGTAAGACCTGACAAGGAATGCATAGGGAGGGAAGAGGTGGGAAAAGGGAGGACTTGCATCTCTTGGTGATGATGAGCTATTTAGTTTACTGTATCTCGGGCTGCTGAGGGTTTGGATAGGGAAAGATAACATGTATTCCTAAGGCAGGATGTCTCTTGGTGGAAACAATAACCATGACAAATGGGAGTCAACTGCGAGACTGTGTGTATCCTGACAGCAGCATGCTGGTTGAAAAACAGACTTCTTGGAACTGATCAGAGTGTAAGTAAAAACAAGTGTGTGTGGGGGGGTTGTTTTTGTTTTTTACGTTTCTCCCAAAGAGTGCTGTCTGTTAATACTTCTTGTTTCTTTGCTGTTACCCAGAGTCCTGCCTGGTGTTAACTGATTCCAGGGTGATCAGCAGACTTCAGGGTGCAGTGTTGCTGCAGGGTTAACAATTCTCTGCCATGGGAAGCTGGGGCACACTGCGGCAGGACTGCTTCTTTGAGTGTGCACAGGCCGCTTCGGAGATGGTAACAGCACAGCTGCTGGTAAAGGGCTGAGCTCTTTGTCGGGCAGCAAGGACTGGGGAGAGGCGCCCCTGGTTCACAAAGGGAACTTCTTTAGCTGGGTTCGGCGTATGTGTATGGGGAAGGGAGGCTTTCCAGGAGAAGAGCTGGGATCTGGGCTGTGTCCGTCTCCCCCCATCCCATTAATCTTTCCAAAAGGGAGTTACATTTGTTAGCTAGGAGAGCTGAGTTACTTGACTGCTGGCAGAGGCTAACGCTGCTGAGCTTGGTTCCTCCTGAGGGCGGTACAGCAGGACTGCTCCTACCACTGAATTACCAGGGATCACCTGTAGAGTGAGGCTGTCACACTACTGACAGTGCTTCACAAGATGTACTGGAGCTTCTCCATCAACCTTTTAAGTCAAGGAATGGAGAGTGAGGGTTTATTTAGAGGCAGATAGAAATGCCTCTAGAGTACAGAAACAAAAGCAGAGAGGCTTTAATGTTTTTAGGAGCATCCCTCTCTGTAGGTTTCCTTGAAAGCGTTCTCAAGGCTGCTGTGTGGTGTAATGTCACTTCAAGACCAAAAAAGCTGCTCTTTAACAGGTGAAACATGCTCAAATGAATGAGGCTGCCTTGCTTAAGGCAATGTGTTCAACGAAGCAGTATCCAGAACCCTTCCTGCTGGCTAAAGCAAGGCTAAGCTTAGGAGCCACTGAGCTGCTCTTAATAGCTTATTTTCTCTCTGCTGTTGTCCTGGCTTTGATCCACCTGGTAATACCGTGCACCTCCTGTGAAAGATGCCTGGTGCAGTTTTTTCTTTTTAGACAGCAGAGAGGTGCAGGTGGTTAGGTTCAGAAGCAGTTATTTGTTATTGTGTGCTGTATACCTAGATGCTTTCTCTGACCTTAGTGTTTTTGCAAATGGACATAACCAAAAGGAGTAAGAGGGATTAGAGAACAGGTAACTCCCATTTCTACATGTCTGTCCCATGTTTATTTGCACGTGCTTATCCAGAGTGCTGCTGAACACTTGTGTTTGCTGCTGCTGGAATTGCTGCTCAGCATTCTTCAGAAATAAATGGCAGGAGTTTTATTCTTATCCAGTACACCTGCTTCCACCTTCTTCCTTCCTTCTTTCTATGGAAACCCTCAGCAAAGCCACTTTTTTAAGGCTTCAGAGTCAACTAGAGTGAAAGCATTGCCAATGACTTCACAGAAAATAGTGGCTGGCACATGGCATCTCTAATTCCTTGTAGTGCTTAACTAGGCTGAGAATGCTGAGCTATTCATTAGTGTACATAACACCAGTACTGTGTGGTACTTCAAAGAGGGAATTTAAACTCTAACAGTCCTACTGAGATATTTTATTGCCCTCGGCTTGAGGCCCTTTCTTCCTAGTGAAGATGTCTGGCTTCGTAGGTGTAGATTGCTTTATTTACAGATGGCACACTTTTAATTTATCTTTAAAGGGACTCTTTCAGAGCAGCCCCAGCTCTGGAGTGAATCTGAGCGTGTTTTGTGTGTGATGTGGTGGGTAATTCTGAGAGAGGCCTGGATACTTGCAGACACTAATCCTTCTCTAATAAGAGCTAGGAAGTATTGCAAGCATAAATGGTCTAAGTTTTTGGGTCTCCCCCACAAAACATTCCACTCTGCTGTACATGCTGAGTCCTGGACAGGCTGTGGTGAGGCAGGACACTTGTAAGCCTCTCAGTGCTCAGAAGCTCTAGATAAGTGCTAAGAGCCGCAGAATAGGGATGATGCAGTTAGTGTGTAAGCAGCAGATTAAGCTGAGATGGCTGAACTGATTAGGATCCCCAGCTGTTCTGTCCCTCCCCAAAGTTGTTGCCTTGCAGTGGTGTTGGCTGGGGAGCATCTGAGTAGACGAGAAAAATCAATGCTCAGACTCTTAGAGAACAACTTTTAATTTCTTCTTGAGCCAGCCTGAACGGCTCTGCTAAATAAGAAAGAGGATGTAGAGGCGAGGAGCATCTTATCTCGTGATAGTTTACAGGAGATAGCAAAAAACCTACCATGGAGTTAACTTTGATACATGATGGTGGTAGAGGAGCTGCTATGCCTCTGTACCAGCTGATCCTGCAACGGGGATGCTGCTCGCCAGTCAAGGGAGACGTGGAGGATGGTTGCAGGAAAGGGAGGGGGATTGCTTCATAACTAGCACAGTTTCATCTGCCAGCACGTATGAGAAAGGCCGCAATTCTAGTTTTTGTTCAGCAGGGCTCTTTTCCTGCTCTTAGTTACTGAGCTGACCAAAGGAAACGTTAGGAGTCTATTTTTAACTGAGTATTGATGATTTTTTTTTTCCCTCCCCCCTCTTTTTTTAGTGTGATACTGAGTGAAGGACTCTTCATGCAGTCAAAATCTTTTTCTCAAAATTGATGCAAACCAGAACCAAATAAAACAGCTCATGATAAGTTGCTATTTGCTCAATGATTTTATTCTTTGAAGGTGTAAGAAACCGTACATCTTCCTGGTTCTGATACTTGCCTACTTTTGGCCTTTGAGCCATGTAATGATATGATATTATAAAATGGGAAGAATGATACCTGTGGCAGATGGCTCTGTGGCTATTTCAGGCTCTCAGAGGAGAATATAAGACAGGCATACTTCTGAGTCAGAAAACTCATCAACATGTATATGAAGGGGACAGGGAGAGGGAGGCTCCCAAAGAAACTGTGTTGGGGGTTTTCTGTCCTCTGCCTGGATTGCTGCCAGAACTGCTGATGGAATGAGCGCAGCGACAGATTAAAATTATACTAATCCAGATCATCCAGAAATGCGAGACCCCCAATCATGCGTGAGGAGGCCAGAAAATTAGACTGTTGCCATTTTAAAAAAGAAAATACTCTCTCTTTATGTTCCACTGGGACTATCATGTTGAAATCCAGTGAGCTCACTGCAAGCACCTATTCCGTCCTTGGTGGTTCTTGCTGTTCTTGTTTCATGTCTTCATTTGTCTAGGGGCAACTCGCCTATTCTGTGTTTAATAGATTAATGCTGCTGCTCTCTTAAATGTATGGCATGTTTGCGCTTTGATCTAGATGCATGTAAGTCTTTGAAAATTGTTATTTATAAAAGCAGCGCCTACAGTAGTTATCTAACTGCCCTAAGCTACAGGCTTGAGAGTTCAGGGTGGAGATATGTTGCTTGAGCATTATCAATCATATAATCTCAGCAGGGCCTGGACATACGCAGTGAGGAAGGCAGAGCTTCGATGGACAGCTTTGTTTCATCATTTACAATGTCTTACAGTTGAAATCATTTTGGTCTGTACTGGGATGCCACATCAGCTGAGCTTCCTTTCCCTGCCTAAAAGATAAGCTTGTGGTCAGTTTTTCCTGCTTCTCACTTGAGTTTATGCTTATCCTCTCCTTGGGGTGTTTTTCTGTGTTACAGCAGGGCATCATCTTGTGTATTCTGAGACATCTCATGACTGCCTTTTTTTTGTCTTTTTTAATCTGTCCAGTAAAACTATTCTCTTTGTCACACAGAACGGTTTGGGCTTCAGTCTGGGCTGATGCTACAAGTGAAATGCAATTGGAGTAAGTCAAAAATAGAGGAAAGGGGGATTCTGCTCTGAGGATTGGACATGCTGGAACTGAACAACTTTGTGCACGGACATTAATAGCACTCAGTGTTTCACTTGCAGTCACAGGAGTTTATTTGGAAGCCTGCTCCTGCTTTCACTCATTATAAAAAGTATCAAATGCACTTCCACCAAAAATCTGAGCGCAAGTGGTTGACTTTCACTTGACTCTTGGGTACAAACAAGAACAACATCACCTTGAACGCCTCAAGGCCTTCAAGCAGTCTCGCTGCTCAGAGAGCAGGCCTGTAATAGCATGAGACGAAGAAATCTTGACACTTAAAAAATGAGGTTCTTTTGTTCCTGTTTTAGGCCTCCAGTGTTTGTTACATTTTCTTTTGTAGCAGAGAAGGACAGAAGCTAACTTAGAAAATACAAGTGTTTCAGATCTGCTTTCAGAGTCTGAGCTTAAAAAAAAAAGTGAAGAGAAAGGTGCTTGAGATGGTGACAGAGACTGTTCCATCTTGCTTTATCAAGCTCTTCTGCGCAGCAATGGTGTGAGGAGACACAGCTCTGATCTAAAAGTGGAGTCATAGTGCATAGCAGCACCTTTGTTGTGTGCCATGACTGCATGTGCGATACACAGTGATGCCACGTGGCTCTCCAAGCCCCTTAGGCTTGCCTATGGGGCCCCCCCAGCCTTGCAACTTCATTCCTGTTTCTGTGGAACTGGTACCCTCTGCCTTTTGCAAAAAGAAAAGTTATGGCCATTCCTTGACTAAAGCGGTGCCATTTTTCCCCTCCCTAATGAGCCCCTGCCAAATGCTGTATCTGAAAAGAATCTTTATTGTGTGCAAATTTTCCTCTGCAGCTTACAAGCTGATTGATCCCCTGTGGGCCAAAGGGAGAGTGCCAGGAAAGCAAAGAATTCGCTTCTGCCTTTTCAAGACTAATCCTGAAACACAAGTGATCGCATGCTGGAAAGTGTTTCTGTACGTTTCTGCGAATTATGAGTATAATCCAATACAGCTGTTGTGCTAGCATGTCCCTTCCTCTCCTCCGGATCCAGGTCGGGCCCCTGGATTTTGAAGACCTGTATAGGAAATCTCCACACCTGGTTATACAAGACGTTTCTGCTTGCAGTGAAACTCAGCAGGACCCAATGCTCTGCGTTAGTATTATCGCCTCTTATGCTGCAGAGGGTCCCGTTAAAACTTGGGCCAAGTGTAGAGCACTCAGTTTGGTTTCCCCTGAACCGCAGCAAAGTAGAAGGAGGTGTTTAGGAAAAGAAGCTTCACCTTTGTTTTGTTGGGGGCAGCGCAGCTCCTCAGTCTTCATCTGGTGCCCGGGCAGTGCTAGAACCGGGTGTTGTTCTGTCTGCTGTAGACTTTGTCCTGAATGAGATTGATTTGCAAAAAGCAATGAGGGTGGGGGAAGAGAGGGGGAAAAAATAATCTGGTGCAAACACAAATAATCTGTGAGTGCTATCGCGACAGGATGTATTTGACACAGTTCTGTGGGAATTTCTTCTTCCTTTCCTAAAGGAGAGGAAAGAGAGGAAATATCCACCATTTTCCTTTAATTTAGCCATGTTTTTTAAATTAAAAGAGAGATTCAGAAAGGCTAACTGCTTTTGCAACCCCCGCTATAACCACTGAAGCTGCTCACAAAGCTTACAGGCTCCTCTACCTCTCCAGCGCTGTTTTTCCAGCGATGGAGAAATCTATAGTTCTGGCCCCGTGGCATTTTTTACAGGCGGTAGGGATGTTAATGCTAGAATCTTGGCGACTTTCCAACCAGAGTAATTACATTCTGCTGGCCTGCAATTCTTCCTGCTTCTACACAAGGTCACTTTAGGCACCGACGGAGACAGGGCTGCAACCCGGTGCCCTGCTTTGCCCTCCCCTCTGTCCCTGTGGTCTATCCTCCAGTCACCTTCTCCTCAAAGGAACAGGGAGCTCCTTGCTCGCTCTAAGGTACCCAGTGCCCCGTAAAAATTGAGCTAAGGGAATGGGTCTGAGCAAATCCCCTGAACTGCTGTCATTAGGTTTTGAAGTGTGACCCGATATCCTGCTTCCTTTGATAAGTCGGGTTGGTGTTTTTAGCAGACAGTGGCTCTTTTCTTGTTCTCTCTTTGACCCCTTTTGGAGCCAGTGTGGCACAGCTAATTCATGGAGGAAATTACATTTATTACTTTTCCTAGCAAATGCGCCCTCTCTGCAGTGCCGTTTCGTGCAGGGTAGGGCAGATGCAAGTCAGCCGGCCCATTTTCCTAATTTCATTTGGAAGGATCAAGAGACACCATGCTGGTCTCGCAGGCTGGGGTCTCGGTCCAGAAAGAAAAGGCGCAGCAGGCTCCCGCATTGATGGAATCTATGGCATCGCCCCAAATGTTGGTTTTCCAAAAAAAAAAATAAAAATCTCAAGGACAAAGTGTATCCTTCCAAAACCAAAACAAACTGCCCCAAGAAAACCACACCAGCCTCTGTGACAGCCCTGACTGGGGGGAAGGGGTCTGGTGTTGGGGCTGTAACTCAGACGTGGTTTCAGTGTAGATCTGCTTGTGCTGCCTTTGCTTTCCCATTCTAAGAGGCAGAACTGTCAAAACCCTTGACCAGGAACCCCTGATATTCAAGGCAAATCTTTTTGCGTGCCATGTCTGCACAGTCTCCTCTGTGACTGCGCACAGATCTAAATCTCCAGCCACTAATCCCACAGGTCTTTGTGTATTAATTCTTTACAGTGCCTCTGTGTTTGCTTTCCTCTTACGCCTACCCTCTCTTTGATGTCCCAGCTTGCAGTGTTTTAGTTGGACACAACCTAGGGAGGATCTGGGGAGGGGATAAAACATGTGGGGGAGACATGCTGGCCAGCTTTGGGACTGTTTTTGTTGTAAGAATGCTTTTAGTCAAAATTGCAGATTTATCCTCACCTCTGCTCTCTGTTTTCCTTTTACCCTCCTTAGCCTCTCATTTTCATCTGATTGTTTTTCTTAGAGAGGAGGTGCTAGAAAGAGGTAATCATACCTGATATAATTATACAAAGGTGGCTTGGACAGACATCAGGATGGTCTTACAAGTTTTCTGAATTCAACAGTGCTGTCAAAACAGATGTTAGAGGACTTGGACTCAAATTCATCGTTCTTGTTTGAAAGTGGTAAAAAGTGAACAATCATTCAGAGCAAACATCCGCACCACCTCCACTCCAGACTGAACTTAACACTTGTATGGGTTTCAAAAAACTTATGGGAAGAGTCATGAAAAAAAAAAAAGTGTAATTGCATTTCTACTTTACTCAGACCTGATTCAGTCCTGTGTGCAGGCTTGATGCTGTCTCTTGAAACACAGAAGTGCTGCGACAAAGTCAGGTCTGGAAATAACTCTGAAATCCCATGAGTAGCATACAGCTTAATAGCGTAGCTAAAGGGTAAAAAGACTGATCTAATCGGGAAAGCAGATGACCACCTAATATTAAAGCTGTTTTTTAAAATGTATTAACCCAATTTTTAACCTTGCAGTCAGCTGCCTCAAAAATACTCCTGCCTTTGGCTTAGAGCCAAAGCATCGCTGTGCTACGTGGAATTGCAGTAACCGATAGACAAATTTAGAAAACAAAAGAGAAATAGAAATCGGCATATTTGACACCCCTGTTTGTGATCTCTTGCTATTGTGTTCGTACCATCAGTATGCAGTGCAGTCCACCCTAAGCCAAGGCAGAGGGGAGTGGTACGTCGTGTGCTCGGGGTGTGTGGTTCTGGGGCTTTCAGATGTGCCCAGATGTGCCCCTGGGATGTTAGGCAGAGGTGGGACATGAACAGGCTTCAGCAGGTCACGCTGTCGAGTCACTGCAGCGCTCGGTCCTTCCAGCTCTTCCCCTGATGGCAGCGGGCTTCAGCAGAGAATTTGCTTGATTAAAAAGCACCAGTTTAGGAAGTGGTGGAGAGGCTGCAAGACTGACTAGGTAAAGAGGGCATGTTTGCTGGCAGGCAAGAAAGCAAGGCAAGGAAAAGGGTAAAGTCTGCAGATGGGAGTATTAGTGCCTGCTGTTTGTGGGGCAAGGGCAGAAGGAGCTGCCTGCCAGAAATCTGGTGCTGGCAGAGGGATGCGTACGCACACACACGCACACGGAACGAAGCGTGTGTGTATTCATGGGTGCATATGGCTGAGTCCATGTGCTCAGACATGTGGCATGTTTATGCAGATTCGCTGTATGTATAAACATACCAGGGAAGAGGTCTGCCTTTTCAGAAGTGATTCACAGTTCGGGGTGAGATAACACCTTGCTGCCGTGCGGTTTACTTTGTCAGGAAGAGTTGAGTCCCTTCTGCCTGCAATTGCAACCCTCTACGGAGCAAACAGCAGTTACCTTGGAAAAGCGTTTGGTCTGATGTATCTGCATTAAGGAGCGGGGCATGGAGCCTGCGGTCCTGCTCAGCGCGTGTGTGGGGAAGCCGGGTTCCTGAGAGATGCAACGCTAAAGCTGACGCTGTCGCTGCAGCGACGCTGAATTTTAAGAGCAGCCTCAAGGCTGGGCCTGAGGCCAAATTTACCGACTGTCCACACGCGGGACTGGGTTGAGGGTGAACCAGTGAGCGTATTCAGGGAAAGCGCCTTGAATGAGCTCTGTGTATTTACTTGCCGCGCAGGCAGGTCCCTGCGTGCCGTGCCTGCCCCATCTGCTCTTGTGCCGATGGCACATGACTGACAGGCACACAAAATACCCCAGGCTCTGCCTCAGTTGTCACCTGCCACAGGGGCAGCTGGGATTATAGCTCCACTGCAGCTCAAAGCTAGCCCAGCCTCAATCCCCTCCCTGGTTTGGGCTGCTCAGGTACACATTTTTGCAGCCGTGTCGTGTCAGGAAATGCCTTTACACTTTTTGTGGTTCATTCACCCTTCCTGAGCCACTACCCGACACTGCTGGGACCTTGGAGGATCCCAGGAGTAGGGCGCAGCTTTGTGCCTGGTACTGTTTTATTGAGCTGTATCTAGACACGCGGGTGGTGCCATGCTTAAAAGGCAGTATGCACTGTGCATACAGAAAATCGCTGTTCAGACATGGCATAAAGTTTTTCAGTGACCCAATAGAGAAGTTGCTTGTATCGAGCTAAGCATAGAAGCATAAATAAAAGATAATTTACCCATAAGATGCATGAACTGGAAAATTTGCGTCTCAGCCAACTCTTCTCTGGCATAATCTTGAGGTACTACATCAGCAAATTGCGAAATCAGAGGTTTTTTTCTCTAAAATTCAGTTTACTTTGAAGAAATGGGCAACATACATCTGGCCACAATTACATTCTTAAGAGAGCAACAAAATAGAGACTTGGATTTTTTTTTTGTTTTAGTTGTTTAGGCTCAGATATAATCACTTGTTTAGGTTCCCCACCTCTCTCTCTCTTTCTTTTTCTTTTTTTTGTTCCCACTAAAAGTCTTTGAATCTCTAAATGCCATAGAAGCAGGCAAAATCTGTGTGGATATCAGACAGTGTTCATATTGAAATGGCATGGCACAGTATTACGCTGGACGAGGATGTGTCCAGAAGCGGTTTACCGTACTGTGATTTGTGGCCGCACTTCAACACAAGCACTCAAAGTACTTTGGTGAGCTGGGGCTGAATTCCGTTTCAAGTCCTTGCTCTACAGATGTCTCCAGGCTTTTCTTATGGATGAGTTTGCCATGAGAATGGGGGAAACCTTGGAGCCAAACACAGAGCACAGGCAATGAGGGCAGGTTAAAAAGCATAGACCTGAGCAACACAGAGCTTAAAAATCTACATCGGCAGTTGTAAGGCAGATAGCAATAGGCAGGGGTGGCATAAGAGGATCTGAAATATCCCTTCCTGGCCATGGGATGCACAACCTTCCTCTTGCTGCTGCACAGACCTCTAAGATCTGAGGCCTCATTTGAAAAACACCAGCACCACCACCACCCCCCCGAGCTTTAAGATGCTTTCAGGATTGTGAGCAAAACGTGAGACTGCAGACTCTGCTTGTTTGTCAACATGGAGAAAGCAGCCGCGGTTTCCTGGGCCTGAAGGGTTGCTGGGTGAGATGGGCAGCCCTGACCCGTCTTAGCATGTGTCTTGGATGGCTGCTGGATCATGGTATCCCATTCCTACAGAGTGACCCAACAGCCAACTGGTGCTATGAAGGATTTGTCCGCTAGTGAGTGTAGGATTCGGTACTGCCTGACGCATGGAGTGCAGAAGGATCATCCTCCAACTTTTCCTCTTATTTATGAACATTTTAAAGCCTGTTCTCCCCAGCACCTGAGGGCAAAAGCCACAGAAGGTCACAGGCTGGGCAATTGGCACCAGGCTTTTTCCGTGATGTTAGAAAGGTTCAAGGAATTCTGTTGGTCCTTGGGGAGAACTTAGCATGAGTCTTGGTTAGAAATTAATGCCACTGGTTTGGGTTTGAACAGGTTCAGCTATAGTAGGACTTGGCCGTACTTCTTGTTCTGGGCACAGGTTTTCTGAAAGACTGCAAATGAGGGAAACGACAGAACGCAAAGGACAGAAAGAATTATGGATGTTAGGACACATCTCCTATGTGAAGTCCCTAGTGTCATTTGAAAATCTAGAATTAAGATCTTTGTGTTTTCTGTGACAAGCCTTGGTTAAGTTTGCCAGCAAGACCCCCTGCTTTCTGGATCTCTCAGGTGTAAAGGACTAAAGATGTTAAAACAATGTCGGAGTGATTTGCAGCAGCATCTGGGTGATACAGCAGACTTGGAGGAAATTCTACAGTATTGGAAATTGGAAGTGCTGTAGAAACTGTAAGGAATATTGCCACCCACCAGGCAGTGCGTAGAGTCCAGTTGCTGTTTCTGGCACCTGGCAAAATGAGACAGATGCTCTTTGGACAAGTTTCTCCGAACTTTTCTCAAGCTGCCTGCAGGCTCCAGTGGACAACTCTAAAGGCTCAGTGCATTTCTTGGCAAGCCTGCTTCCCAGCGAAGAATGGATTTCAGAGCTCAGGAGGTGCACAAAATAGTGCCACTGTGGGTTGGGCAGCTTCTTCCCTTGAATACATAGGCATTAAAAACTAATTTTTGGTAAGAAGGAAAAAAAAAAAAAAAAAAAAAAAAAGGAAAAAAGAAAAAAAAAAAAAAAAAAAAGAAGGGAAAAATCTTAAGAAACTGTTACAAAACAACTACCAGAAAAACATCTTGCCTGTATTTAAAAAGGGAGAAGAGGCCAGACGCTAGCCTGGCAGAGGAAGATATCAAACATGCAGGAAGCAGTGGGAGGTTTAGCAAACTTAAATGGCCAGTGGGTTGGAGACAACAGCAAACTGAGGGAGTGCTTCCAGCCTCCCTGGGGAAGGGGGCTTTCAGAGAGCGGTGCAGCCTTCCCTGTGAAGGGCACCATGGCCTGAATTTCAGGGGAGAAGGGGCGAAACAGACTGTTGCTTGCATTATTTGTTCCTGCCTTTGAGCATATCAGAGGAAAGCCATCCAAATCAGTCCCTTTCTCACTGATTGCCCACAAGTCAGGGCTGCAGTGAGATGTTTTGACACCCAAGGGATGTATCACATATTTATTCTCTCATCAGTTCTTTCTCCTCTTTTGCTAGGCTCCTTCCAGCTACTGCCATGTCTCGTCCCCTTCCGCCACCACCTTCTGGGACCTGCAGGTATGCCAAGAGCAGCTGAGTTCAAGCGTATATGCTCCTGCTGGCGGTCCTTGCTTGAAGTGGCCCCCAGTGGAAGGTGGGCTGCAGAGCTGAGAACTTCTACATCACAAAAAACTGAGACACTTCCATTCTATGTCATTCATCTTCTGTCAAACCAGAGGAATGAACGGAAATTTTAATACATTTACCAAACACAGTAAGCCCACAAGCCTCTGCGCGACACCCTCCCTCCCACCACAACACACACACTATTTCCAGATTGCAAATATAGCCGTTTAACTGTATTCAGTGGTTTTTTAGCCTAAGGAAAGAGTTAGGTGTCTGAACGGGGATTTTGGCAGAATTCAGGAAGCTGAGTTCAGGTTGTGAACCCAGAGATTCCCACTGTCCTCTCCCACACTTAGCTCAAATACACCTTTTTCCTTTCTTTTTTTTTTTTTTTTTTTTTTTTTTT
>VXBO01009636.1:0-72726 GCA_013400135.1 Rhinoptilus africanus
CTAAACTCATAAATCTCTTTCTCCCTCCTTTCCTTGTCATTTGCTTCAGAGGCCAGTTCAGCCTACACGACACACAGGAGGAGGAAAAAACACATGGCTGTGATGAAAAAAACCAATAGCAAACAGAAATTGAAAGGCAAGAAAAGATATATATATATATATACACATATATATATATGTCTGGGAAAAGGAAAAACTAAATGAAAAATAAACAGGTTTTAGGATTACTAAATTCAATTTTATTTATCCCTGCATTTAGTTCTTTGGCAGATTTCCCATAACTGTGTGCATTTGGAAAAAAGAGAATGTCTTCATGTTACTTTAAGGACTCGACTCACTACATTTTACAAAATTTCAAAATTATACTCCTTGGAACCTTTCTTGGTGGTCCAACAATAAAAGTTTTCAGAATCTTCAGTAAAATGACAATTCCTGTGAATATCTTTTTCTAAATTTACAGGAAATTAAAGGAGATTGTTTATGGTGAGATCATTCTTTTCATTGAACAAAAATACAAGCCTTAAAGACAGGCTTTCTTTGTTTCTATTTTTTTAATAACATGACTTATTAAATCACAATTTTTGAATAATCAGATTGTGTGTACTTTAAAGAATCATAAAAGTTTTCAGCAGGCATTTGTTTGCCCAAAGGTGGTTTGGAAGAGCATGAACAGGTCTTTACAGTCATCAACTGCAGTTAGTCGTATAATTCAGAGGGAGGAGTTCTGTCAATCAAAAGAAAAAAACGTATTTGCAGCTTTGTCACCTGGTAGCCACTTTCTTCTGAATAGAAGTAGTAATAAACAAGGAATCATTCTTAACAACATCTAAATAGTGCATGGATATTTTATTGGATTTTCTAGTTTGTGAATACATTGGCTTAGTTTAAAAGGAAACTTCAGAGGAAAACAGAACTACTCATAACAAATGGCATAAGACTAATCACCCTGCTGCAAACCTCTGCAAAATGAAAAAGTGAGAAAGACCAAAAAGATTATATAGGCAATATTGTTCAGCCTTACTTCCATTCCTGGAAAAATGTGAAGTAACTTTCACGAAGACCCCAAAAATCTTGGAATGTGCTTCTGGATACGTGTAGCAGACAACGGTTATTGGGAGTAGTCAATAAGGATTTTCCAGAGGTGAATCATGCTTGACCCGCCTTTTTGCTTTTTACAATAAAATGACTGGATTTGTGGACCAGGGGAGATCACTAGTAGGTGTCATTTCTCTCAACTTTAGCAAGCCTTTTGACAACATCTCCCATAATATTCTTGAAACCAAGTTGAGATATTGCAGTACGGATGAGCGGATAATGAATCTGGAAAAAAATTGATTGGATGATTGGGCACAGAGAGCGACGATTAATGGATTGTACTCTGGCTGGAGGCTAGTGACAAGTGCAGTACTTCACAGGTCTATCCTGTGACTTGTCCTGTTTAACGTCATTACCAATGGCAACAGAGGACGCACTCAAGACTACAGATGACATCACAGTAGGGGGACCCATTAACATGCTTGAGAGCAAGGCTGCCTCACAGGGGGATCTACACAAAAGGGGAGAAACGGACAAACAGAAGCCTTACCAAATTCAACAAGGACAAAGGCAAATTCCTATGCCTTGAAAGGAACAGTCCTCTGCAGTGATACACACTGGGCTCTACTTGGCTGAGGAGCACCTCTGGAGAAAGGAGCTGTGTGTCTTTGGGAAAAGTGAGCTGAACTTGAGCCAACAGTAAGCCCTGGGGCAGAGAGGCAGCCAACAGCATGTAGGGCTGCATTAGCAGCAGCCAGAAAATCAAGGATGATGATCAGATCCTTTTACTCAGCATTCATTAGATAAAATCTATGCCCAGCTATGGACCCCCAATATAGGAAGGACATTGAGAAATTCAGTAGCAGCTACCAGGGTGATTTGAATCTGGAATGGTTGCCCTATGCAGGGATGTTGGGGGAGCAAGTCTTGTTCAGGCTGGGACAGAGATGGCTTTGAGGGCACCTCGCAGGCACCCCAGGTCCTATAGGGAAGTCATCACGAAGATGTAACCAGGCTTTTTATAGTGATGCATGGTGAAAGGGCAAGACACAGCAGGCCTAAGATGAAAAAAGAGGTTTAAGACTGAATAACAGGAAGAACATTTTTCTCAGGAAGATAATTTAAAAACTTACCCAGACATACAGTCTCCATCCTTGAGGTTTTCCAGACTTGAAAGGGTAAAGCCCTGAGAAACCTGGCCAAGCTGACCCTGCTGGTTTGACTAGAGACCTCCTAAGGTCCCTTCCAGATCACATGATTCTAGGACTCTGAGCATGGTGTGGGCACGGAGGTCTACCAAGGGAAGGAGAAACCCCAATTCTCAGAAAACTTCAATAACTTCAAATCATCTAGCTTTATAAATAAATATCCAGGGTTCTAATAGTTCCAGAAATCTCCAAGGCATGTCTCTGTTTTGTTTCCCACAAGAGTGTAAAAGATAGAATATGATAAAGCAATAAAGATTTCTTTCAAAATATATGTAAAAAGGGACCTTTTTTAAAAGAAAAAGTGTTCAGTATTACAAATCTTCTTTACTCAGCTATATGCTTTAGAGTTCAAAATCCAAGCATTTTTATATTATGTGCTATTTACTTTCCACGGCATTTGTGTCAGGAATAGATATATCAGTATTCTTTCAAGAAAGTGGATCATTCACTTTATCCCAGATGATATCGTTCTTTCCGCTTTATCGTCCTGCGAAACTGGAAGTTCAATTTTCCTTATTCAGGTTCGTACTGGCTTCATTCTCTGGTTTTGATCTGATTTTCCTTTGTGCTGCAACATTATAACTAAACACTGCATACAGGACTTCTGCACTTGTTTAATCATCAAAATAAGATGTATATATCTTTCCCAATAGTATTGAATACTAAAAAAAAAATATATTGAAAACACATTTCTTGGGAGACTCCATCAAAGTTTCTCTAACTTTTAACATTGCGTGTGAGAACATTCATACACAAGAGATGAAGAAAGTTTTCACTTATTTACAACTAATTTTAAAAGTATATAAATATAAACAGTATTCCTTGTAATTTAATGGTTCTCCCATGATGCTTTGTAATCTTTATCTGCAACAGGTAATAGTCTCCAGAAAATGTATGTGTAGTGTTGAATAAATTTGTATGCTTTTGGACTAACCTTTTGGAGCCTCTTATTACAGAGAAATTATGTCTGAATGTACTAGTCTTATCATAAATACATTATAAATAATTAAAACTAATGCCTAAACCTTTTCTGATTCTATGTCTTACCTCAACCTCATTTTCTTTTTCTATGTTTCAGACTTCTGTAAGAGAATACAACAAGCTAAGCCACCTCTCTATTTCCGTTTGTCAAAATATTGATGATTCATGTCTGGAATCAATGCTGTGATGTCATTGCTCCTTTTTAAATATGGTGCATATCAGATCCTTGAATCAAACACTCTCCAGGTTGAATGTGTGTATTTGCTACCATGCAATATTTGATGGGCTTCGTATGATACTATCGTGTCACTTCAAATACTCTTTAAGCATAAGAAGACTTATCAATTTAATTTGTTGTTGATGCTGTTGTCAAAGCCACAGCAATAAGATATTTGGACATTACATTAGTATATCAAAGGTGTAATTTTTCTCCTCTGTTCCCATACAGTCACAGAAAGTATTTTGTGTTCTAAGCATGGAAACCAAACTATGGTCTCAGATACCGCTCTGTGGTGTCCAGGCACAAGCACTGCCACTGCCGTGGTGCCGCCTAGTCTTCTCACATCCTTAGCTCCCAAGTGGTGCATGCATACTCTAGTTCCACGCTATGAGATATTGAGTTTCACATCTCACAGCTGACTTTCCCACAGAGGGTTTTTAGGACTCTACTTTCTGGAAACATAAGGTTTCTTTAAAAAACAAAACAAAACAAAACAAAACCAAACTCAGAGGGATTTATAGAGAAATACAGTTATGACTATAACTGTAATACATGGCTTAAGTCTGAGAGTTTGTATTTCTGCTGTAATCTCCCTTAGGGCACCTATAATGATCATATGTTGTTTTTATTATCAATTGTATTCATACCACAAATATTCATTATCCTTAGTCTTTGACTAATTAATCTTGAAGTTTCCTCATACTTGTTCTTTTTAGGTTCATTTCACTGGTCCTTGCCATAGACTCATTTTTTCCCCCCTGCAGAGCATTGTCCTATATTTAAGGCCAGGTCAAGTAAAGAATGAAGCAAATATGTTTAAGATTCATACTAATTGACAATAAATAGCCCCAGGACTCAGATGCCACAGCTGTCCCCTATTAGATCACTATTCAGATTATCAAGTTAAAGTAATCCTTTTTGAAGCCTCCACTGTACTAGGATACAAAGAAAAACATCAGACAGACCCTGAAAGCCTCCAGGGTGAGTAACGTTTAGAGTCTGCTGTGGGAAATGGGCCAAATGACAGCCAAGTTGGTATGGTCTCTCAATGGACCTAATACTCATGCTTCTGTATTTTACAGGGAAGTGCAGCTGAATGTTTGCAGCTGAGTGGCTGTCAGCTTTAGTTCAGCAGGTCAAGGTGTGTGGAGATGAGGAGCTCCCTACCATATCAATACTTTATGTCTCCTGTCTATATGTTCTGAATTATGGAATATTAAAGTTGAGCATGTGAGAATTTATAGCAATATAGAGATTAGAAACTTTAATGGGGGAGAGAGGTTTAGAGCCAATATTTTATCAGGAAATGTTCCTGAGAGCTGTTTTATGCTGATTTTTGGACTAAGAAGTTTCAGGTTGTGATCTGTGGAGGAGGAAGATACGTTAGAAGCAGGTGCTTTGTTTCTTCCTCGTCTCATTCTTAATATCTCTGGAGAACATTGCATTGCCATTAGGTAACTGACATGGAAGATGCTTAAGAAAATAATCTCTCTTCTATTTCTCAGATGTTAGCATCCTGGCAGATGTGCTTTACTTATTCACGGTAGCTCTTCCCCATAGCTAAATAACTATAACAGGGTGATACCATGGTTTTAAATTTTGGTACTGCAACTCCTCAAAGATATTCAACCATTCAGTTCCTTTGATTTCCAGAGAGCAAAGCGACCATCTGCTTTTGAGGATATGGGCCCTCGGACACAGTATCACTTTTTTTCTCAAACCACTGGTTTGAAAACAAGATGTTGGAAATGAAAGTCTCCTTTTCTCACCTTGGAAATACCCTGCTTATCCTGTGAAAACTTTTCATGTGGGCTTCTAGCTGTTTTCAGGTGTTTTTATCATATCCTACCATTGACTATTGTTTTAAAAACAGTGTTTCAAAATTATTGAACTTCATGTCTAGATCCAGTCATTTTTAAATTTATCATTAGTGGGTTTAAATGGTTTTTGGCGGCTACCTGATTTTCAAACTGGACGTGGAACGCTCTTTTTAACCACACCACCTGCACATTCAGTTAAAAGGCAGAAAAAGGTACAAAGACAATCAGTCCTCAGAGACAAGTTCTGGCCCTCACAGGCAGGGCTTTGTAAAAGTACAATTGACATGTGATTTCTTTCTATCCTGTTTTTTGAAATAAATTTCTACCTTATTGCTGTTCTTTGGTTTTTGGGGTTTTTTTGCAACACATCCCTGGAGGCACATGCAGATGGCTTTTTCCCTTCCAATTTCAAGTTTTCAAAGCCAAACTCCTCTCAGACATAGCCTATGTGCTGGAGAAGTGGATACAGTTGCAGAATAAGGAGCATAAAAGAGTACAAAAATTGTTTCTCTTGGCTACTGTTGATAGGTTGAATTGCCTGCATTTCTCTGGCATCCCAACATGCAAAGCACTGTTTATTTTACCTCTTAATGAACTAATCCTTGTTATATAACTGCAATCTCTAGCCATGGAGGAAACACACAGATTCTGCAGAACGCATCTGCTTTACTTCTTTTGAGCTTTTTCCTGAAGACCCAAAGTACTCAAACCCATGCGGTATGGTTTTATTTATCACAGGAATTTTTATTTACTAATCGGTAGTATTGGCTGGCTTGTAGCAGCTGGTTTTTATAATTTCATTGATCATGCCTAATCTTTATCTGAACCGCACAAATATCTTAAAGAGTAGAAAGTAAAAAACACAAACATGTAGATGAAGAATGGAGGAAAACTGTACATAGTGTCTTCCTCTATCATGAGTTTTCCTACTAGATTTTTCTCCTGTGTCTTGGGCAGCATACTAACAGGAAAAAAAATCTCATCACACTTCCTCTCTTCCCCCCAAAAGAAAAAAACCCTAACAGACTTCATGAACGCTAAATTAATAGAACTTGATAAAAATATTACCAATAAAAAAAATCTGTAGAATTTTCTAGACATTTTTCTTATTGTTATTATTGTTATCCCTTTAAGTAACGTAATTCTCAAACATATTGCAGAAAATGAAACAACTTAGTTTTTGTTAAGTTCGTACAGAATATGCATAAATGCACATCAGCCTTCTCCAGAGTGCCTATAGATGTGAATATCCTTAGACTTCACTGGGGAACCTTTCAGTACTTGACAGTTACTGATGCTGGATGAAAACGGGAAGCACTGAGGGAGTTCTCAAAATAGTTCTTCCCATCCTTTAAAAGAACAGTTTTCAGAAACATATAAAAAGTGCACTAATTGCGTTAAAGTACAATCCATGAGAACTTCTGAGAACTGATAGCAGCCTTTCAGTCCAAAAGGATTGTGAAACTTTGCTTCAGAGAAAACTAATGCGTTTCTGAAACCAAATAAGTTTGTGGAGCCCAAATGCCCAGCAACATCCCACCCAATCTAGGTATGTTCTCTCTGTGGGATAGAGAGAGGAGAGGGTGGTATTTAACCAGATGATTCAGCGCACATAAATTCTATTCTGTTCTTTGTAATGGTCTGTGTCTCTTCTTTGAAAAGTGGGAGAAGCTGCCTCCACGAGTTGCTGTCATTAGCTGCTTATATTAGTCAAGATGAATGTATTTTAGATGAAAGGCTTCATGAGGGTGCGTGATTACCTTATGAACTCACTCATGTGCAGTCCCTGAATTCATGAACTTTATGCTTCTTGAAACCTCAAAATGGGAAAGTCTGTGAATAATGAGCAGGACAGTGTAAAAAGAGTTGTAGAGAACTGCGCTGAGGATTCAGTCAGAAAGAAGCTGTGCTGAGTTAGTGCACTTTTTATGTGTGCTGAGGGAAGATTGAAAAGTTGAAGTAATCATACTGAATGCTATTGTAATTTCGAAGTGCAAAAGGAAAAATATTTACCAGTTACAATCAAAGAAATCTAATATAGACTTTTTAACTGGTTATTTTTAGAAATTACTTTGTAAGAGCTATAGCTATATCTTAAATGATCCATTTCAATGTAAGATAATTGCATTGCATGAGTCACTGCTTAATGACATTGGTTGTTATTTTGGGCCACTTAAAAGCAGTTACAGTTGTTATTTTTGATTAAAATATTTGACTTGCTAGCTGTGTTACTGAGATTGGCCTGGAGTCTGCACAGAGCTGAAAATCCAGAGGTGGTACAGGCCCTCCTTTGCAGAGCAGAGCCTAAATACGAGTAAGTCGGTACTCAGTATTGCTAAGGTACTCTTGATTTCCTCTGGAAATAGTGGAATTCATAAGTGAGATGGGACTTAAAATTCAAATAGTTCTTTGCCAGTTCAAGCATGGCTTCTTTCGGTGTCTTATATGATCACTTGTCCTTTCTATCTCTTGCTGCTTTTAGGGGGGAAAAAAAAAAAAAATTAAGAACAAGGCCAAGATTTTATGCAAATTCGAATATATTACTTATTCATTTATCTTAATTTATGACTGTAGATTCATAGTTAAAAAGTGGTATTAGTGGCTAGAGTTGCGTTGTATTACATGTGACTCACTAGAGACTGTTCCATTTCTAGAGCTGACACAGAGCTAAGTGATGTTTTACAAACCATAAAGCAGTCTAGCATGAAGAAAGGCATGTTTTTTCTTGCAACACATAACTGACAAAAACTACCTCTGAATCAATTTGCCTGAATATACCATACCTTTCACATTATCTAAAATCTCATCTGCAATATTCACATATGCAACACACATCAGATATGCGTATGTGTAATTTTTATTTGGGGAAAAAAGGGAAAAGCGAAACATTTTTTTTTTTTTTTATGACAATAGAGTGACCCCATGCTGAACTCTGAATTACCTCATAACACTAGATTTCTATAAGGCGCCGCTAACACTTTGTGGGCAAAGACTTGAACTTTATCTTTGCTTATTAAAATATTTGTAGGCAACAGAAAATGCATAGCTCAAAGTTTATTAATTTAGGGCCCCTATTTGAAAACCTTTCTAACTGTCCCATGCTGTAGATATAGCTTATTTGATTTTATGTAAAAGGTCATGAATTTTCAAGGGTACCATAGGGGAAAGAGTTTGCAGCCATTCTGGAAATATATATGAAAGTGGAAATAAATATTGTGTTTTATACGAATAAGAATATAAAGTGAGTTGACTACCCCAAGTCTCGAAGGCAGATAGTGGGACAAATAGACACGGCATTTTAAATGTGTAAGATATGACAGATTTTAAACAAGACTTTTCAAGTGTTTGGTAACTACTTAGATACGTGGAAAATTGAGTTCGTATTATTGCATTATATCTATATTATTTATTGCTTTCTATCTAAACCCCAGTGGATCTGAGTGAAGATTAATTTCACTAAATCATCATAAATAATATTACAATATACCGTTATCATGATTTATCTTTTGAAAATATGTCAATTAGTTAATTTTAAGTCTTGCAGCACACCTTTCTGCAATTGAAAGACCCTAAAATAAGAACATAGAAACGAGAAAAACAGCACATGACACATTACAGAAGTTTTGCTTACAGGCCTTTTTCTGCAGAAAATTTATTCTAGCTTTGTCACATACCTACCTTTGTCAATCTGCTGATATATACAGAAAATAAAGTCATACTAGGTTGATATAAAGCCTGTTCAATAAAATTGAACCAGTGTCCTGGAGAGCTGCATTTCTGAAATCACTTTCCCTTTTTACGTTTGATATTTGCTGCTAATGCTTGGCAGCACAGGATGTCTTTGGTCCTTTAATGATTGCTGTGTAGAAAATTATTGAGCACATTTGTTTTAAGGTTAGGTTTCCAGATAAGAGAAATTTTTTCACCTCAGGAGTGCTGAAGCATTACATAGTTCTGCTATACCCAACTCTGGCAGGACAATTCTTTGCAAGCTTGAAGAAATTGAACTTATTTCTTAATCTACCAAAGTGTAATTAACAGGAAATTTAATTTCTCTGTGTCTTTGTTTATATTTTACACCACACATCTACACAGTAGTATGAAACATAAGACAATGCATAGTTCTCAATGGTAGAATTAAACCTTAAGGGTTTTCATGTCTCACAGTCATTTCAGGAATAGGGTAAATTCTCTAAAATATCTACAAAGAAATTAGGATTATAATATCTTTGAACGAGTAGTGAAAAAAAAAAAAAGATAAAATTAATTATTTTTATATTCTTCCCTAGATGTCATGAAAAATATTTAAAAACCCTGATTAAATATTTTTTGTGCATAAATTATTGAAAAATAAAAACCCAAATAAGAAGTTCTGTGAGTGATTTCTGAAGCCCAAACTGGAGGTGTCTGGAAACACTAAACGGTTCTAAATACTTATTTGCCTTTTATGTTCAGTTGGTATAACATCCCTAATTTTACTTTCTTCCTGTGAAAGCAAGCTATTTACAGAAAATAAACCCAAAGACAGAATATCAGACTATGATATATGTTGAGATATCATGCAACTTTAATGAATTAATGTAGTTAATGGTTATGAATGGTTTATTATGTTAATTGCACTGATTATGCTTGGATACAGTTTGGCAGTGTGAAGCACTGCACTGTATTGTCATATTCTACTCTGTGTGTACTGCAAATGGGGGACTGGTTCCCTTATTTCCAGAAGACTTCAGCAATTTTGGGGTGTGGAAAAATCTGATTTATATGTGCATTTTTATTGCGTATAAAACATAATAATAATGACATAAAGGGTCAGGAGTATCTCGTCTTCTCATTTTTTTTTCTTGTTTAGAAAGGCAACAGAGAACCTTACTTTTCAAAATCTCCTGTTGGAACTATGAAAGAAGGAAAAAGTTAAAAAAAAAAATCAAAAGCTCAAAAGTAAAAAAATATGTAACATAATAAAAAATAACAAATAGTAAAAAGTTTCTCAAAAAATCTTTTTTCTTATTTATTAATCACAATTCTATTCAAAGACCTTTTACCAGTAAAGGTCATCTGGTACATTTTCCTTGCATCATTATGATAAATGTTTGATTTAAATATGTTGATTTAAATATGGTGATTTTTGATGACATGATGACCAGAATTCTGAACCACGGTGTAAAAACTATATTCCTGGTCATTTTCCTTATTGTTTACTGGATGTAATTTTTAGGTTGGGTTTTGTTTTTTTTTTTATTCTGAACAGAGTGACTGAGCTGGAAGAGACAGAAAAGAAATAAAAAATAAAGCTTTAGATTAGACATTCAGTCTTTTTTCATACAGATAACCTTGAATGACAAATATGAAAGTAAGCAAGTCTCTTTTTTAAACTCTGTTGCTTGAGGTCTAAAATAAATCAAATACAAAATAGAATACAAAACAAATTTTAAAAAGTATTTTATTTATGAATGAATAAATAAATATATAGAAAATAAAAATAAGTAACACTTAGTTGTCTGTTTCATTTAATAGGACAGAGTGAGCCTTATCAAACCAGCATATGTTAAAATTTTGGGGTCTATTTGAGTATTCCATGCAATACACAAGATTTAATTTTGAAAAGACATCTTAGAGCACTTTATGGTTACATCTCAACAGGAGACATAAAGGTGTTTCCACATGTGACAAGTCCAGGTGTTTGCCTTGAACCTGTCCCAACTCCACACTACAAGACTGAAGCCCACCTTATTTGTCTCACTTAGCCTGGTTTCATGGAAAAATAACTCTTGTGTCTTGTCCATGACATGCTTCGACCAGGTCCTTAGTCTGAATAATCAGTGAACAGCTTGGGATGGGATGTAACCCTTGTCCATAGATCAGTTCAGACAAGATCTGTATAACTATAGTCTTTATTTTCAGATTCCAGATGTCAAATATTAAATATGAAGAAAATGCTGGGGGGGCAGAGTGGGGGGGAGGGGGATGAGAAAAAACCTGTGGATACAAATGAAATTTACAGCTTAAAATTATCTCCTCAGTATTTTGTCATTTAACAGAAAAATCACAGTACGATTGAAGTTCATAAAGATGTGTCTACAGAATAGAGACATTTCTTTGCCTAGTTAAGGAGAAGGTCATGGAAGACTGATGAAAGAGAAAGTCAAGAAGGCTACAGTAAGATTTAGGAGAAATAATTAACCTCCACAGTCCAATAGATGAGGACATATATGTCTTTTTTTGTTGTTTCTGAGTTAACACACAGCTGTAATATTTGAGAGGAAATGAGACAAACATAATTAATAAGTTTATTTGATCATGGCAAGTGTTAAGTATTATGAGTTTAATGTGAGGTCTAACAAGGATGCTGAATTTTTTTCTTTGCAACAGATTTCATTTAACAGCAATTTCATTGTCTGGGTTCCTAGACTCAGTGAGTCTTACTGAAAGCAATGTTCTTTTACTAGGCTTCAAAAAGGATTTTAATTTGCTTTCCTAAGAATGTAAGGTTATGCAAAAGCAAAGTTTTCCTGCTTACCTGCCTGTCAGTTCTCCCTTGAAATGTGAAGCAATCTCCAACACAATATGACAAAATGGGAAAATACGGGAGAAAAATAAACTCGTCAAAGACAACTAAATCCTAAAGTTTCATGAAAATTCAGGGCTTGGTAACAGACAGAACATCAAATTAGAGCACCTGGTGAAGGAAAAATCTTCAGTCTGGTCCTGTGACTTTTCTGTTCTCTTAGATCTGCTGTCTTTTCCAGAGGGGACACAAAGAGACTTCAGTGTGTAAGGAACACAACAGACAACTAAACTTCTGACTAAATTGTTTTAGAGAATAGATTAATTTGGCAGAATTGAAGATTTCCCTAAATATTCCAGGCAACTATTTGTTTATTTATTTATTTAGATTAGGAATATTCTGATAAACTATTTTCTTTCATACTGAAACTCAAACTCCAGAAGGTAATATTTTATGTATGAATAGATTAAATGTCTGACATATTCAGTCTTCTGATAAAACTCTACTTAGACCACTAGAAACTACTCATTGCAGGCAATATGTATATGAATACTGACTTTCACTTCTAAGTAAACTTGAAAGTCAGCATTATTTTAAATGGCCTCACATCTTTCTTTGCATACAGAACAGGATGAAAGCATTGATAATTTTATTTAGCCACAATGGGTTTATTAAAAATAAAACAGAATTTTTCACTTTAATTCTTCACACAAAAATTTAATTACAGAACATCTGTATTTCTGGAACTGCTTTGTAAACACATTCTTCATGATTTAACAACAGTAGTATGCCTCATTATTCTCCTGCAGTGGCAATATAAGAAATAGTAAGAGATGACAAATGGTGCACCTACAGTGGCGTGTTTATGTCCCTGTTACTCAAGGCATATGAAAATGGAAGACATTCCTGATACATTCTAGAATGTCTCTGAATTCCAGAGACATTCTGGTCTCTATTATATTCCAAAAGTCATGACAGTCTGGTGAAGTCCCCACTGACTGGAAAAAGGGAAACATAATCCCCATTTTCAAAAAGGGAAAGAAGGAACTATAGGCCAGTCAGTCTCACCTCCGTGTCTGGTGAGATTATGGAGCAGATCCTCCTGGAGACACTGCTGAGGTAGAAGAATAACGAAGAGGTGATTGGGTACAATCAACACGGCCTCACCAAGGGCAAATCCTGCCTGACAAACCTGGTGGCCTTCTATGAGAAGGTCACAACATCAACAGGTAAGGTGAGAGAAACTGATGTCATTTACCTGGATCTGAGCAAAGCCTTTGACATCAACCCACACGACATCCTGGTCTCCAAACTGATAAAATATGAGTTTGATGGACGGACATTTCAGTGGATAAAGAACTGGCTTGACAGCCACACCCAAAGAGTGGCTGTCAATGGGTCCATGTCCAGATGGGGATCAGTGACAAGTGGAGTCCCTCAAGGATCAGTACTGGGACTGGTCTTGTTTAACATCTTTGTCAGCGACATGGACAGTGGCCTAGAGTGCACCCTCAGCAAGTTTGCCAATGACACCAAGCTGTGTGGGACGGCTCACACACTGGAGGGAAGGGAGGCCATCCAGAGGGACCTTGACAGGCTGGAGAGTTGGGCCCATGCCAACCTCATGAAGTTCAACAAGACCAAGTGCAAGGTCCTCCATCTGGGTCGGGGCAATCCCAAGCACTGATACAGGCTGGGCAGTGACTGGCTTGAGAGCAGCCCTGAAGAAAGGACTTTGGGGCATTGGTGGACAAGAGGCTCAACATGAGCTGTCAGTGTGCACTTGCAGCCCAGAAAGCCAATCTTATCCTGGGCTGCATCAAGAGAAGCGTGACCAGCAGGTTGAGGGAGGTGATCCTGCTCCTCTACTCCGCTCTCGTGGGACCCCTTCTGGAGTACTGCATCCAGCTCTGGAGCCCCTACTACAAGAAAGATATGGACATGCTGCAATGTGTCCAGAGAAGGGCCACAACGATGATCAGAGGGCTGAAGCACCTCTCCTGTGAAGACAGGCTGGGAGAGCTGGGGTTGTTCAGTCTGGAGAAAAGAAGGCTGAGAAAAGAAGGAGACCTTATTGTGGCCTACCAGTATCTTAAGGGGGCCTACAAGAAAGCTGGTGAGGGACTTTCTAGGATGTTCAGTAATGGTAGGACTAGGGGGAATGTATTAAAACTACAGATGGATCATTTCAAAATGGACATTAGGAAAAAGTTCTTCACCATGAGAGTGGTGAGACACTGGAACAGGTTGCCCAGAGAGGTGGTGGAAGCCCCATCCCTGGGGGTTTTTAAGGCCAGGCTGGATGGGGGTCTGAGAAACCTGATCTAGGGGGAGGTGTTGGAACTAGATGATCTTTAAGGTCCCTTCCAACCCAAACCATTCTATGATTCTGCGATACAGAAACATTCCACATATGTTTGTATCTTGCAAGATTTGGATGACTGGCATACACATGCATGTGTGTATGTATGTATATGTATATAAAATATTTAATTACTAATGCCATGTTTTATATTAATTGCTACATAAATGTTTATTCATTGTTTTACTGTAATGAATGGAACCAAAGACAGATATAGAGGAAGGAATCAATGATAGACCAATTCATTGAAGCAGATGAATACCTGTTTAAGTAAAATCTGCTTCCTGCTCAAATTTGTAGAAAACTATTGACTTCAGTGGGGTAAGCAAGGGTTTCACCCCAGTAATCTTATTTTGATCTTAATTATAACAGATTTAAGCAGTTTATTTAAAATCCTTGGTTTCTGTGAGATACTTTCACAAAAAATTACATAGACATTACCATCCCTGCAAACCCAGTGTTGAGCCTTTCAAGCTTTAGACATCAGAAAGTAGAAAAAGTGATGTCACAGTTCCTGCAGCTGAAACTGTTTCATGAATATATTAAAAACAAAGGTATACTATAGAATATTTAAAGGGATCACATTAACATTAGTGAAATAAATTTGTTATTGTAAATCAAGTATGATCATCTGTTACAATATATCATTAAGAATGTCATAAAAATCCCTATAATGGTATTCTAAAATGAGATGGGTTATACATAGTTAAAGCTGTACAGTACCTGCTTTATGTGGGACATAATTATTGAATTAGAAGATAATGATTATTTAAGTATAGCAGAATGTAGAATAATGACTAAAATTGGCCAAAAATGTAGAAGCATAGCATTGTTCATACATTAAGGAAAACCATAAAATCAAGAAGCTTCTGAGGTGGAAAACAAGCTGCACCTGACACACCACAATATCTGTGGTTCCCAGACAAAACTACGCCAGGGATGGAATAGAACGTCAATTCCGTGGCCTTGCCTTGTGTCGATAATGGGAAAGAAGATGGCACTGAGACCAGATAAAGCAGCTTACTTGGACCCAGAGCCAGCATTCTGTCAAATTTTGATGAACTGCTGTCTTTTGCGTGAACTTTGCTCATTATAATGTCATTTTAATGCATTTTAATACCAAAACACACCTCCATCCCGAAGGCTACCCACCTCCAAGGTGCGACCACTCCTTTTTGAGTCTGCGTCCTGAATGTTTTGTAAGCTATACCTTTAATTCGAGGTGAGAGAAATTTGCACTAATCACAATAATGGTATTTATGACTAAAGCCACTCAAACTCCACCTTGAAGGTAAAAAATATTATAAAAATGGCCTGAGAATGAGGGGATATCAGGGAAGACACCATCAGGAACAAACCAGGGGAGAACTCCATCACAGACTGCCTTTGACTCCTGGGACCAGTCAACTGGCTGAGCCTTTCTTCCTCCCCCCATAGGACTGCCTTTGGGTAAGACTTAGATTATACCAAGCGCTTCTTTGGGAAACTTAGAAATTTCTCTAGAGAATCTTTTTCCTACCATTATAGCCAGGCTGTATAGTTTGTAACTTTGTCACGTGTTCTGTGTAAGTAACATTACTTTTACTTGCACTTGCTTTGCAGACAGCGTATTTATCACCCACAATCCAAAGAACCAGTGTTTCTGTTGCTTAAATAAACTGCACTGTTTAGGTAGCTAGTCGTTTTGGTTTCTCACTGAATGTGACTGCAGACTTGAGGGCGGCTGTGCTAGTTCATGAGCACGACTGGACTGAAGGTGCAGCCTGCTATCAGTGTATCCAAATCGTGAGAGTTTAACACTGTACATTAAATGTGATTGGACTGATAGTGGCGAAGTGGGCATCGCTCAGAATTTAAGCCTAGCAGCTCTTAGCCTCCTACCTCAGTGAGGAGTGTTAGAATGCAAGGGGGTTTATTTTCTGCCAAAACTGCTCTGCCCCTTTCACTCAACACAGAAATATAAGAATTCGAATATGATGCTAGAACACTTCGGACTATGGAAATGGAAGTATCTCTTTAAGGCTGAAGACAGAACAAATGATTCAAGTGAAGATGATAAAAATATTTCTGAAAAAAATAGGGAGAGATTAAAAATTTGTCCCATCTCATTGCAAATAAGACAGGGTTGTGGTCCTCACAATGAAAAGTAATTGATAGCTTTGATTGCATTGGTAAAATGGTATATTTGCGTTATTCTTCTTAGAGCACATGTTTATTAAGAAAGAAGAGAATAAGATCCTCTGCAATGATTAAAGTATACCTATAAATTAGTATCTACTAATCTCTGGGAGTAAGAGTGTATATGTTTAAGTATAGCACATACACAGCAATTTGAGGGAAATTCTTGAAAGCATTGAAAATTGTTTTTAGAAGGTTTTTGAAACCAACCATTACTCAAAAGCATTTGAATATTACAAAATCTCACTGTCTGGTTAAAGCACAGGATGGAGCATTCCTATAAAGACACAAATCAGAATATCATTGCCTGACTCACATGACTTAAGTTACATGACTTTCTATTTCATTATATTTATATTACGTTTAGTATATAGGGATGTAGAGGGATGAGAATTAACCCTTCAGAAATGATCACTGGATTAAAAATAATAACCAGATTATTTATTAAGTGAGATTTGCACTAGCTATCTTTGTGCTTTCAAAAATATCTGTAATGTGTCACCAAGGTAAGCAGTAAGCAGAAGTGCCATGTAACACAAAAGCACACTAATCTTTTCCACAAAATTTCTTCCAAGCCATTGAAGTTTTCATACAAAACATCAGCTTATTTCATTAAATACTGGATATTTGTAAGGATGTTAACAAAACAGTTGTTGGAAAACAAAACTTATTATAGTATGATTTCGTGTTTGAATTCTTCACAGGAAATAGACTGGAAGTTGGAATTAGTAGGGTAGATCAAACAAGTGTAAATAGAAGTTTAAGTATTCATACCGTACATTCAGTTTATATTTTTAAGGAAAAAATAGGAATAGAGCAGGAAGCTAATGCTGGAACTAAGCACAGGGAGTTTGACTAGATAAAAACAGAACTTGTTTTAGTTTAATTACCAGGGTAATGTGCTTAAATCCTGGTTTAAGCAGCTAAAGGTGTTGAGTTGGATGAGAAAATTGTCAGACATCACAATGTTGGAAATTGTGTCTTAGATTCTTTCAGTGAGTGTTTTAAATACTGCTACAATTTCAATTTCCTTTGGCTCTTCATTTTCATCTAGAGGGAAAAAAAAGGGGATTAAAGTTTCAGAGATATAGGTGGAGATAAGGATGAGACAGAAATAATCACAGGAAGGTTTGGGAAGCTGTCCCAGTTAAGGAGACTTAGTGGTTTGGAAATAAAGAAACATAATCTGATTCACTTCTATTGGAATTCAACAGAGAGGTTCTTTTTGTGTTCAGTTTTTCAGACCCGATCCTCATAAAAATAAATACATGGGATCAACTTAAGACAGCACTTGTTTGGGCTAGGAATTCTTTTGAAGTGTTAAGACTAAAAAAGAGATTACTTCTTTACTACCCACAACTTTGTATTTTACTCTAAGATAAAGAACAACTCCACCACAGAGTCATACTATTTTTCAAAGGCTAAAGTTCCGGAATATGTGTGTTCAGGGTACAATTCTATGCCATCAAGCCTTTTAGTATTTACTGAGGTGCTGTATTGTTTAGATTTGTATTTTTTAAAAGTCTTTTTGGGGGGAGTAATACAGCAAATGCTGATGCTCACAACGTTTGAAACCTATTAAAAGTGTTAATTTGCTACAGTAATAATTTAGGATTTTAATTATAGACTTGAAAAGCAGATTTAGAAACATAGTTGGCACGACTGTAATGTTAATTTGTCCTTTAACGTTTATTGAAAGCAATATGTCCAATGTAATTACAGTGTGTGTCAAATAACCCACCACTTTATTTTTTTTAATGTATGATCCGTTAATTTGCTTGATTAAGATGACTTGCCATCTGCTAAGGAATTTTTCTGTGGTTCCGTCATTACTTCAAAATACCAAGAAAAGATACAAAGCACTTCCTTTTATTTCTTTTTTATCTCCCTTTGCTTTCTGTTATCCCATTAAGCCCTTACTATGGTGTTCATCATCAGTTTCTTCCTGGCTGTTGCAAGGGTCACATAGTATCTATTTCACTAAATGGGAGAAGTGAATTAGAGTCACATGAGTATGGCTGTATTAAACATGAAATCAATGTCAAATACTCAGTGCTGTATTACTTTGTGTGGGTATTTAAATATTTCTTTTTCTAAAAGTATTGCTATTGTCTTATAATTAAAATTATATTCAATTGAAACTAGAGAGTTTATTAACCCACTTCTTCCATCCCCTTAATCACCAAACCATAGGGTTTTACAAATATTGCCAAAGCAATGTGTAGTCAATTTAAACTTAATGAGATTACATTCTTAGTGGCTTTGGCTGGGTATAAAAAAGAAACAGCAAGCATGATTATGCATTTACATGCTCTCTTTGTAATCCATAAATCTCACAAGTACTTTTTTTGCCAGCATACAAAGATCCTCCATCCTGAGCATTTTGGCAGTGTCTCTTCATAGTCCACAAAACTGACAGTGTTACTTCTGAAATCCTCTGATTATGCTGAGAATATAATGATTTTTATAAATAGACAGCTGCAGACAAAAGATTGTCCTTACTTAAGAAAATTTTGTCTAGTTTTCTTTTTCTCCATGGATATCTTAGGAAAATATTTTTGTCTTTTTTTATGTTGTATCTTAATTTTCTGTTTTACCTGTTTATCATCTCTACACACAGAGAGACTTTTGCAGATCCTAACTTTACTAAGGGAATTTTCAAAGATTAATTTTAATAAAAGCCAAGGCTTGAGCTGAAATTTTAAGTACATCCCTCTTTTAACTGGTATTGATTGGGTGATTCACTTCAGATTTTTACTGACTGATCTACTGATGTATGTACCAGTAACTCATGCTAACAAAAGGGAGTCACTTCATAAATTACTGCATATAGACAATCGTGTGACGTGGAGGTTGATGCTGGAAAAGAATGATGAATTTTATTCTGTCTTTTCTGGAAAAGATAGACAGTTGCCTCCATAACATATTCTCCTTTTTCCCTAGGGCTGCTGATACCTCCTGATAAATACAGAGGTGTGTACCACAAGCCATGTCAGAGATGGGGCGCCTAAGGGCAGAGCAAAGAAAATGCAGGTCATCCTTCCACAAGGCCCATCAAACTGACAAGGAAGTAATAATGCAGCCCAGGACTGCAAAGGCTCTACTCTGTGACTCTGAGGATTTCAAAGGCTATAATAAAACAGGCCAAATCAGTACAATCCATCCCAGCCCAGGGAATCCCTGACAAAGTGCTTAAATATCTTCAGGGCTCATAGAAAAGGAGGTCAGCACAGCAAAACAATTATGTATACTTAGTGCTACCTTGTTGGAACTGGATGAACAATCACTGCTGAGGAAGATAGAACTTTTTCTGATTTGGGCCAGTTTCACCAAAAGGATTCACCTGAAATGAAAAGAGAAGAAGTTTCAACCACCTGAATCACTTTGTTGAATGATTTGCTTTTCAGGCATTTAGAAGGAAGGCTGAAGAAGTAAAGCCTGGACTTACACAACTGATCGTAGTGACTCTGTCTAGCAGCCCAGGCAATAAAACTTCCCCATGATATAGAAAACCTGAACCCATATCTGACAATCTTTATACTCGGAACACTTCTGCAGTAGTTTGAACGAACAACTGCCTATTAGCACAAACAAGCAAAAGGGGTTTTCTTGGAGAAATTTTTGCTTAGAATTTTTTCTGTACAAACTTCTTAAATATTGGAGCAGGCATTAGAGTTGCCCTGGAAGTGAATGCCATAGACATTAAGATGTAAAGTAGTTATCTCACTCATTTAGTAAGTGATTAAAAAAAAAATTCCATGAAGAAAACCACTGTTCGCATTAGGTGCTTAGGAGATGATGCTAACTTCATGATACTCCTGTGGCTAAAGCTCTCACTTGGGGTGGGCAAGCACTAAGTTCAGATGTGCTCTCTCCAGCTTCAGAGTAAGAAAGTAGCTTTAGGTCCAAAGTAGATGACCATGGAAAGATGCTTAATGCACAGTGATATAATGCTTATATTAGAGATTGAAAGAACACTATCACCAAACATCCTGTAGCAGGCTGATTGGATCTTTCTCCTAGAAGACAGGATAGATTACTTATCCTGTGAGACAGAGGGAGAAACTGATCCTAGATCTCTAGATCATGAATGAGTAGCTCTAAGGACTGGGTTATTGAAAAACACATCAACTTTTTGTTAACTGTTAGAATTTCTAGTACGGTTTTGCAGGTAGTGTGTTTAAACATACTTAACTTTAATATTGCTACATATCCTATATAAAAACCACTCTATTTCTCACTGGATAGGTTTTTTTTTTTTTTGGAAGTGATAATATCAGTTTCTTAAGCCATTGTCTTCTATGTTATTCTGAAATTAGGCAACATACTTGTTGATGGCACTTGGTTGATTGCAATTGTAAGACTTGCATTAGCACCTGACTACACCTTTCATCAGGACAGAAATATCTTATGCTTTCCATACATCTCAAGGCCGCTAACTACAGCATGATTTGAAAGGCTAAGTTCTGAAAAAGGTGTACAAAATCTCATATGAGATAACAGGTGTAACCTGTGAAATTCAGGTATAGAAAAAAACAACACAAATAAAACCCTAAACATTTACCAGGCAAAGATAGTCCTTTTAGGTTATTTCCCTTAAATAGCGCTTCAAAGAAAAAAACATGTTTGCTGCACAAAATTATATGTAGTAATAATGCCTTGGGGAAAAAAAAAAAAAGCTTTAGAGAATTTAAGCAGAATGCATCAATTGATTGGAAATCATTCTAATGAAAGCCTACAAAACACACTGACACTACCAGCAGCAACAGCTGCCCCACTAAGAGTGTGCCCCAGGCTAAGGCGACTCCTGTTGGCCCACAACCTCAGATCAGAGGACAAATGGTTGACAGCAATATCAGAGGCCTCACCTACATGTTGGTTTCAGCTGTAGACCTGAAGGTGCTTTTATACTGATGGGCAGACAGGAAAATGGTGGAAAACAAAACAGACAATAGCAGCAATACATTTGAATAAATTATGGGTTTTTCATTTTTTTTCTCCACCCCCCTAGTGGTGGGAGATGCATTTGTGTTTTCTTTTGGTTTTTGTGAGAATAGTAAAAAATTAGTTAAAAATAGCGATTAAATGAAAAACTAATCTTTGTAGATCAAATATATAAAATATTCTATTTTTAGCAAATACTGTTATCTAAGCTTGTGAGACGGAAGTTGCACACAGCATGTAACTGAGAAATTCCTATAGTCACTTGATTTAAACAGTTTTTGAAAGAAAATATTGAATTAATTCCTCAAAACAGAATTGTGTCGATAAATTAACAGTAATACTTCTCTTTGTGTTTTAGGAGTACGGCTGGTTTACAAATGTTCAGATTTCATGCTTGTCCTGGTTGGAGTTAGAACAGAACCAACTTTCTGTTCAGCAATTTTACTTCTTAGCTAAGCCTCTTCTAATTGTCTGAAATTAACAGCATATTATGCATAAAACTGTTTGTTCTCAGACTGATAAGACCAAAGTTTATAGTTCATGCTAAGGGATGATACGCAGAGAGGCTCTTGCTTATACTTATTGCTGTAACAACCAAGGTCAGCTGACTTTGTTTTTTGCCCCACTGGAGGGCTGGAAATGGAAAAGCTTTGAGGTGTTGCACCTGTGAGGAGGAGCGGACAGGACAGGTGACCCAAACTGACCAACAGGGTATTCCATCCCATCTGCCCCATGCTCAGTATAAAAGCTGAGGGATCAAAGGATCGGTCCTCTTTCTTCAATGGACAACGTCCAAGGAGGACCCTGTCTGTTCGTCCTGATCCATGCATTCCTGACTCCAGATCTGAAGCCCAGTTCCCATCCATTGCTGAGTCCAATCTGGGACTTCCCCAGTGCCTGCCAGTGACATCATCCTGGGAGCTTGATATGGTTTTGTATATATTCTATTTCATTATTTCCATTTTATTTTATTATTAATATTTCTTTAAAGTAGTTTAGTTCCTTCTAAAGTCATAAATCCCTTTATCTCTCTCCTTCCTCTCCTTGGAGCAAGAGGTGGGGGAGATCACTTTTTGTCCATCATTAGCCAGTCTGGCCTAAACCACGACACAAGGACCATCCCAGTTCTTGTTTTCCAGGTTGTCATCTAAACCTTCCCTGGCAAAATTAGAGGGGATGAATCCTCTTCTCTCATCTGCCAGCACTCACGCAGACCGACGATCTTCATGCACCTGCAAAAAGAGATACATGTCAAAATGCCCAAGCTCACTCTGAAGGGCTCTGAAACCTATTCTCCAGTTCACTTACCTGGACTCAAACCAGTTGCAGGGTATCTTTGTGGTACCTTTTTTATTTCTGCCTGAGTATCTGCTGTCATTTCTCTCATGACTTCCATTTTGCACTCTGCACCTTTCAGTTGGGCTTGAAGAGAGCAGATGACTTGGATGAGAGAATTTCACTCCTCTATCACCCATGTTAGATACCCCTTCAGGTCCGCATTTTCCGCTTGCACCTTTTGTGCCCAGCGCATCTGCCCACGGAGGCGAGGGTTTTCTCCAGCCAGCCTGGTGTTTGCCGTCTGCCTGAGCTGCCCCTGCAGCTCCTCAGGCCTTGGGCGGAGGGTGCTCACAGGAGACGAGGCCTCGTCGTCTGCAGACAGATGGGCCTGAAGCTCCTCGGCCGCCTTCTGTGGGGCTCCATTCTGCTGCTGCCATGCAAGCACAGCTCCAGCAGGCTCTCTCCTTCCTCCAGCCCCCTGCTGACACAACTCTGTCACCGATGGTTCCTTGGCAGAGCTTTGGGCGGTCACCGTCACTGGCGTATTCATCAGGGGCTTGATGGTATCCTGCAGACGCCTGCATCTCTCTCTCAGCTGCTCCGTGAAGGCACTCAGCTGCTGGAGCCTCTCTGCCTCCTTGCACGCTCCCGGAGCACTCCTGTTTCTCAGGAAACGCTTCTCCATCTCAATGTATTGCCTTTCCAGGTCTTGCAGGACACGCTCCAGACGGGCCTCCTGCTCCAGCAGCCGGCTGCAGGCGCTCCAGGTGAGCATCATTTTTTCCCCCGCAGGCTGTGGCACCTGGAGCCCAGCACCCGCCACAGCCTGGCACCTCCTCTGCTGCCCAGCGCCGTGGCTTTTGGGGGGTCTCTCCTGAGATGCCAACCGCAAAGGCTGAGGCTCCAGGGGGCGGCTGGCCGCTGCCAGGGCCCGGAGTCCATTTTCCTGATATCCAATCTAAACCTGCCCTGACATAACTTGAACACGTTTCCTCTTGTCCTATCCCTTGTCACCAGGGAGAAGAGGTCAGCCCCCATCTCTCTACAGCCTCCTTTCAGGTAGTTGTAGAGGGTGATGAGGTCTGCCCTCAGCCTCCTCTTCTCCAGGCTAATCAGAGTAGGATAATAAGAAATAAAGACAAAACTTAAATCATCTTCCCATTTAATCACATAATTGCAAGGGAAGCATAGAGATGGAGCTCAACTGTTTACCTACTTCTATGCAAAGTCAGAGAAAAAATAATGAAGTAGAAAAATGTATGCTTATATAAGAGATATGCCATAACAGGCATCTCAGAAATAGGAGAGGAATCAGCAAAATACTGTAATAACAAGACACAAATGACACAGAAATGAGAAACAAGGTATTATATGGAGGAGTGACATTGCACGTTAAAGAGGTGAAATAAGGTACTTTAACTGTAAGTTCAAGCAACAGAGCATTCCCATAACTAAAATGAATATTTGACTACAGAGAGTATCAATAGTACTATGCTATCAACTAAACAGTCAAGAAGGTTGCAATACACATGCAATGCTAATGTAAAATATACCAGCTAAAAGCAAAAGTGCAATGATTAAAGGAGACTCCAGTTACCTTCATGTAAACTGGGTAGTATCTTGGTAAGGAATGATGTAGGAAATAAGTGATTAGACAACACACATGACTGCTTATTGGCATTCCTAATTAAAAAGTTCACAAGAAAAGAAACAGTTCTTAATTTAGGCCTGAGCTGTACTTGCAGCCGGACTCAGAAGAGCCTGTTTGTAATAGTAAATGAAATAAATTTTAATATTCTTGAAGAATTAAAAGGTCCCTTCAGAATCTCCCACAGCAATATTTAATTTTGAAAAAGAAAACTGCATCAAAGCTGGAATGGTTATTAAAAGCAGCAGCTAAAAGTTCAGTGTCCTGGAGGCAGCAACTGTGGAACAGGGAGATCTACTTTATATAGTTTCCAAAGGCTTTCAACAATATCCTTCACCAGAGGGATAAGACAGAAAATAATCTGCCATGAGATAAGAGGAAGGTCTTCACATGGATAAGTAACTGGGTAAACATGGGAAACATGGGTGGGGGTAAACGGTGCGTTTTCACTGAGGTCGGACCCTGGAGTGCCACGGTGATCCATGCTGCAGCCTGTGTTGTTCAACACATTTGTAACTGACCTGGAGAGAGGGTGAACAGCAAATGAAACGGCTCGATGATGAATACTGAGTTACTAACGGCAACAAAGCTGAAAGTTGACTGAAGAATTGCAAAGGAGAGTACAATACTATGTGACTGGACACTATAAAGGCAGGGGAAATTCAGTGTTGATAAATGAAATTTGGTGCACACTGAGGAAAAAAAGAATCCTAATTTTACATAGAAAAGATGAGTTTGAGTTGGCTATTATCACTTATTAATGGAAACTATATTCGAGAACAGAATTAGTATTTTATTACCAGGGTTTTCTGCTGTTAAACTTATTCATAAATTATTGGGAAACAGAATGAATAATGAGATGTCAAGCTTTGTTAGCAATAAAAAATTATTCACATAGTTAAAACTAAAATTGACTGTAAAATACTACAGAAGACTCTCATGACAATAAAATGCTAAATTAAATTCATTGTTGATAAATACAAAATAATTTTCAAGGGGGAAAAATACCAAATGCATCCTAATTATACACACAAAGTGATTGGCTTTAAATTAGCTATCAGTAATCCACAAGGAAATTTTGGCCTCATTGTGGATAGTTTTCTAAATGTCAGCTTAGTGCTGAATAGCAATTTAAAGAACAAATAGAATGTTGAAATTACCAGCAAGACAATAAAGAAGAAGATGAAAGATGTGACCGTGCCATTGTATAAATCTCTGGAATTGTTGCAGTATGAATGCTGCATGCTCGTCTGCTGGTGTAAGGGTAGCGTGGGACCCAAAAAGGGCTGTGAGGACAGTCAGAATAGCAGGACAGCTACCAAGGAGAGGCTAAATAAAGAAGATATGATCGAGACCTATAGAATCACCAATGGAATGAAGAAGCTTCTTTTCATTTTTTTTCACATCACTATGAAGAAGACATAAACCAAGAATGGGGAAGTAAAATGAATTCTGGAAGTCCTATTGTGGGCTTATAATTGCAACCTCAATTTCGGGATATTTGTGTAACAATGACTTCCATAAATCAGGAAGGTACAGATTAAAAGAATATTTTTTTTCTTGTTCGAATAACCTTTTCCTTAAAACCTACTGCTGATCAGTGTCAGACACAAAGCACTGAGCTAAGTAGGTTTTTGGTCTCATTGGGACACATATACTATTCTACTAAATCTGGGTTTGAAACATTGCTACACAGACAGACACACATAAAGGTTTCTTCTAAAGACAAAAAAGTGATTTTTTTTTTTATTTTCTGCAAGTATAACCCAAAATGGCATTTCTCAGTAAAGACATTATATGTTTGCAGGATTTTTTCCTACTCTTAGACTTCAATAATGTGAAGGCACAAGTGGGACAGTCACATTTTCTCTGCTATCTTACTTTGGACAAATCACTTAGAATGCCACAAAATTCTCAGATACAAGATCTGTCTTTAGAAAGGTTGCTTGCATGCTTCAGTTGAAAATTATATCTAAATATTTCGATATCTTTTATATAAATACAGTTGCAAATAGCATAGGTACAAGCAGATACATAATTTATTAACTATTAACACTAGGATTATTTAGGTGTTTGTTTTTTTGGTTTTTTTTTTGTTTGTTTGTTTTTTTTCTGAAGAGTTCTATATGCTTACAAAATGACAAGTTTTCAGTTTTCTGAAGTTTAAGCCTGAATCCAGACATTGCATGGAGTTTTTGGTGATACTTGGATTTGTGCCTCAAGCCTCTGTCTAACTACTTGATTCATTTAATTACCTTTTATTGTTATGTTCCCACAATTTTTAATTTAATTTGAAATCTCACCTCTCATCTATTTATTGTTTCTATTAATAACATTTCTCTCATCTTCCATTTCAAAGCTCCAGATGTGAAGAGTTGTAATAAATTAATATAATTGATAAACTAACAAACTAAACATGCAGTTAAAAGAATTTGACCATCCCATGACTGCATTATTCAAAATGCAGTATAACAGTCTCTGATTTAATTTTTTTCATGAATATTAGAAGGATGATGTGTAACCTTCATGATAAAATTTTTATTCTCCTTCTAGTCTGCTGCAGGTGCACCGAGGTAGTTGGGGCAAAAATACAGAATCAGAAAGCTAATCATAATTCTCATGTACCTGTTTTTTCCTCACAAACCAACTTTAAACAGTGAACATCCAGGCATTTCAGTGAATTATCCAGCAAGGTTTGAATTGATGCTAAGCAGTCCCTTATCACTTGCTGTTTTACTGTCATATGGTGAAAGTAAAACTACCAGGAAATTTGAAATCTGAGTGAAAATTAAGAGCCAGCAGAGTCACCTGCAGTGTAACCCTGAAAAGGTTACTCAGGGATGTGGTGGCATCTCTGCCCTCGGGGCAAAAACACAGCTGACCTCATGTAATGTTGTCAATAGTTGTCAACAGTCTATCACATTTCTTTAATTCTGTGTCCTATGAAATATCTATTTCTGCATCAAGAGCTGCTTATCATGGAGCTGAATGATAACACCATACTTCTATTAGGCTGTTTAATTCTAGATTCCATAGCTGTAAGAACAAAGAAAAACAGTAGTGGTAAATAAACCATGCAGAATATTTCGTCTGTATACAGCAGTTCCTTGTCACCATCCTGAAGACAGGAACTTAGTCATGCCACTGAAATACTCACTGCTTGTTTTCTGGCAATGCTGTTGTGGTTAAATTATGCTGTGAGGGACTCAGCAAATAGTAATCTCCATCAAATTTCTCGTGGTGAAGGAGATTCCTTTGTGCGTGGAAGTTCACAAAATGTTGCATCTTTCAACAGTATTGCATCCTAGAGAAGGAAATATTGCTGCTGTAGGGGAAGGCCACTGCCTCTCTGAATTCTCAAAGATCAACAGAATTTTCATCCTATCCTCTCAGCCATAAAGACAGAGTGAACATCTAGTTAAGCATTGCAAAACCATAAACTGTCAAGTTGAGGGAGTTAATTGAAAAGTTACGGCAACAAAACAATATCTAAATTGAAGATGAAAAATAAAATTTAAAAAAAAAAAGAAATCCAAGTTAATAAAAAGGCTCAGAGACACATTAAACTCTTGAAGTAACATATTCTAAAGGACCTGTTTTCTGGAGCTGATCGATGCAGAACCTATGCCAGCTTGAACAGAACAGAATGTTATTCGCAACGGTGAATTCCAGCTCTAACGCTGCTTCCTTTTCAGCAGCTGAATTCCCTGGGCCTAATTCCTCTTTTAACTAAATCGATATAAATGGAAAGTGGCTGCAGAAATTATTTCTTTGTCTCCACTGCAGAAGAAAGCACTGTGTTTGAAGGTCACCTCAGAGCCACATATTACAGGTTTTGGAACCAGACTTTTGCAGGCCTTTTCCAGCTATTTGAAAGTGTTTCACAGTTCATGAGCTACAACAATAACTACTAGCAATGAAAGTTGCTATAAAAAGGTGAAAAATGGACTAAATTAGTCTAAAAAGAAAAGAACAGCAAGATAATCTCATTACATTAAATAGGGAGTTGTAAACAAGTGAGGAATACAATCAGAAATCAATGGACCAAAACGGGTATTTCAACAACAGGCTATTCAACGGACAGAATAAAGGAAGGGATGACGTGCTATATTCCTCCTGCCTTCCTCCAGTGTGCTCCTTGAAAATAGTGAGCTATCTACTCCCATTTGCATTGATACTAAGCAATCTCTAGCCACTCACACTTTTCAAATGCTGGTCTTATTAGCAGAAGACTTTAAAATTGGCTCAATGTCTAGAGGCAACAGAGCTAGTGTATCAAAAAAAATCACTTCTTAACAGAGAGGTATCTCAACAGGTTGCAATCAGTCCTCCACCTAAGTTCCTGATCTTGCTAATGAAATTCATTCATTGCAACATCTAAACCAGAATGTACCAGGGGCAATGCCCTATTCATGAGAATTGTATGACTTAGAAAAATGGGATCTTGCTCTGCTTTCCCTACACATTTTTAATTTCCCTTCTACCTGCATACTCTCCCTGTACATGTTTTTCTGTCTGCCTATTTTCATTCTGCCTTAGGAGAAATTGCACTGAGTGACATCAGAACCGTCCAGATGAGAAAGAACTCAAGAAGAAAGCCAAAGAATTTTTAATGAAATCAATAAATGATCTTTCTTGACAGGAAAAACAAGCCAGAATTCACAGCAGCCCCTATTACAACTTGTTTGCCAATCCATAGCATACATCTGTGTGTGGTAACTTATTCTACAGCTATTGACAGAAAGCCACATTTTCTCATGTTTTCTTCATGTTTGCTATTTTATCCCTTCCTTCTACATCTGTTTTGTTAAAAGTAGGAAATAACTAAAATTTCCATTGATCAACTGAAATTTTACAGAAATAACTTTAAATAACTTAAAGTTTAAGTTTTATACTATTTTCCTTCTAATGCGTGCATTTCCATTCTTTGGCATTACTTTCTGGAATGATTTTCTTTGCCATAAACATTCAAAGAAAAAACATGCTTACAGACCAGTTCAATCACTAAGGGTGTCAAACACGTCCCTTGAAAATGAACACGGTATGATTATAAGTTACAACTGGGAATCATAGAGTGAATTGAAGGGGTGAATTATAGGTCCATTCAGCTGTACATTGAGTTTGCTCCTCCCACCTCAGAATATGACTTTGCAGGAAGATATTTAGAAACAGAGGACACAGAGGCTGCATTCATAGAATCATAGAATCATAGGGTTGGAAGGGACCTCGAAAAATCATCTAGTCCAACCCCTCTGTCAGAGCAGGGTCACCTAGAGCACATCACACAGGAATGCATCCAGGCCGGTTTTGAATGTCTCCAGTGAAGGAGACTCCACAACCTCTCTGGGCAGCCTGTTCCATTGCCTAGTGTAGTAGCATTCAGAAATTTGCATTGGTCATCTAGTCTGTAGAATACAATTTTTTAAAGGTATTGTACCTCACTGTGGAAATGCCAAGCTCTTAGTTGTAGGTGGATCATCTCTAGGTCCCACATCCAAAAGAGGTATAAAACATACTAGGAGCACTTTGTTCCTTCCAGACTAAGGTCATTCTTGAGCAGGGTTTTTAGAAATGTTGTATTGCTTAATGTACCTTTGTCTTTTTTGAAGTTCTGGGTTCTAAAAATATCCCAGATAAATGACAGACTCATAAACTTCAGTGGAACTAGCCTAAGACCTTAATTCTCTCATTTCTTCACCTGCAGAATAGGAATGTGTATTTTCCTGTGTTGGAAGAATGTTTCAGAGATTGCATGGATAAATTAGAGAAAAGAATTTTGGAGAACACAGTTATTAACATAATCTTTTAAAGGAGTGTGGTCTTGTCCATATATTTAGGTAAACAATGTCCTGACAAATTTAAAACAATTTCACACAGAACAACTGGTCTTTGTTCCTTTGACATTGTTTTCACCAGATGCTCATTTTTCTCTATTGTTTATAAAAACTGTTTTCCCCCACTAGGTGCTGGTAATTTTACAAAACAATCAAGAAGACTTTTTAAGAGAAGATGTGAGGTGATCTACGTTCAAAATACAGCAAAATAAGAAAGTAATACAAGACAGAATTAGAAAAAAAAATATTTATTTTCCTACTTTTTTATCTAATTGTTTTGCTTCAAATAATCATGGGTTACAGGGGGGAAAATAAAAAAAAAGTAAAAGAGAGGCTTTATTTTATAAAGGCAGTGGTTTCTTTAAGCACACAAACTAGTGATAAGCTTTTTTTTTTTTAAAAAAAAAAAAAAAAAGAGCTCTTATTTGCTGGGTAAGTGTGTTCACTTTTTCAATGTCTTTGGATGAACTGCAATCCCAAATCAAATATTGTCATGCATTATTAAATTAAGTCAATTATGTGTCAAACAGATGACGTTATGTATGAAATTTGTGCTGATAGAGACTGCATTTTTAGAGGGCAGTCAACATATTAAATCCTAAAAAGAGGCAATATATTTTCCTGCTTGCGGATCCCTTTGTAATTCACTAGGATACATGATATAGAAGTTTCCACATGCCAAATGCAACCCTAATAATTTACAGGGAAATGTAGTGATAAAGAATTCAGAGGACTAAAGGAAATACAAATCTATTATCAACTTTAGACATCAGGCTGTGTTGGCAGTTTTTAATTCTTCTGAAGTTTATTCCACTTCTGTTTTTAATTTACTTTCAGTTTTCCCTGCCCTAAAGGGAAAGACCTCCTGGTATCCATATGCTATTGATACCAAAAGAAAAAAAGTCTAAGAAAACCCGGTAGCTCTTCTCCCAAAACTCCACAGCCTGTTTAATATCTTGTACATGCTTACCAGTATCTTGTACGTGCTTATTCTTAACTTTGAGAGGGTAACTGAGTTGCAGCTTTTCTGACTTTCACCTTATGTTGCATCTGACCATCTGTGCAGAGATTGTTTGGAATGTCCCCGATTTCTCAGTCTACCAAATTCCACACTCACAAATGTAAGTTTAAAAAAAAAAAAAAATGTTGCAAGGATTATTGATGCAAAAAAAAAAAAAAAAAAAAAAAAAAAAAAAAAAAGAAAAGTAAAAGGTCAAACTTGCAGCCATATGATAAATTTTTACCTAATAGTGTCATGAACATATACTTTCTGAAGGATAATCTAACCTTTCACAGGTTGTAATTACTGTGTTATGTACACACGGAAAACTCCCTTGTATATGTTATCAGGCTGGGCCTGTTCCAGATGATGCATGTAAAGCTTTGCTTGGAAATGCAGAGAGATGCACAATGCTGTTCTACTGGACTTGTTGTAGACATGATTTCCTCCACAGCTAAGGCTTGCTTCCTAAATATTCCCTCTGCGGTGTATTGATCATTATTTATTTCTCTTGTTTAATGCCTATTTGATAGCTTTTGTCAATGGAACATTTCTTCAGGTAAAGCCTCACTTTTATGCCTTTTCTTTTCTTTTCTTTTCTTTTCTTTTCTTTTCTTTTCTTTTCTTTTCTTTTCTTTTCTTTTCTTTTCTTTTCTTTTCTTTTCTTTTCTTTTCTTTTCTTTTCTTTTCTTTTCTTTTCTTTTCTTTTCTTTTCTTTTCTTTTCTTTTCTTTTCTTTTCTTTTCTTTTCTTTTCTTTTCTTTTCTTTTCTTTTCTTTTCTTTTCTTTTCTTTTCTTTTCTTTTCTTTTCTTTTCTTTTCTTTTTCTTCTATCTCTTCTTTGCAATCAAGGCTATTGAAAAACAGAAGAAATTGTGTTTAAAATAAATACATGTTACAAATTCAACTGCACCCACCTGAACATAAAGACAAAACACACTGATAATGTTGAATTTGTGTGAGTAGAACTGATGACAGAATCTACCCACAAGGACTTCAAAAAATGATATCTGCTAGTATCACACAGGGGGTTAAATACATCTAACTCTCACAAAAGTCTTGGATAAATGTAAGTAAATTAACTCTGTTTTCCTGTTTTGGGAATAGAAATAGATTGGCCAGGTGACTTTTGCAAGTTCTTACAGTAAGTCATGGACAGTGATGGAAAATAGAACACAGGGCCAGCCAGCTTTTAAATTTAAGTCCTAGACAACTGTTTATTTTAGTTGATAGTTGATTTTCAAAGGCATACTGGAAGCTCTAACCCTTTCCTTAAGGCTCATATACATTGTCTGGGGCTGAAACTTTTCCCTAAATATTGAAATTTAGGTGTATATATTTTAACATTGTACTTGTCTTCATTTTTGACATACACTGCTTGCAAGGTTATTGCCAACTGTCTCTGAACAGCCAAGTTGGCAGTATGCTCACTTTTGGTTTGGACCCGAACTAAGAAAAGGCATGCTGCACCACAAGCACACTTCCTGATTTCCTGGGAAGACAGCCGGACTTGCAGACTGAAATTATTTCTTTTTAATTGCTACTCAGGGATGATGTGTTGAATGTGCCATGAAAGAGCCTACCTTCAATTTAGTCCTAAAAATGAGCAATTAAGCTGATTTTTGTGAGAGAAACTGGTGGTAGAACTCCTTCTATTGGGCGTGAAGGAGGAAAACCCAAATTTTCCACAAGTTTGAAAACATAAGGGAAAAAAAAAGGTGTGTGAATTATTTCAAAATTATTTCAGCAAGGAATTGCAGTCTTAAGGCAGGACAACATGCATTTTTAACTGATGACAATGCATTTGTTTCTTCTATTTTTTTTTTTTTCACTCTCTGACTTCAAATTAGAAGCTAAATTACATTACTACTGCTTTCAGATGTGGTTGACAGACAGTACCTTGTCCACTTGCAGAAAATGACTGCTACTGCCTAAGAGAACAGAAACTCAGGTGCCTTCCAAATATAAACAGGAAAATTAAGCAACTTACAAACAGTGGTCTGGATACGGGTTTTGGATCATGTTCATTTTATGTAATAAATCCTACTCAATACCAGCAGAAAATGTTTAATCTTATTAGAACCATTCCTTGATAAATTGTACTGTTTTAAATTGCAAATGATGGTGTTAAAAGAAGAGTGACCTCAAAAAATCTAGTGAAAGACTTTGCAAAATGAAAGCTCAGTACATGGCTCCATTCTCTGCTTCCACGGTTCTATATAAGGACAATAGATTTATGGAGAAGAATACTCTTTCTACTTCTTCTCTTGATAGATTTAGTGATCAGAAATATAGTATATTAATTAAATAAAAAAAAATATTTTAATTTGGTGAGCAGACAAATTTTTTTCTCTGACTAGAATTATTTCTTATCTCTTTCCACCTTGGGATTATATATCCAATGTCACTCCAGTCTTCAAAAAGGGCAAGAAGGAGGGCCCAGGGAACTACAGGCCGGTCAGCCTCACTTCCATCGCTGGAAAGATGATGGAACAGCTCGTTCTGGGCGTCATCTCAAGGCTTATGGAGGAAAAGAAGGCCATCAGAAGTACTCAGCATGGATTCACCAAGGGGAAATCATGCCTGACTAATCTGATCGCCTTCTAGGATGGTGTGACTGGATGGATGGATGGATGAGGGGAGAGCGGTAGATGTGGTCTACCTTGACTTCAGCAAGGCGTTTGACACGGTCTCCCACAGCATCCTCATAAGGAAGCTTAGGAAGAGTGGGTTAGATGAATGGACAGTGAGGTGGATAGAGAACTGGTTAAAAGACAGAGCTCAGAGGGTTGNGGGAACTGGAACACCTCTCTTATGAAGATAGACTAAGGGAATTGGGTCTCTTTAGCCTGGAAAAGAGGTGTCTGAGGGGGGACCTTATCAACACTTATAAATACTTGAAGGGTGGGTGTCAGGAGGATGGGGCCAGGCTCTTTTTGGTAGTGCCCAGTGACAGGACAAGAGGTAATGGGCACAAACTTGAGCATAGGAAGTTCCACCTAAACATGAGGAGGAACTTCTTTACCTTGAGGGTGGCAGAGCACTGGAACAAGCTGCCCAGGGAGGTGGTGGAGTCTCCGTCTCTGGAGACATTCAAAACCCGCCTGGACACTTTCCTGTGCAACCTGCTCTAAGATGGCCCTGCTCTGGCAGGGGGATTGGACTAGATGATCTACTAAGGTCCCTTCCAACCCTATGATTCTGTGATTCTGTGATATATATATATTTATTTTGAGGAGTAAACACAGATAAGTGAAACCCATTCCTGCCAGCAGGCATGCAAGAACATAGGTCTTTAATCCTCTTCACATTTGTGACCACTTTTTCCTTCTAAAAGCCAAAAAGGTTAATTTTACTTTACAAGACTATTATCTATTAGACCTTTGCAGGTTTTCATGTTAAAGAAAGAGTTTAAAAATACCAAAGTTTCTAATCACTGGACAAAATGAAGTTACCTGAGCATGGTCATGAGCTGCTCAGTGGTGAAATGCTTTAATTCCCCTCTTGCATCAATTAGAAACGTGTGTGTGTGCACGCAAGCAGCTGTATGTGCTGAAGAACTAATTCCACAAAGCAAAGAAATAGTTAATGGAACTCCATATTGCATTTATTTCTATCTTTGATTTACAATTATATGATATTTCAAAATGTTAATTCTTTTCTTCCATTCATGCTTCGTAATATTCTAGTCTTATATTGCATGCATTTTTCATTTTTAAATTTTTTTTTATACCGACCTTCATGATCTAAAAGAGCAGAAGAGTTGATTTCTCCCCTGAACTGCAAGAAGGAATAATGCCTTAAATAAATGCACCAATCTAGATTAGTTGCAGATATAAATTAATAGCCTCTATAACTAGTTGAGATTATGTTCATAGCCAAATGATATCTGGATCTCTCTAAAGACCCTTTAGAGGTTTTCAGAAGTGATTTTTTCTGCGTACCTACAGCTTCACTTTTTTATATGGTTATAGTCTATAGGCTATGTTTTTTTCAGCAATGTGCATTTTGATCAATTGCATGTAACATTGAAGGGCCAATGTACATAAATTGGCAGAACTCAGTTTAAGGGAAAAAGTGGAAATGATGCCTTTTACATTGAAAATGTACTCAGTCCAGCTTTTCTGTAATATCTTCTGAATGACTTGCCCTTCTTACAGCTCTCTTCTCTGCCACCTAAAATGCTTCCCTCAAATTCTTCAATAAAATGTTCCTTTTTAATTTTACTTGCTCTACCTTGTAGAACATTATTTACCACAGCTCAGTAGAGGGACAAGCTTCTGTAGCATATGGCACAACTGTGCTTTGGCAAAGGTGTGCTGACATGCTTCTGCTTCCTCAGCAATGCTTCAGATTTGGAGCCATTCACTTCTGCTTCTAAACCTCAGAGTTCCTACGCCCAAAACTTAAGACATGTTTGTGGAAGTGACATCCTCCCTATCTTTTCATCTTCTTTTTGGCAACACTAGGGCTTTCTTTGAGGAAACAGATTTCAGGCTCAGGTTAACGTGAACTGTTGGAAGCTAACATATTAATACCCATTGAAACATAAAAAACATGCAGATGCTCCTTTGAAATGACTATGTAAATACATTTGATTTACATTGTGGCTTAAAGATAAGAAAAACTATCTGCATAGTTCTTCAACACCATATGTGATGGTGATATGTAAATTATATTAATTGGTCAGCCCTTAAAAGCAACAGTTTGTTTTTTTTTTTCTAGTGAAGCCAAATTCAACCGTACTTGGGCTAAACTAATTTTAATCCTTCATTAAGAAGATTACTTAGATACAAACTCATGAAAATTCACAAAGACCCTCAATAAGGGTAGAAGCAAAAACCACAGAAGCTGGAATTTGCATGTCAAATTAATTTCAAAAAGCTGTTTCCAGTTGCATTACTCATTGCATAGTTGTTTATACTGCTCAGAGAGAAGAACTTTTAGTTACTTTTACACTTCTCACTCCTTATTAGGTTGTTGGTGTGTTTTTTGTTATTGAGGGTTTTTTTTGGGAAGGGGGTGAGATTTCTAGTAGAAGTGAGTAATAATGAGTTTATATGTCTTGGATTTAAGATGGCTTGTACTGTTTTTCCTGTGAAATTATTCCAAATTTTCCAGAACAATAGAGATATATGTTTTAGCATATCTTGGTACCTGCATCTTAAAATTTTAGCCTATGTCCTTTGGATAGGCAGAAAATTGTTTCTATTTCAGGGAGAAAAATACCGAGGAAAACTTCTCCTGTCATAGTCTAGGGAGTTTATCTTAGCCCATTGTGGGCTTCACAGGTACCTTGAACATTGCAATAATTGAAGAATTGTTCTTTGGTGTATATAACTGATGTGTGCGTGTGTTAGTCTGTACTGTGACACTGTATTAGTTCAGCCTAGTTTTTCTAGTTTTTGTTTGGGTTTTTTGTTAGGGTTAGGGTTAGGGTTAGATTTAGGGTTTTTGTTAGATTTTATTTGGGTTTTTAATGTTTTTGTTGATTTTTTTTTTTTTGGGGGGGGGGGGGGTTGTGTTGTGGTTTTGTTTTGAATCCTTTAAATTCTTCATTACCCAGGCAAATATTATTCAGTAAAAATACAGATGCATTTTCTGATTTAAAGACTGTCACTTTAAAATAACTTTGGTAATGGAAAAGACTAGTGTCCCCCTCCCCCATCCTTTTAATCTAATTCAAACATATGTCTGGACTTTGCTGAGACTTTCCAAAGTCATTCCTATCTGGGCAGAAACCAAGTAAGAAAAGTTCCTTACCAGAAGAAAACATTTAATAGTCGTTATAAGTGAAACCAGGAGGTTACAATGAAACCTGAGCTGACTGAACTGCTACTGCAAAACCTCAAATAGGGGAGCCCAAGCCTCGCTTTTTGCATAGAAATATCAAAGCAGCTGGGTTTCACTTGAACAGTTTTGAATCCTTTTTGGCAAACCTTCTTGTACTCTGTAAATTGGCTCCTGTATATGTTCATATATATTCTATTTCTGAGCAATGAGTACATTCTTTCTCCTGTACAGAACAACTTTAAAACCCAAGATCGCAGATTCTGAACTGTGGTATTTTCAGATTTTATCTCCATGATGAGTGGAATGGCTGGTGGACTCAGGACCATGGATTCATACATTCATACCCTGTCTTCAGAAAGGCTTGAGAGTTAGAAGTATGTCAGTCATCTGCTTCCATTTGAAGTCCAACACACTGACATCTAGTTCTCAACTTTATTTCTCATCTTGTTCTGGGCAGCTGAAACTCTGCCTGCATATGTAGCCCCATGGAAGACAAGGTTGGGGTTGTACAGGAAGACCATTGCCAGGGCCTTTCATGATGAGGGGTGTACATTAAAGGCTCTCACTGCCCACTTGAGTGAAGAGTATTCTCTGAAAACTTTTCTTCCACACAGTGTTCTGCCATGGAGGCCTGATTTTGATAAGTAGCAGCTTGATCTTCCATTTAAATGGTATGTTTTGCCACTGCACAGTACCTCTAATTCAGGTTTGATTTGATAGTCCTTTTGTGATTCACAGGGTAAATCTTATGGGTTATTGATTGCCAAAATTATGTGAGTGGACATTTAATGTTCTCAAGAAAATTCTGAGGAGCATTTATAATAGCAAAAGACCCCTAGATATTAAGATGTAGAGGTGATTTATAGGATGTTAAGTCATCCATTAATTTTTTATTGTAATAGTTAGATTTTTGTTCCAGGTAAAATGTAAATATTACACGTAATGAAATGTTTTCAATTATTTCACTTATGTCATTTTCATGATCTTTGCAAATTTCCTGGTCAGGAAGATTTTCCTGTAGGTCAAGCTTAATTTTTCCTTTTCCTTGCTTTTCTTTTCCTTTTCCTTTCCTTTTCTTCATCCCTCTTTAGCTCCTCTAGTCCTTTTTCCAAAGTCTTTTCTTTTTTTTTATTTTTTTTTCTCCTCCATTTTCCCTACAAGGTATTTCTAAATCTAAATCTAAAATCTAAAATCTAAATCTAAAAAAGATTTTTACTTAATAGTTACTGGCTGGAGAAAGCTTTGTCTGGTTGGTTCATTTGGTTTGTTCACATTTTTCTTTTTTGTGGTTGCAAGTGCTGAAGAGAGAAATGTTTTATTTGGGAAACTTTGCGCTGTGTCCCAGTAATTTCCTTCTTATTGTCTGTGTCCTAAACATATGATTACAATTCCCAATGTCAGAAATACTAAAATTTTATCTGACCTTAAATTCCTGAGAGAGACTGAACCATTATAAAACCAGAGGTCAAACAGAACTGCTGATGCTGATTCTGATGACAGCACTGTTTCATCTGATTCATTATATGACATTTCAGCTGGTAAAGGCCAAGCATGTAAGTACAATGGAGCAAAAAGACATAAGAGAGAATGAGGAGGAGGAGTTACAATATGTTCCATATGATGAGAATAGCTATAAATCCTCACTCACTGCAGGAAATCAAAACTTGTTGTGTTCAAAATTCCGCTCTTGCCTAATAGAAGGAAGTGCGCAGACATAAATGTGTGCACCATCTGGTTTTATATGTGGTTATAGACCATATTTGCAGTATCACTCCAACATGTGGAAACAAAAGGTGTGGGAAAGGCAGATGCCCTTAGATCTCCAGGAGATATGTCAGTTTAGGTGCAAGTTTTCTGCCTTATGGCAGAAATACTGTTAAAGCCTTGGGAAGGGGTGAAAATTTGAGAATTTAGAAACAGCTGTAAACTTCAGTCATTGATAGAACATCAGACAGGACCTGTAAGAAGACAATGATATAGCCAATTCTCCTTATAGCCAACTACGTTTCTTCTCTATTGGTTGTGAGTGAAAGTGATGCAGAGGTTAATTCAGATTCAGGCTGTGAATAATGAGTATTGTTGAGCTTTGAAGTAGTTTGTGACCTTTACTGGTCTCTGTTGCTTTATGTTGGCTGCCTGTAGACCAAGAAATATCTCTTTGAAGGGAATTACACCCATTTCAATATCGGGAAAAAAATGTCTTCAGGACTGAGAAGGCCCAAACTTACACTCATCAAAAGTACTTTGGATTTTTCAGAAACTAAAAATCAAAGTTTCCAGTTCAGTTAGACAGATTCATTTCTGTTTCTTTGCCTGTCGAAAGATATTGTTTCTTCAGATTTTTCTAAACATTTACCAGGGACGCTTTGAAATAAGAACTTTTCCTGAACGTAAAAATGAATAAAATTTTTCTTAAAATCTTTTAGGGAGCCTCTGGTAAGAGGTTTATAGATAGGACGCCATTCTGAAAATCACACTCACATCTATAAAGTAAAAGTGACAAAAAGTGAAAAGGTAGGATTGTCTTCATGTTCCACTTTCTCCACTATAGAGCAGCATCACAGATCATACTTCAGATAGTCTTTGCCATTCTACGGGAAGTTTCTTACATTCTTGTCTTTCTGCCTTTAAGATGATTTTCACATGTGTATTTTGGTATAAGAGCTTGATTTTTGCTTTTAAAATGGCTGTGCGCCCAAGTTTACCTACCCATTAGCTGAAGGGTGGGGAAGCAAAGAAGATTAGCTGGTGGAAAAGAAAAGAATACCCAAAGTTACAGGAAGCTTGCTGTGGAATAATGAGTAAATAAAATTCTGTTCCTTAATGCGTAGCATAAATTGTTTGAGAATTATGTAAAAAAACTGCATCAAAAGCAATAATCCACAGCATTAATATAATAAACTTAAAATATATATAAAACATTTCAAAATTACTATAATTATCTATAATACAATCATCATGCCATTTATCACAAAAAGCAAGTATACTTTCAATTAGAACAGTCTATTCATAGTGAGTGTCAGCTGATTTTTACATACCTTGTACAATATATTTCCCACTGAAATCATGGATCTAAGGTAATTTTTCTCCCAAATATATACTATTCACCACATTCATCAAATTAATTCCCATGTGTAATGTTACCTTTATTTTTTTTTTTTTAGGTGATCATTTCAGGTTTTTACCTTTAAAATGTATGGAATTACAGAGATTCTTTTACTTGCTGTTTGTACTATTTCAAATCCTAAGTGGGAAGAAAAGCAGAGGCCCAGTGTAGGACCTAAACTGTGATCTGAGTTCCATTTGGGCTGAACCCTGTACCCTTAGAGAACTTGTTAGAAGATCAGGGTTTTGATGTATGGGTAGGAAATAAAGTGATTTGTAAGCTGTGTTATGAAGCCAATTGCTAGAAGAAAGTATTTCAGTATTTCATTACCAGGAAGTAAAATTCAAGGGTCACTACAAGACTTTTATAAGCTATTTTTCAAACCAAGCAGGATTTGGTACTTTTTCGGCAATGAGAGCGCACCAGATGAACCTCACAGATGAAGTAGGGAAAAAAGAGGGATAAGAGCAAGTCACTCGGAGTGCAACAGAGCTGTAGACTATAGCAGCTCACTAAAATATAATTCGTGCCTTGTAGAATATGTAAAACAGCCAATAAATAAACCAAACCCAGGTACATCTGAAATCCTAAACTTTGAAGAATTATTGGTGTTATGAATGAACCCATGTCACCAGTTGTTTGCATTTCCTTTCTTGCAGACATCTTAAAAGACTTAAATTATCCTTTGAATAAATGTCAGATTGGTCCCACACCATCAGACCCTGTTTGCTCTTCATAAATTGCAAATTAAAAGGTCAAAATGGATTAATTAAAAATGATAATGACTGTGCTCCATATAAGCAGAGTACTATTGTATCTAACATTGTAGGAAGTATTTGAGTAAGGCAGTAAGTCTAGTGAAAATAAAATACCCTGCTGTTTTTAGTAAACAGAATAATACAATGGTGGTTGAAACGCTCTCCTGATTGCATTTGGGTACGAGGAGGATGGGTTGAATTGTGTTCCTATTCCAAATAAAAAACACGTCCCAGGCTTTGAAAAGCACTTCCCACTAGGTAGTTTCCTGTTTATTGTATGAGAGTTTCCTCTAAAGGAACCCAAAAGGGACAGCCAATTCATCTTCGCAAAAGTTTAGTACTAAAGTCCACGATATATAAGCTGACATGAGAAATATAGAAACTCTGACAAAATAGTAAGACACCAGCAGGTTTTTCATGTCCTTTTTCCTTCCTCTTCCATGTGTAGTCTGAGATGTGACAGTAGTGTAGGATTTTTAATACTTTAGGTTATAGAAAACATGGTGTTGGTTGCAGACCCTTCTGCTGTTACCTCCTGTGGTGTTTAGGTACCAGTGGAAGCAAAACATAACAGGGGGCAAAGAGGTGCCATATTTAAATTTAAGTTTGGAGTCTAAAATGAAATCAGAGGGAGTTCAAGGTACTAACCAGGATAGGTATATTACAGGGAATCATCAAGTCTTTACAGTCTGTAAATAATTTTTGGTTTACATTTATGAAATTTCAAACTTTAATTCCTACATGATTGCATGAAGAGCTGTGTCTATGTTATTTGTTTTCTTTGTAATATAGTTCATATGTCCTGTATGTAATAAAATGTGGGTCTTTGGTGATGGTGGTTATTTCCTAACAACTGATCTTGATGGCAGAAAAGAAGAAAAAAAAAAATTAAGTATCTGCAAGTTTACTGATATCAGCTAGTCTACACTCCATTACATACATAATTATTATGCTAACTTAATTTTTGATAGATGTTAAGCTATACTTAGGTCCCTAGCCCATGCAGTAGTCATTGATCTATTAAAATGTTTGCTTGGGTATGTCAGCAAATATAGGGTAGTTTTTCATAAAAGAAATGCAGAAAATCCCTTATTTTGTTTTCAGTTTTTCCAGTGTTGGTCCAGAACTTGAAAAGCATTCCAGAAAATACCATTATTTTACACTTTGAGTATTGCTGCTATACTCAACTGGACTATTTGCATAGTAAGCTATTTGTTCTCCATGAGTATGCCTGTCTATCTATCTACGTATCTATCTATGTATCTATATATCTATGTATCTATGTATGTATGTATGCATGTATGTATGTATGTATCTATCTATCTATATGAATTTGATATATAGCCTTCCTTCTTTCTGCCATTCTTGTAGAGGCAAATAATTTCCCTTGGATGATTAAGAAAGTGATTGTGCCTGTGAAGCAGATGCCTAAAGCTCTATCAGATATTAATTATATCTGAAATATTTATCACCTGTTTATTGATACATTATGCAATTTGTGCTTTCTGAACTCGTACTTAACTGCAGAGTCACAGGTTTTATTCAATATTTTTTGATCTTTAAAAATAGTATTCTGAGAAAATTCTGTAAAGTTCCTCTTCCTAATGAACTTTTCTGCTATTTACGACATCAGATTATAATTTTCTCTTTGTAACACTGTCAATGGACAAAAGATTGTGAATAAGCAGTTTCTATTAGAGGTGCTGCAGGGATGTGAGATCAGTTCCATGGCTTTCCATTGACCTGGATTCTGATCTGCACGTTGTGCCTCTGAGGTGACTTCACTGCAGTGCATAGCACTGGTATTATGTGCATTCACATCGCTAAATACTGTGTGTTTTATTCCCCAGTGTGGGGTGCCTTGTGCAGCAATGTAATCTGTGAAAAATGAACAAATATAAAAACTTACATATATTCACATTTTACCACATGAAAATTTTATGACTTCAGTGGATTTCACCTTATTTGACTTTGGTGACGTGAAAATTTAACATCTGTTTTTATCTGGTGATAGGGTAATATATTACAGGCTAAATCAGGTCTCCAACACAGGTGAACTGGACCACTACCCAGAGGTATTACTCTCTCCCTACTATACACAGTGTTAGCCTCAACAAATTAAAAGCTTAGTCTTCAAACTTGCTTAAGTTTGAATGCTGAAAGTTGCGTAGATTAATCCATCATCACCATAGGTATGAGGGCTGAATATGGATAACTGTGTCCTACAGGGTCAGTGAAACTTTTGAGTTAAAAACATTGGTTTTTACCTTTGCATTCTCTAATGCACAGCAGGTGCAATAGATCATAGGCACAGCTGAGCCACCAGCACACCTGAGGCCTGTGAGCCTTATTTTAAGAATGCTGGTAAGCCAAATGTCATTGGAAATTGAAGGCCACTATTGGCATTGAAAAGCAGTAAAAAAAAAAAATCAGGCCACTGATGTATTCAAACACCTATGTCATTCAGCTTGTTTTAAGCAGAGTCTTTTTTTATGCCAGATTGAAAAGTTATTGCTGAGTCATAACCAATAAAATACTTCTTCCCTTTTTTGAAAGAAAAGAGGAAATCGCCTGAACCTGGTTTTTATTTTCAAACTAAAATGGTATTTCAAGAGTAATAACATAGATATCCTGAACAGAGTAAGCCTTCCAGAAACAGAAGGGTCTGCTAAAGTAATACTCGGAGATCTTTTTTCCCCTCTCTGCCTTCCTAACTGGAGCTCACTGGCCTTTGTAGCGCTGTAACACTAGGGAGCACACTTTCATCAGGAATTATGCTGCCTGCAGCATCTACAGAGAAAGGGAGATACTAAGCCAGTTCTGCAAATCGGCAGTTCGGCAGCGGGCCAACCCCTGCCCCGCTGCACGGAATGACAAGGCATGCGAATATGACAGAGCTAATGGTAAACAATGACAGATCTGTCGAGGGTCCGATGGGATGCATCACTTGTTTTTTCATGTACAGTACAGGAATCAGAGCGATTTTGTTTGGGGTGTGCTTGGATGCCTGTCTGAACTCTTCACCCCGCCTTTTACAAATCAGACTTAAGCAGAGCAATGAAGAGTTGGTTTTTTTCTCTGTGAGTATGAGAGACTGACAGTAAGATGAAAACTAGCAATTCTTAGAGAAGGGAGAAAATATACTTGTTCTTTAATTTTATTTCTTAAAAACATGCCATTGTTCTTATTGACCAGTTAATGAAATCTTATTGTGTAATTATTGCTTCTAATAATCAAGATATTTATCTATCAGAAAAAAGGTGCAGGAAGACAGAAACTAATTATTTATTCAGAATAGTCCTAAACTCAATTATACTAATATAATAACGAGTTACATTTTAAAACACACTTAAGTTATTGCTTCCTGCAATAATTTCAAAGAAAATCTAGTTTCTTATTAAATCAGTTTAGCTACTGAATTATATTTTGCATAAGCCAACCGTGTCTTGTATATTGTACTATATTTTAGGGAGTCTAAAGTCTACATTACACATTTTATACTTTTGATACTCCATTCTTGCTTTCTTTATGTTGGTGAAGTTCATTTTTTACTAGGCTGAGGGTTTATGATAAGGTTAACTTAAACCTATGTGACTTAAACATGATCACACACAAAGAGCTCTGGAAATCTTCACCATTTATACTCTAGCTAACTTCTCTTTATCAGGAAAGTCTTCAGAAAAAAGGTATGTTGCACCAGCCATTGCTAGAAATAACAAAAATAAAAATACCACAACCAACACAAAAACTTTCCCAGACCTCCACCAGAAAAATAGCCACCCTGAATCAGACCTATGGTCCATATAGTCCGCTTTCATATCTGTTGCAGTAGCTTCATGAAAAGGTTTAAGCCAACATACAAAGAAGAGTTGATAGGCGATTAGCTTGAATTCAAAACAATATTTCAGGTGTTTCAGGTATTTCAGGTGACTGATTTTCCTTACAATAGTTCTTGGCTGTTTTCTGCATATGTAACCTTACCCGTTACCTTCTGTGTGCTGATGTATGGTGAAACAGAACCTTACTGATTTGTGTTCGTCTTGCTGTGCATTGAGAAGACTGAAATATGTAGAGTAATCGCTCTTTCTGTGTCAGTCCTCCCAATCCTCCTGTCTTAGGGGAGCATATGCAAGTATTAGTGTTCTCTGGTAGACAGCAACCCCCTCAGAGCATTAAAGTAGACTACTTGGAAAGATTCTGTTTATGAATAGAAAGTGTCATCCACTGCTAAATAAAGAGCTCCAGAGCTACCACATTCAATTAAAAAATTCCAGTTGAGAAATTCTGGTATTCAAGTGAGTAACAGGGTATGTGACCACAGAATAATTAATTTCCACCAGAAGAACTGTGCTAAGTCAGATTCTGTAGCTGATACTCTGAGTAGAAGCTTGCCTGAAATGAAATTTATAAAACATTATCCCACAGAAGATCAAGTTTGGGCTGCAATTCAAGGTGCTCGACAGCTAATCCGAAAGACAATCAACTGAAAATCCCAGACAATAGAGTGAATAAATGTAAACCATTGATAACATGAGCCGTATTGCACCATCAATTTTTAAGCAGCAGTTCCCATTGATTTCAGTGCTTAAAAATAAATGCATTGTCTGCAGAGGAATAGTTTCAGATGAACAGTGATCATTTATCATAATGACTTTTATCTGAGGATATCTCCCATTTCATAAATATATGCTTAGTATTCTTGTTTAATACTCTCTCTGTTGAGACGTTCCTACTATTCTGTGAAAAAATCATTATCTGCCTTTGCAAAGTTTCCTCTGGCTTTATGCAAAGCTATAAGGAACTTCTCAGGAGACATGTGACCTTTGTGGAAGAACTCCAGCCTGGGATGTTACAGCTGTTGTTTGTTACCTGTATAATGATACCAGCTGGAGGTCACAACCACTCAATGCGGACCCATCATGGGAGGGTCTACTTGCACACTCTATAAAAGATAGATGCTTGTCTAGAAGGTTTTAAAGTCTAAATAGACTGAAGAGTTAAAAGACAAAAAAGACTGAGAGAGCTCAGCTGCCCGGTGAAAGGTCAGTGACAGAGATTGATGCAAAAACTGAAGCCATAGAGCCCTTCTATAAATGCAGTAAACTGTGCAGCATATAGCCAGTGTCACCACTTCCTCTTGAAAGTTTTTATTTAACTTCAAAAGCCTAAGGTCTGATTATTCGAGTTGTTTCTGAAAGACATAGAAGACTGAATTCAAAACAGCACAATGCTTTGCTAGTTAGTCTACTGATTTCAGGAAAGCTGTGCCAGATTTTACCTGTTTAATGGCTTACATGCCTTAAGAGTAAAACTATATTCTTAAATATTCTTAAGAATATCAACCATATTCTTAAATATTTGTCATATGAACAATTCTGCTGACTGACAGGAGTACATATATAAAATTAGAATTATGTATTCCCTGAAGGCTCTGGTCACTGTATACCTGATCCTATAGAAAATGAAAATTTAATTCAATATTAAAATTATTCCTTTTAAAAGTGAACAATACAAAATTCATTTAAATGCTGTTTCATTTTCACCTCTTTTTCCAGAAAAATAGTCATCTAAAGATATGCTAACTCAATTGTGTAACTTCTGTCTCATAAATATTGTGTGTTCTGGAAGCTGAAGAGATTTGCCTGTTAAATAAGGGATATAAGGAAAATTTAAATGTGTCTCTCAAGGGAAAGGTTCTGTTGCCACAAGTTTAGCCTACATACAAACTTTTCTTTTGCACAAAATAGCAAAAAGCTCCCAGAATAATTCTGAGTAGAAAAGAAATAACTGCAGAAAGTAAGTTTAATATAAGATTCTGAGAAGATATTGTATATTTCAAACAATGAAATAATGAAAGGTCAAATTCTAATGTCCCACCATTGGTTGGTGGAAAAGAAAAAGGAAGCCATGTTGATAATGTGTTCATCCCTAGGCTCCTATTTTATACTTCAGGCTTTGGAAAAAATACATTTAAAAAAGCTATTATAATCAGAAAATCAAATATATGTCCAGGAAAAAAAAAAAAAGTATTTCACCTGTCATTTTAAAACTCTGTTACTTAATTTAGTAGGATTCCATCTAGTCTATTTTTTGCTTTTCCATTGTAGGAAAAAAAAAAAAAAAGATGTTAGAAGTCTATTTAGGTCATTCTAGTATGCACAAATAATATATATCATATAAAAGCTACAGTGACTTTTACTTTTCATGTCTTCTCCAGAAATCACTTAGCATTTTCTTTGCTGTAGAAACTTGTAATAAAATGGTTATAACAGGAAAAGCAAGTCGCCCAGCAGTATAACCCACAGAGAAATGAACACTTCAGCACTTATTTTTTATGGGCTAGTTAACCTCATTGGATTTATATAACTGCCAAAGCCTGACCTCCATTACTGTTGATCAGAGCTAAAATTTACTTCCATAACATATTATACTGACCGCTTTAGAGAAATAAAGGAAAAGAGAAAAGCAGAACTTACTCTTATTATTGGATATATTTTTTGTAATCTCTGAGGCTTACCATTAACTACTAAACTGGGTAAACTGGAAAGTAAATCTGTGTTCATGCTCTAAAGCCCTCCAACTACAATGATCTAGCAATTTCCAAATGTGGAAATGACTATCAAATAAGTAAGGGAGGGTAAGCTAAATCTAAAATATGACCTACAGCCAAGTGTTAAGACCTGAGTGAGAGTTAGAGCTCTGATTGAGTTAACCCTGAATTCTGTTTCTGTAATAATACACGCATTTATGCTAGGACATTATTTTGCCACTTTGCCAGCAGTCATGTGTCACTATCTGATAATCTGAAATAGAGTTTATCTATCTGTCCTTTGATTCCCTTTCTATTAACTTCTTTATAACGTCCTAGTTATTCCACAAACATATTCTACACATTCAAAATATTTGGATAATTGGAGTCCTATAAATTAATTATCTTTATAATAGTGTAATCAAATTGAAAAACCTGATAAGTATAAATTATAAAGATGAAAAATTATTTAAAATAATGCATGAATATTAGCTCCTTTTCTACAGAGGACGATAACCCCATATACTTGATTATCTTGAGTTATGATCATGGTTCATAAAATCTATAAAACTCATACTGATGTTGATATAAACATTGGTTGACTGATCTATCCAACTGTCCTCACCTTATAGCTTTTTGTCAGACACTGATTAAGAAATGGGTCTACTCAGTATTTCTGAAGTACCAAGTACGCAAAGATTTTTAAATATACTATTTAGGAAACTTGGTCTTAAAAATTATGTTAATTTTATTGTATAAGGAAAAGATAATTTAAAAATACTGATACTTTCTTCCAGGAGTGAGATTTCAGAGATCAGCGTAAAAATATGAAACGTAGAGGGAATTAAAACTGGCTATTTTCTAACTTTAAATATTTTTGATTGACTTGTTATATGTAATTGGGTCCAAATGGGTATCTTTATTATTACAAACAGAATCTGGAGTTTTGCATCTCCTCTTTCCTTACTTTATTTTATTTAGCTTTTTTATAAGTTTTACTTTTCCTGCTTCCAGATTTTATTTAATTTACCTTATTTATCTTTGTGTACTGTTCTTATTCCTTTAATTCCCTTATTTTTANTTCAGCACCCTCGGGTGTATCCCATCAGGGCCCATGGACTTCTGAATGTCTAATTGACCTAACTGATCCCTCACTTGATCCTCCTCCACCCAGGGGAAGTCTTCCTCTTTCCCTGTTACTTTCCCCAAGGCCTGGGGCTCTTGAGGGCTGGGCTGAGTAGTAAAGACCGAGGCAAAGAAGGCATTCAATAACTCCGCCTTCTCCGCATCCTCCGTCACCATGGCTCCTGTGTCGGTCAACAGTGGTCCCACAGCTTCTCTGGTCTTCCTTTTTCCTCCAATGTACTTGAAGAAGCCCTTCCTGTTGAGCTTGACATCCCTTGCCAGGCTGAGTTCTAAGGCAGCCTTGGCTTTCCTCGTTTCATCCCTGCACGCTCTGGCGGCATTCTTATAGTCCTCCCAAGGGAATACTCATACTGATGTTGATATAAACATTGGTTGACTGATCTATCCAACTGTCCTCACCTTATAGCTTTTTGTCAGACACTGATTAAGAAATGGGTCTACTCAGTATTTCTGAAGTACCAAGTACGCAAAGATTTTTAAATATACTATTTAGGAAACTTGGTCTTAAAAATTATGTTAATTTTATTGTATAAGGAAAAGATAATTTAAAAATACTGATACTTTCTTCCAGGAGTGAGATTTCAGAGATCAGCGTAAAAATATGAAACGTAGAGGGAATTAAAACTGGCTATTTTCTAACTTTAAATATTTTTGATTGACTTGTTATATGTAATTGGGTCCAACTGGGTATCTTTATTATTACAAACAGAATCTGGAGTTTTGCATCTCCTCTTTCCTTACTTTATTTTATTTAGCTTTTTTATAAGTTTTACTTTTCCTGCTTCCAGATTTTATTTAATTTACCTTATTTATCTTTGTGTACTGTTCTTATTCCTTTAATTCCCTTATTTTTAAGACCAAGAAAACAGACAAAAGGTGGTATTACTGCACATTTCCCTAGAGACACTCAGCAGAACAATCAGACTTCAGAATTGAATGCTAAATTTATTTATTAGAGGGAAGGGAGGATTTTACCATAAGCCTTCAAGAATCAAATCAGGACACAGGAATTGTGAGATTGACTTGAAAATTACAAGTTAGGACTAGAGGAAGAGGAGAGGAGAGTGAGTTCTTCTGCTTTGCCTTTTGGATTTGTGCTTCTAATTTGCTCAGATACGCTCTAAGATTTTTCTAACCACAACAACAGTGGTTAGAGACTTCCTTATTTTTAAATTATTCTAGTGTTATTAGAGATGTCAGGAGCTGGGTGATGAACAAACTAATGCCATGAAGTATTTCTTAAGAGCCATTATAGCTACCAGTTGAGTGGCAAGAAGACAGCTGTTCTGGAGTCCTTTACTACGTCTGTGAGATGTACATTTGCCTACCATCACCATTGATTACAACTAACTAAAATATATAAATATATGAACTTTATACACATGAGCATTTTTCTTAATTTGATAGATTAGCTCAGCTAAGCATAAAGTTAAAGGTGGATGTAGGCTTTTTAGAAAGTGGTCCATCCTCTCATCCCAAAAAACATATGTTGAACCATATTCCTAATGCTGAACTGTGAGCAGTATCTTCAGGACATCTTGTGCTGTTACTTCCCTAGAGGCAATCTAGGCCTCTGTTTGATTTTTGAAAGCAGTCTTTTAAAAGATTTTAGGGTGAATATGTCAAGAATTAATAATATTTACCTTCACAGTAAACAAGTAATTCAGAAACATCTGGTGCATTTCTTCAAAATTTCTTCACTTTTGAATTGAAACACATCCTAAGCAGTGACCAAGCTTCAAAGGAAAGGACTGGTTAAAGTAGATTTACATTAGAGTGACAATATAGTAATATTAGAATTAATTTTGAAAATTTAGTATTCTCTTTCACTGCTAGCTGCTATGATGTCAGTAGATGTCATGTGATTTTTTACCAAAGACATGGCGCAGTTGAAAAAAAAAAAAAAGCGAAACCAAAAATCCACAATGATCCTTTCCATATTTATGTATTAAAACCTCCCTTGACTTTGTAGGATAACAGCAGATTCATTATCATTTCATGGATGACATAATTAAAAAATGAGTTTTATAAACAATAAAACCTTTAACTAACTCTTTTGAGAACTCTCTGCCTTGTCAGAATGTAGGATCTTGACAGCTAATCTCCAACTGCACCAATTTTCAGTCATTCTAAGCTGAGGCAATAAAAAGGTCTCAGTGATAGGTATGTAGTTAGGTTTCACCCTCTCTTTTTCCTCCTGGGACTACAGCAGTACTTGGACCATATCAAAGCAATTGAAACTCACACACTGGCATCTGCATCAACCACCTAAAACTGCAGCATTTCTTGGGCAAGGAGTGTATGGAAAAGAATGGATATAAAGTTCTAAGATAAACCATGCTGGAAAATAAAAGTCTATTTTATAAATTGTTTATGTTATTGTGCATAAGACAGTACATCACTAGATTTGATTTTTGCTATTATAGAATCATAGAATCATAGAATGGTTTGGGTTGGAAGGGACCCTAAAGATCATCTCGTTCCAACCCCCTGCCCTGGGCAGGGACACCTCCCACTAGCCCAGGCTGCTCAGAGCCCCATCCAGCCTGGCCTTGAACACTCCCAGGGGTGGGGCGTCCACAGCTTCTCTGGGCAACCTGTTCCAGTGTCTCACCACCCTCATGGTGGAGAACTTCTTCCTAATATCTAATCTAAATCTATTTTTTTATGAGCTTTTATTTTTCTTCATTATTCATGAGATGTAAGCCAATGCTAGGTCACTAAAGTGAAATAGACCACTTAAGCAGACCTTTATGGGAAGTTTGATGCAAAAATTTCCTGTGCTCTGAGTAGCAAAGGTGATGTTAAATACCTGTTCCCTCCAATAAGTGCATGGTGGAGGTTCATTTCTATATTCTTCTGTTTCACTTTGTTTTAACTTCCTCCACTTGAAAGCATTAAAAAGGTCTCCAAATTGTCTTTTAGATAATAACTGTACACTTAGAAATAGGTTTCAGAAATTAGATTAATTCTGCCGGAATCATGATGCTGAACTATTGACCTGCAGAGAGAGAGATGATGATGTTGACTTTCACTCTGCCTGGTTCCCTATCTCTAGTCATTTTTCCTCTAAAATTCAGTCGTGGCAGGTAACAAAGTAGGGGTCAAGGCAAATGAAGTGGCAGCCAACCCACTGCATTATTCTATGCCTTAGTCTCTTGGTCATTCAAATGCAGGTGATAGTTTCAGTGCTGCTATAGTGAGGTGAAATGTAACTTGATTTAATATTTTAACCAAAAGGGATTGCTCTCTTCCTCTGCTGCCTGGATGTAAAGCCTTTGATGATAACCAGTCATGATGGCAAAGTATATTATGAATGAAGGCACTGGGTGGTAGAGCTACTTGTAAAATAGGAGCTTGGAGACAGTTAAATCTGTGGGTTTAAATTTAGACTAGGCAAGTAATTTGTAATGAATTATTTATTGGGTTAAATTTCACCAACGTTTTTTTTTCTGTTCACCAGTTGTCCACAAACATATGGCAAAATTCTTGGATTTATTCATTATCTAGAAAATATTCATTTATTTCCTCAGTGAATAAATTCTTGGCCTGCAGACTGCTCATGAGCAGTTCATAAGGAATATTCAGAAGATGCACTGTGTGTGTTAGTTTCCACGTCTGCTTCGATATACTGAGAATTAGCACTATTATTATGACTAAAAGATCACATGAACAGATGCTGTGCTGACAGCAATATTTCAGCTAGCCCTTTATTTAATTCTCATTGGAACTTAACATAGTACCCTAAAGTTAGACAGCAGGATTTACCTAGGGTATATCATAGCTCTTATTAAATGAAAGATTGCTTTTATTCCGGATTTCTTTAGCAGTCCGGTTTACAGTGTGGCCCCAGCATTGTATTGGCACAGCTGAGAGGACAGAGAATTGCAGTTCAGTCAGGAATGACTGTTTAACTGCAGGACATCATTACAGCAATATTATCACCAAAATCTATTTGATTAATGGCTTGCATAAAAGAAAAATGCATATTAATATTCTTGTTTTACATTATGATGCAGGCACATAGCCTCTGTAGAGAGCAAAGAGAGAGATCTTAGGTTTCTACTTAGGCCAAGGGGTTTTGTTTGTTTGTTTGTTTTTCTTATGTTAGCGATTCAGAAGCATGCACATTGTAAAGAGAATGTTTCTGAACTGGAAGAAATATGTCAGTAAAATTAATAAAAAACAATTGGAACCTTCCCTGTTTGGAGAGCTGACCACACTTGCATAATTTCAGTAGTGTATAATCCCCAGCTGTTAAAGATGTGACTCATGCCTCAGTGGAGATGCTCAGGTTTGGGGCGGTGAGTTAATAGAGTTCCTTATAGAAGTCATTCTCATGCCTGTCCTTTTCTTTCCTGCAACCTACAAAGAATATTTTTCAACTTCCCCCTGTACACATGGTTTCTAGACTGCCACAGTATTTCCCTGCAAGTCCCTCTAAGGTAGAGGACTTTCTTGTTTTTCTTCAGCAGAGCATGAATGATACACTTGGGAACAGAACAGTAGGGGAATCTTCTTAGGTCCCCCAGAGAACTAAGAAAACTGAATAAAATAAATTTTTTGCCATCCCAAGGGGCTCTTCTTTAATGTTCAGAGGTACACCACTCAACATCCACTGTCTGTGTGTTTGCTTACTGGGTATGACCTAGTCTAAATGTTTCTCGCACTGTAATAATGCAACCAGATTTATGAATGGGGGATGTGATACACCTGTTGTAAAAATGTAAATTGAATTTTATGAAATCTGTGAAGAAATCCAGAAGATATCTGCTGAATTTTTAGGTCATGAACCGTAAAAGTAGATGCTTCATCTTCTGACTTTGATCATGTCGGGAAGTGCTGCCTTGCTCAAAGCTGTGTGTTCAGGCACATCTCTTGCTTGAGTAGCACCCTCCAGGTTACTGATATAAGTAGACTCTACCTCTACTGAACGTACACAATATCAAATTCTACTCCAAGCATTGTATCTTCTGCTCAAAGAAATTGAGGGAAGAACTATTTCAACTTTTGCACAACAGTAGTGATTACAATAATTATTCCTAGAGTGGGACAACTGGGTTCGTTGCTGTTCTTAGTTCAAAGAGAGGACTCCCTTTTTCTATGCCAATGACCTAAACAGCAAGCTACGAAACTGAGGAAGAAGGACCCTCCATCGCTTCAAACTGCAGCTGCATTTCTGTGCAGTCATTAACACAAGATTTACAAAAGGACAATAAACAGAGGGTAGGTTTGTTTCCTAGTGATTAATATCTCTTCATCAGAAGTATGAATTGTGAATTTGAAATCAATTATATTCTTGAACTGAGTTTTTCTGCTGCATTCATTGAGTGTAATGAAAAATCATTGCAAATAGCCATTGTGATTTAAGCAAAAATGTTGAGTAAATTGTTTTAAACTCAGTTTAATCTCACCAGGTGGGATTAAACTGGTGAGACTCAAGCACTTAATGGAGAAAAGAGAAATGAAGTTTCATTATGTTGGTGGTTTGGCGCTCATATTGCCTGTTTTAGGTACTTGTCATACTTCTTGTCCCATTGTGAAGTGCCAGATTTTCCCTTTCATTGTATGGAATGTGGGAACGTAAGAAATCCCTGAATTACACTCCTGGGCTCACTGCCTAACACTGAATTGCTGTAACGCTTTGTGCCAGGAAGCCTAATCCCCTTTGGAATCTGACCCAAATGATTTAATCTTATTACCCCCAAAAGCATTGTGATAGCTTTTGTGGGAGATTTCTAATATTTGTGAAATAAATACAGGTAACATGTTGACTTTAGGACAGTAAATGCTGATTAAAAAAGTCTTCATATTACTGTTATATTTCATTCCTCATATTACACCTGCCAGTGTTGCAGTGAGAAAACTGATTCACCATTAGGAATACCTATTGGCATATATCATAAATTGGAATAACTATTTAATCTCAATAAAGAACAGTGTATTTACTTGGTCTTCTCTGAAGTCTTCTGAGATGTAAGAAATTGAGAACGCTTTTATCTCAAGAATGAAACACTTTGTAAGTGAGGATTGTAGACTCAAAAATAGTGGCCATACTGTTTAACTATATTTTTCATTTTAGTTCAGTTATCATACCTGGTAAAAATGGTAATAGAATTATCTGATTTTGTGCATTATCATCAGTATATTGTCATTTACTTTCACCAGAATGCAAGTTCTCAGAAATCGGCATTATATTTGAAATGATAACAATATAAGGCTTCATATACTTTAAAAATAAATTTATCTATAGCATTTTTATACATTTTAATTTGTCAGAAAAGCTGGAGTGTTATTTTTATGGTGTACAATTTAATTGTTAATCAGTCGGTATCTCTAAAATAGATACTATACCATACAAAATCTTGGAATGATTTAGGAAAAATGAGATTCTAAGAAACTAGTGGATTAAAGACCTCTTGGCAATGTATAGAAAGAAATATTTGTGACTTTAATGAAAACAGTATGAGCATAAAAGGGTCTCAGACATCATCGGAATTGAAGGTGGAATATTTCCCCTACAGCAATAAAAATGAAAGTGCAAAATTTTTTTATAACCCACCCACCACACCGGCAGTGCCCAAGATCCTCCGTAACCTCTGTTTGACTTGTCACTTGGAAGACAAATTTGTTCATAGATCATGACTGTCAGAGTGCCTTTTCTGCAACTGTATCAGTAATTAGCTATGCCTTGTTAGTGCTCAAGGCAAGTACATCTGTCACATTGAAATAAAGGGTTAGAATTTTCCCCATTTTAGATAACACTTTAACCTTTCAGCTTTGTAGCATCAACAAAGATACAAACCATTGACAAGACTGTGTCAATGACTTCTCTAAATGTCTGTGCTGTATTAGACTGTTATAAAAATGTTGCCACTCTAGCCATTTTAAAGATTTTTTATTAAATGAAGACTATATCAAGAATTTGGGGAGAAATGGAGGGAAGATATGAGCTGGTTTTACTTTAGGCATTATCCTAAAGCCTATTGAGCTTCTCTGTGACTTTCTGGGTGCCATCAGTTTCAATTGATTTTGATGTAGCTAGGATCAATCCTTTGCTACTTAATTGTATTATAGCTGTCTGTGTCTTTGAAAACAATTACAGAGCTATCAATCAATCTAGCTGCACCAATAAAAATGACCTCGTATAATTATAACTAATAAAAAAATTAGTTTATGCACATTGATTATGGCTATCTTACCAAGAGGCTGCCATTTATTAAATAACCTCGTGAACAAGATGGATTGCAAGTATAATGGGGTGGATCTGTGTTAGTATATGACATTATCAATCAAAAATAAAACAGTCCAGGTATCCTGCACTTAGGCAGGCACAGAACAGACAAGAATGATGGGCTGTTCCAGAGTACAGCCCCCCCTACTTGTCTTTGACATTTACCCTTTCTCAGCCTAACAGAATCAGGATCATTTAATTTACACTAAGTTAGAAGTAGCTACAGACCTACATAGGGCTGTAACATGCATGCTGTTAATTACCACAGTGCAGTTTGTTCTCTTCCCAAATGAAGAGTCCTCTCATGTTCTATGCCAAAGTTAACGGGCATAGTTAGTGCATGAGATGCCAGATTCCAGATTTGGTCCAACCAGGGAATCCTTGATTAGTTAGCTTTAGCCATTTTTGATACCTTGCGCTACTTAAGTGTTACCTGTTGTTGGAACAAGAGGGTGTTTGGACATAGAGGACCGAATAACGAGTTTATTAAAAAGTTTTTTGCATGTGTGACAGATTATTTCCCAGTGGTAGATGAAATCCATTAAAACATATTATTAAAGGGCATATTTCCTCATGAAGGTTAAACCATGTGCTTCAATGCAGTATTATTTTGCTGTAATGTGCAATAGTCTGCTAGCCCTTTTTCAACTTATTTACATATTTTTTTCTTAGCTTTCCCTCTGGTGGTCTATCTTAGGATAACCTGTACTTTAAAATTCATTGGCCTCTTTGGCTGGTCTTCCATTGACTATAATGAGGGCCCAGACGTACTGCCTCAGTGTTAACACTCTGCACAGTGGATACCAAAACTAAAGTGAGGAGGACTGAATTTTCTGAATTTACACACTTGTGAACTAAGGTAATTTTCATAGGGTAGATTAATCTGTAAAGCACTGTTTGGCATGCCTACCCTTTGATTCAGAAAGGCTGAAATGTGCTTTTCCTTGGTTTTTACTTGAAAGCTGTCTGCATGNCTCCAGAGACGGAGACTCCACCACCTCCCTGGGCAGCTTGTTCCAGTGCTCTGCCACTCTCAAGGTAAAGAAGTTCCTCCTCATGTTTAGGTGGAACTTCCTATGCTCAAGTTTGTGCCCGTTACCCCTTGTCCGAATGCATGCTTACATGTTTTTATTTCCTCAGTTTTATATATTTTGTTTCCAGGACTTGATCTGTATAGAAAAGACAGCTGCCATTCAATTAAACAATCATGAAGCAGACTACAGAAATATCTAACTTTTAATTCTACTTTTTTTTAAGCTTCTATTAAATAAAAATGTGACTCAGACTGAAAGTAGCTGTTGGTGGCTGCTCCCTCAGATGAAAGAAAAAAACTCTCCCAAATCATAAAACTAATCCTCAAAGGAAAGGACAATAAGTGAAATACTTAATGTGCTGGCAGTCTCTAGCTTAAGATTCAGGCAGCCATGATGCATATATAAGTTATAGCAGTTATAACAGTTATGTAAATTTTATAATCTATATAAATCTTCCTTTGCATGCTCCATTTGGGTTTTGTTGGGCTAGTCTTCTTTGCATGGACACTGTTTTAGGCATGGAACCTCTAATGTTTTTTAACAACTGTATATAGGAGTGAATATCATAACAGGTACTTTATATTCATATCATAAATTTCAATATGTTCTTCAGTGACTTCGAAGATTCTCGGGAATTTTGAATGTCTGTTTCAGCTATCATCTCATGGAGGTATATTCAAGTGATATCTTAGATTTCAATATAACACTGTAATTCATTGAGGGCATTTAGGGATTTACAGCTCAGGAATGAAATCAGAACAAATATAAGATGACTCCTGTTTTTCTTGTTTTGTTTAAATTTATTTTTACTTTGAGAAACCAAATGTTACTTTTCACAGAGTGGTACGTTATAAGGTTGGCACTGCAGTGTAACTTCACACTTCATTTTCTCTTCACTACTGTTCTGATGGACTATTTTTGAATGATCAAATGGAAAAAAAACCCCAACCCTACATTTTTGCCTTTCTGATTTGAAAATTATCTCACTCTGAAATAATTTCACCATTAAGTGCTGACTTTAGTTTCAGTCACAAATTGCTTCTCATTTTGGTTAGATACACAAACTGCAATTTTGGACCCTGTAATACATACCTAAATTCTTTACTACAGGTGCTCCCAAATATCTACTCTTGATCTCATAGCTTCTGGCACATATCTATTTTTGCTGTGCTTCATTTACATTGTGAAACTTCACAATTTCAAGGCAGGGAAATGCTACTTCTAAAAGCTTCGTTATATTTTTGCCCCCAAATTACATGTCCTCTGGTACCAAGAAAACAATGCAGGTCATATTTAAAAATTAAGAGCTAAGCATTCCTGTCATATATTCACTTCAAAATTAAATCTGAAGAATTTTATTCAAACTTTCTTTCTTTTTTTTCATTGGGTGCTGTCATGGTTTGGCCTCAGATGGCAACAAAGAACCACGTGTCCCTTGTTCCAGACCTTCCCAAAATGGGAAGCACAAGGAAAGGGCAGAACTCATGGGTTGAGACAACAACAATTTAATAGACCAGCAAAGGTAACACAAAACCAACAACAATAACAAGGACAGAGGAATATACAAACACGGTTATGGATGCCCCCGCCAGCTCCAAGTGCCAACTTCCTGCCCCCTCCTGGCAGCTCAGGAGGGCATGGCTGACACAGGATGGAATACTTACACCCCCAAGCCGGGGGAGAGTTAACCCTGTCCCCGCTGGAACCAGGACAGGTGCATAGACTTTTATTTGCTCATACGGGCTGTTAACCTGAACCAGTGTATTGCAATGGAAAGACTGCAACCTATACTGGCAAAGACGGTTGCATACATTTGGTCACTTCAATTAAGGATAGTCCCAGAAAATGTTATAGCTCAAACAGAAGATCTTTGTACAGATAAGTGACACTACCAGGCACTACTTAGCATGGAAATTTGACTTTGTATGTTCCTGTTCATTAACTCACTTCTAGCTGACAAGCGTAATGATGAAAGTATGATGAAAGCTTATGGCAATGCATTAAAATCCTTTGCTTTTTTGGTGGTCAGGAGTTAACTTAGGCCTACTAAAGGAGACTGTTGCTAACTGATTTGTGTATGCTAGCTTGACATATGTCAAGTTTTTGAAAGCTAAACAGTTCTCTTAAGGAGAATGATAGAACGCACAGTTACAGGAGTACAATCTCTAAATCCATAAGAAAACTAGCAAAAGGCAATAATGGACTACCATGATCCTGGCATAGTATACACATTGAAGAACAGTGGTCTAGTTCTCTGTTAAGTACATAATCCTGCATTATATTCGAGTAACTGAAGTACACCTAGCAGAAAAAAATCCTTTTCTGTTGCTAAGAACTCTCTTCTCTTGGTAACTAAGGACGTTCTGAATGTAAAATGGACGTTTCTCCCTAAGTAGGTATTCCTTGGGTTGGAGAGGAGCAATGAATGGTGACACCCAGAATGCTGAGTTCAGAAGTTAGTGCAAAGCTTATCTCAAGAATTCAAAGGTAAGCATGTTTGTAAATCCTATCAGGAAGTTTGTCACAGACAGGCTTTTTCATTTTGGAAACACTGGAAGAAGGGACTACCTTGAAAATTTTCTGATATGAATCCTTCCTAAAGATCTAAATAACTGTGGAATTTTACCAGTGATTTCTGCACTTGAATTTAACTTTTAACATTGGATTGATTTGGAGAACAATGATTACAATTTTTTATCAATCAAAAGTGGTAAGTAAAACAGATTACCTCATTTAGATTTGTAGGTTTAAATTTTAACTGAACAAGATATTTGTCTAGGTATAGTAGCAAATTTATTACAGAACCGGAAGTAAATCAACTTAATTCATGACTGTCAAGTACATACCTATGTATTAAAATAAGCGACTGTCATCATAAAAGCTGTTGTTCATTCACAGATCTATGGCATGAAAAATGTAATAAAGGAAAGTTGGTAGCATAAGAAAATTCAGAAGAGGCTTTAGGTGTTGCACAGCAATTATTATGTTCTTTATCCAGAGTCTATAAAATGATCCCTTGACAAAATGCTACAGATTTGAACATTTTGGCATTCTAGGTGTTATACAAATCAAAAAAAAAAAAAAAGGAAGATTTACAGTTCTTAGGGATAATAAATGAAATGCATTACCCATCCCAAAATTTTAAGACAATTACAACGTTTATAAATATATCTCATAATTTTTTCTGCATGTCTGTAAATCAAAGAACCTGAGTCATACTGGAGATCACAATATAATGCTGGCTTTTGAGAATGGTGTACTGTCAAGCATCATAATTGTATGTAATGTCACGAAGATGTTCATGTTGCAGTTGGAAATGGACTGAGATGTGAAGGCTTTCCATGACTAACCTTGTGAAGGGTTCTTTAAAATCTTGAAGCTAATGCCAGGGGTATTAATTTAAATGTGAGACAACAACAACAACAAACAAGAACCACTTTTTCTAATGAGAGACAGGAACAGAAGAGGGAGATAAGTGTACCAGTGCTAGGTAGAAGTAGCCCAGAAAGTCACTGAAGCATATCAAAATGATGAAATTAAACATCTGGAGAGTCAGACAGTAACCTGAGAGAGGCTGCTGTAGTGAACCACATCAGGACCACCTGTCAATTAGTAAAAGAGCTCTGAGGAAATGAAAAACAGAATTCATAAGTCAAGAGAAAACTGATAAGAACAAAGTAACCTCAGATTATGATTTATTCAAATAATGAGAATGTCTTTTGCAATAGATTAACAATCACACTCCCGAAATCTCAGGAAATAACTATCAAAATCAAGCCTGTTCCCCTAACATCTTCAAAGCAGCAACCACATAAAAGATGAGTGGGATGGCAGAATGCATCAACAAACCAGGTGTATAAAAAAATAGTTTAAGTATGTTGAGAAGGTGTTATAGCAAAGATGCTTTCAGGACTGAAGCTTTCAGGTCACTGTGTTACTTCTCAGAACAGGCAATCTCTCACTGCTGATGATTTGTTAAAGCAAGAACCTGCTGGTAATTGTTGCAAGGATTTACAAGGAAATTCTTTTGAAGTGACTTTATGCACATTTTGATGCAAAAGATTAAAGATAACATAAAAAGGAGGAAGTATATCAAGCACTTACATGCATTCTTTGCTCTGAGATGGATAACCTAAGGTCAGTGTAGCTTTTGTGTACTTTCAGATAGGCATATTACTTTGAGGCTGTATAACATGTTCAACATAATGTTTAAAGACCACACTATCTTTTTTCTCTGGATGCCCTGTATAATTTTAAATATCCTCTCCCTTTAGAATCCTTATAATTTCAAATCAGATATTGTCTTTATTGCCATATGGAATTTAGTTTCATCAGTTTACTGATCTTGCCAGCTAATGTGCCAAATACAACATTTTTCATTTAAAATTTTTAATAACTGTAGGTAGATTTAATCATATGGTTATGATCACAAGGTAGCATTCAGCTCCTTGTCACGCATAGAAGGGTTGATCTGGTTTTCTTTGAGTTCTCCTCCAGATAATTTATGGAGGATATTTTGCTGATGTCTCTCCTTATTCAACAGCATAATAGTTGGAGCGTTCTTCAGGGATGTACTTTTGACATTTAAACCAATATCTTCTAAATAGGTTTTTAAAGCCAGAGTCTGTAGCTGCTCTGAAGTGGGACTTTCCTGTACCCTTCTGTTCCACTTCAAAGAGCATCATTAACTGTGTGGTGACCTAGAGGACAAAAGAACCAACATGCTTACAGCATGCTAACTACTCACACTTAACACACTGAGTGATTAGCATGCTCAGCTGAGGAAGTCAGTTTAACATAACTATACAGCATTTAAACATGCTCACTTTGTTTTAAGATTAGAAAACCGTGCCTCTTTCCTGATATGCTTAGCCTAAGTTCATGCACTTGCCTAAGCTCATAAAGTGCAGTCATAACATTGCCTCAACCTTATCGTTGGCAGAAAAAATCCCAACCACCCTAGCTCTTCATCATCTCTGCTCCTGACTAGTCAACTAGAAGTTAAGCCATTTCAAAGCCATCTGTGTACTAGCCTTAGTAGCCATCCAACTATATACCAGGATATGAGGAGAGCATGGTGATTTCTGTATAACCAACCAAGTTAAAACCAATAGAATAACATGCTAAATTCAGGTCTTCTTGGGACAACAGCTAACTGTGTGGATAGGAATCATGGAATTTGATGTACCTGAGCTTTCTGTACTGCATGATGGAAAGCACAGCACTCATTGCTAAGTTGTGTGCTTACTTCCCAGTCCTAAATACTGATGTATTTAATCCACTTAGTATATGTGGTTTTCTATTGTTGCTGCTACTACGAGTGTATTTCATACATTTGCACTGTGTCTCTCTCTTCGCTGTGATCCTGTGTGTCAGATACTGAGACTGATTTGAGGAGGATTACTGAGAACCCATCTACCAACACAGAAAAGATTGGAGTGACAAGTTTTGCAAAGAAGTGCTGAGAGGTGCACAACAGCTAAAAGAGAAGACTTTATAATCAGGGTACTTGTTTTAAAGCATGTGTTTGACTGCAGGAAAGAATCAATACATTTTAATTGACTGTCCATATATATGTTGGTACTGTATACAAATACATTTAAATATATTTTTGAAGACTTCTAAATTAATACTGTCTTGCTAGATGGAACATGGGATTGTATGGATCTAGAGGAGTTATAGCTGCCAAGGAGAAATCCTGGTTTCATTATTAGATGATGGAATAGGTCTTATACACTTTTAATACTGATTTTTGCTGGATATGTCTACTTCAAACAATGGAAATCTACTGTATTCGTTTTAGAATATATATGAGCACTGCATGAATGGATTTCCTTTAACCTTAAATTAATTTTATTTAATTAAACTACACTGCTCTGTTTTTCATAAGGCCACAGTTGTTTCAAATTTCAGGATCTAAGATCCCTGAAAAAAATTTGTTTTGAAAATAGAATCATAGAATGATTAGATTTATAGCTGACCTTAAGAATTTTCTAGTTCTAAACCTCCCACTAGACCAGGTTGCTCAAAGCCCCATCCAGCCTGGCCTTGACCACTTCCAGGGATGGGGCATCCACAGCTTCCCAGGGCAACCTGTTCCAGTGCCTCACCACCCTCACACTAAAGAATTTCTTCCTAATATCTAATCTAAATTTCCCCTCTTTCAGTTTAAAACCATTGCCCCTTATCCTATCACTACACTCCCTGATAAAGAGTCCCTCCCCATCTCTCCTGTAGGCCCCCTTTTAGTACTGAAAGACCGTTCTAAGTTCTCCCCAGGGCCTTCTCTTCTTCAGGCGTAACAACCCCAACTCTCTCAGCCTGTCCTCATAGCATAGATGCTCCAGGCCTCTGATCATCTTTGTGGCCCTCTGCTGGACCCATTCCAGCAGGTCCAAGTCCTTCTTATGCCGAGGGCCCCAGAGCTGGATGCAGTACTCCAGGTGGAGTCTCATGAGAGTGGAGTAGAGGGACAGGATCATCTCCTTTGACCTGCTGGCCACATTTCTTTTGATGCAGCCCAGGATGCCGTTAGCTTTATGGTCTGTGAGCGCACATTGATGGCTCATGTTGAGCTTCTCATCCACCAACACCCCCAAGTCCTTCTCCTCAGGGCTGTTCTCAAGCCATTTTCCGCCCAACCTATATTTGTGCCTGGAATTGCCATGACCCAAGTGCAGGACCTTGCACTTGGCCTTGTTGAACTTCGTGAGTTTTGCACAAGCCCACGTCTCAAGCCTGTCCAGGTTCCTTTGGATGCCATCCCTTCCCTCCAGTGCGTTGAAAGCTCCACATAGCGTGGTGTCACAGCAAACTTGCTAAGGGTGCACTCAATCCCACTGTCCATGTCACCAACAAAGATGTTAAACAGCACAGGTCCAGTACTGACCCCTGAGGAAAGCCACACATCACTGGTTGCCACTTGGACATCGAGCTGTGGACCACAGCTCTTAGTGCAATCATCTAGCCAATTCCTTATCCACTGAGTGGTCAATCTCTCAAATCCATGTGTCTCCAATTTAGAGACAAGGATGTCATGTGGGATAGTGTCAAATGCTTTGCACAAGTCCAGGTAGATGGTGGCAGTTGCTCTTATCTTATCCACCAATGATGAAACCCTGTTGTAGAAGGCCACCAAATTTGTCAGGCCCGATTTGCCTTTAGTGAAGCCGTATTGGTTGTCACCAATCACCTCCTTGTTTTTCATGTGTCTTGTATAGTTTCCAGGATGATCTGTTCTATGATCTTGCCAGGCACAAAGGTGAGATTAACCATCCTGTAATTCCTAGGTCTTTCTTTTATCCCTTTTTAAAGACGGGCCTATGTTTCCATAAAAAAGTCATTGAATACCTCAGCTTTCTCCATATCCCAGGTGACCAGGTCTCCTGTTTCTTTCTAGAGAGAGCTCACATTTTTCCTAGTCTTCCTTTTACCACCAACATAACTATAGAAGCTTTTCTTGTTGCCCTTGACATCCCTGGCCAGATTTAATCCTGGTAGATATTGTTACAGGATAGATTCTTTTATATTACTAGAAGACAGTACATATATAGGGCAAATAGAAAGTGTGCAGATAATCGACAGAATTCAATTTGCTTCTGATTATGTAATGTATTTGTGTTATTATTTTATTAACTCTGAAGTTATACAAGGAATTTCAGTAATCCGATTATGTTTCAGGTTTAGACACCTTTATAGGTTCCTTGACGGGGATGAGCTCATATAATTTACCATCAGCTTATGTTCACCCTTCCTATGCAGCTACTCACAGTATTATGTGAATTTGATATTGCAATGGATTATTGCTCTTGCTCTCTCAGAGAGCACTTCCATGGATTTCTATTCCCTACTTAATAAATGTGCAGTAGATTTCAGCTCAGAATCCTACAAACAAATTCTGCTTTTGGAAAGGTCTAGAGGCATGTCAAACAATCCCCAGCACATTTCTGCCCAATTTCAGCATCAAGGAAAAAGAAGAAAAAGTTTCCATCCTAATAAAATGGATCCACCTACATGGTTTTGAGAGTGGGCTCCCTGCTCTGACAAATCAAATTGCAGTGAATCTAAATGAACAGCACTTAAGCAGTCCTTGTCTCTGTGTCTAGCATTTTGGAGCTGGGTTGATGTTTTGACCCAGCATCAGATCCATATGTTTCCAAATAAGTTTTCTTCAGATAGTGGCAACATTGACTCATGCTGTCACGATTAAGGGGGTGGGCAAGATTCTCCCACTACCTTTGTGGCCTTGCATCCACATACCTGTGAAGAAGCTGTAAGTTAACATTTCATGTAGGTATATTTTCATGCCCATTTTGACTGCAAGAAGGGAACCCAGTAAGGATATTCTGCACTCTTATTGAAGGATCTGGAGTAACTGGATGGTGCTGTTCCACAGTCTGTTAGACCTCCTTCCTTCTTCAAAATGCTAGAGTTCTCCACCTGTAACTTCTTTGCTGGCACTTTCATCAGTCACGTTTCCTTACTCATCTTATTCAAGAGCTAATATTCCAAAATTTTGGCTAATCACAGCACAAAAATAACAAATTCTGCATAGTGAGTGTTCACAGCAGCACTTGCAATAATTAGTTGCAAGCAATCTCTCCATGTACTGACATACATATTTGTAACAAAAGTTTCTTGAACATTATTCCTCAAGGAAGGGACCTGTGCATTTATGTAATGCCTTTTACAACAGAATCTGGATTCTGACTGTGAAGTCAAAAGCTATCACATTACATGTAACTGATAGATAGGTTTTTGCTTTACATAGTTGTGGATAATTTGCAGATGGAAGAAATGGCTGACCCTTTTGACTCAGTCTGAAGTTTGCAGTCTACTAGTAATATAAATAGGATAAAATTTATTGGTGCAAAGTACAAGATCATTTATGAAGTAATACAATTTTTCTCTGTAAGCTGAGAACCACTGGAAATGACAGATGAGGAGAAAGTCCTAGCTGTATTATGTGGTCACAGAGTGACTCTGTGTGATAAAATAGAAAGCTACTTCAACTCAAGGAAATTTCAAATAAGGTCCTGTAGGAGAGATGTTATTGTACAAGACCTTGCTGCAATCTCCTTCATAATGCTCGTATATACAAAATGATAAGAGGTAGTAAAGGGGTATATGGATAACATAGGCAACAGACAAATTTTTACTTCAGTGTAATTAAAGCTGAGAAAGGATCTTGTTCTTTAAAAAATAAGCAGAACAGATTGATGGGGTGGGAAAATTAAGAATCCTCCTAGAAGAATACAAAGGTTGGAAATTGTGAATAATTTTAGACTGGAATAAAGCTGATATGAATATCTGAAAAAATGTCCTGTAGGAATAGTGAGGGGGGAAAATTTTTTTTTAAGATTGAGTTGACATTAAAAGCACTATTGTACGATAGCTGTCGCTGTGATAAAAATGACAGGTTCCAGACATGCTTTACTATTTTATTTGTATGTCCTTGAGTCCTTCTATGTTAACTAACAAACTNAAGCCAGCTCTGGTTGCAGCCCTGGAAGACAGCTTCTTTTCTCTTAAGAAAACTTCTTTTCAGTAAAGATTTTCTTCCCTTACTCTCTGATAACTGATGTTTGGAGTCCTGTATTCATAGGTGAAATGGGAAGACAGATATAAACCATGATCTGGCCTTTATTTTCAAAATTTTGTTTTATGTTACAGCAGATTTGGATGTGTGTTCGTTCAAAATGATTTGCATTTTCAACAGTGCTTTTCATCTATTCCAGTATCATTTGTATACCTGATGAAATAGCAACCTTAGTTTCTTTATTTTTAATCCATGAAGATTTTCTAGTTCATTGCTATTTTAAAAATCTCCATATTGACAGAAAATTATTTCTAAAGGCAATGCAAATTTATCTCATATACGCTGGATTATGAAGATCTGCTGTAGTGAACAAGAGCAGCTCAAGACCTTTGACTGTATTATGCCATGGGTTTATTTGTTTAAGGCAGGAGAAGTGATTTTAAATTGAATGAGGTCCAATGCAGAGTATCTTTATGTCAGCTGTCATAAATTGCACTAATAACAGAAATGTCAGTTTATGAAATGAAGATTATTTTCTTCCAGTCTAAAGTATTTTATTATAATCTGGAGCTACTAGTTTCCTGTGAACTTGCTGCCACTGATTTTCTGCATCTTGCTCTTCCTTGAGGAAAGTCTGTGCTCACTGTACAGAGAAACTGACAGGTTTGCATCTGCTATATCGTATTGGAGCCAAGGCTGAAGTTGAACCTTACATCCTTTTCTTGTGAAAATCTTTTTCTTCTAACAGAACTATTTATTTTTAGGTCTAACTTGGTCATCTTAAACCAGAACAATCAGTGATAAAAGGCAGTTAATATTTTTTTGTTCATTATTTCAAATTCTCACTTGTACACAAAGTTCTTAAGCACTTGTGTGCCCTTGAAAGACTTTTCACATACATATTGCTATGACTGTGCTTGCATCTTCTCAAAATCTATTTTGCGGTTTTCTCGGGTAACAATATAGTATGTATCTAATTTAAAACATAAAATTGAGCTGTAGTTCCCACCTTGATCCTGCAATAGCTTTGATGTAGGTGCAATCAAAGAACTACTGAAATTAATAGGAGTCTTACACCTTACTTTGATAGGGCTTGGATTAAAATCCTGATGGTTCAAAGTATCTACTGTCCTGCAGTGTTCTCATACTACCTGAAAGCCACCAGCCCCTCAAATCAACCAAAAATCACACTGTCACATTAGAAACATGCTAACTATTCTTTGGATACACCAATTCTTTAGGATATCTATTGTTTATGCCTGACTAGATCCATTTCTATTAAAATTAACAAAATTTAAAGAAAAAAGAACAGTAGCCGAAAAAAATATTTTTAACAAATGATCAGGCAAGGGATCCTGGCCTCACCTAGGAGTTGAAAAAGGCCCTGTTGATATACGTCTAGTCTAATGAGAAGGTATTTTGCATCTTGGAGACACAAAAATATGGTTAAAGAATTTAGGCTCTTCCTTTTGAGAATTTGCTTTTGTTGTCTGTGACTCTGGCATACCAACTTTATGATGATTCTGGCAATAGCACCATACTTATACTTTTGCTAGTGAACATATGAATATTTTACATTCTTCCTTTTTTCCTTATCTTGTATGACCCTCCTAGGATCCAGGAGTCTTTCTGAGGTAAGTAGGAAGCCAATGTTCAAAGATGGGTGAGGACTAGGAAGACATTAATTACCTAAATTACTGCTTGTATGAAGCTTACTTCATGCACACCTGCACAGTTTTAATTTTAGAGTAAAAGTAGCCTGACAGAAAATTCCATTTTCTGTTTTAGAGCATAATATTAGGATTTGAAATTGATGTCTCAGTTGGCGCAGCTGCCTAAAAGTCTATGTGATAGTGTTAAGGGAACAAAGTACCTGACTCAATCATATTCAAGCTCAAAATTTGTTCTAGAGTGTCTTAAACCTTGCCTCAACATGACTTTACAACTGGCACAACACAGCATAGATCCAACACCTAACGAGGAAATAATGTTTGTTCAAAAAATTACTGTATAAACTGGACATAAAGTCATGGTAGTATATTGAACACCAGTTGTAAGTTGTGCCACAGTTGCAGTAGAAGTTTATCTTGTGAAAAGCTATGAAGACAAAGGAATGTGAAGTTAATTAGGAGAGGGTATAAACTGTGTGACAGTAAAGACTCCTTTCTACTCCACATTTTTTGTTAGCACCTAGAAGAGATTTGATCCTTACCAAGTTTAAAACATGTGGTTGCTAAGGGACGCAGGATATCCATCTCAGGTAGTGCAGCAGTATGGTCTGCATGTTGATCTCCACACATGCTGTACAAATTCCCTGTGTATTACTTGAATAGAAATGTCTGATGGTGAATAAAAAGACTGATATTTTGAAGTAAAGAACCCTGGACAGACTTGAATCCCACAGGTAACTTTCAGTTTACTGAAATAAATTCAGAAAGAATTTAAATTAAAATTCTATTTACCCTTTCTTTAAGAAAAAAAACCAAACACCAACATCCCCACCCTCCCGAAACAAACAAACAAAAAAAGAAATACCCCAGAACAAAAGACCAAACTTGTATTATGGAGATGCCCATTAAACTGAGTTTTCAGATAAGAATGAAAAGACTCTTGACAGTCAAATGACAGAATGTAAAAAATGTTGATAGTCAAATGTCAAAGCCCTTTGGTATTCTAAACATTCAATAGTTTAATGGTCCCAGAATCTAAAAGTCAATTACCAAAATATTATTTGCACATAGATAAATACCACTGTAAGAAGAACAAAAGGAGCCCTGCAATTCTCAGTCCAACAAATGATGGTGGTGGTACAACAACAAATGTAGTTTCTGAGAGAGAACTCTATACCTTTTAGAACGTATCACTTCGACTAATGAATGTTCCAACCATTACTTCCATAGCTGTATTAGGGGAAAGCAGACAAGTCACAGACTAAAATAAATATATGAAAATACAGGTTTCCAAAATTATATATCTTCATGTCTTCATTTTTCTCATTTTTTTTCATGATCTACCACTCCTTTGAATGAAAGAGATTACCTGCTTATGGTTTTGAGATCCAATTATGACATGAGGTGAAAGTCCAGGCTGTGGATCAAAGTGAATTGAGACTTTAAAACACTGACAAACCACTATAACTTCATATGAACTGGGCATTTTGACTTTAGTCCAGAGAGACTCTCAACAATAATCACATTAATTAAACAAACTGGTAAGTGTGTTCTTCTTTCGTTTCTAGGAGGCACTTGGTTGTATTCTTTTGGGCAGTCTTTTCCCAGTGATGGAAAAAGCAATTTCAGTTTATTTCTTTCATTATACTCAATTCTCCAGGAATTCTTTTTTTTCTTTTTTCTTTTTTCTTTTTTTTTTTTTTTAATTTAGCTCTTGCTCAAAGTATTTTTTAAAATGGTAGCATTAGGCAAGGTTGCTCTTGATCATCTCTTTCTTTCATTTGCTCTGCCTCATGAACACATGTAGGAACAATGACAGTTTTTTTTTTTAGAGTCTCAGGGACATCACAATCAATTATAAAAATAATTCTTTAGTTTTCCTTTTTTTTGCCTTTTTTAATAGATGAACATCTTACTTAAATCATTAGCATATAAATAAGCTTTCAGTATCTCTGAGACATAGCAGGGCAGGCATGCTGCTTGGCATGTTTTGGCTCTGCAAAGGTGTCAGACAGCCCCTGGATATTTTTCACCAAAAGATGCTCTTGCCACAAGGAGGTTCTCAAAACCACAATTGGCAAAAAGTGAGGTGAGTTCCCTTTTATCCAACAAAGAAAAAAGAAAAGACACTTCTCTGGTGTACTCCCTTGGAAACCAGAGCCATCTGACATAGATAAACACTAACCTAGGGTTTATATATAATGACTTTCAAAATTGTGGATCTGCAAGTTTCCCCTCAGCTCTCTCATGTCGGCTTCGGTCAACTATCTGGGTGGATCTTCATGTGAAGATAGGGACCCAATCATCAAAACCTTTTAATCAACTTCTTCTTGTAAAAATTGTCTCAGGAATTCACATATTTGTGGAATGCAAAACTCAGGCAACTTTGCCAAAAGGCAGTATCTAAATCCAGCTACTGTTTTCACTTGTTATGGGAAGACTCTCTAAACACAGGTTTCAAAATGCTTCCAGTAAGCTTATTGCAAACTTGCTCATGAAAAGAAATTAGACAAACCACACTAAAACCTTATGTAAAGAAGATGACCAGCAGTTTGTCTCAGCACGAAAGACAGAAAACAAAAGTCTGCATGAACCTACCCAGCCATAAATCCAATAATTGGACAGCTGTAGCTAGATATGCTTAGAACTAGTGGTATTTTGCAGAAACTTGAAACAACCCCACATAGAAAAGCACTGTAGCAACATTTTGCCTTCCTTTTGTTCTTTGCAGACTGATTTATGTTAAGGACATTTTGCTTCCTCTAGAGATCAGAGCACATCCTCTCTGAGGGTCTGCTGTGAAAAAAAAAAAAATAAAATAAAGCAGGGGGAAGAAAAAGCAATCAGGTAGTTTGGCACCCTGCCAGAGTTCTCATTGACTCCCTACATGTGCGGGCTACCTGGCTTTCCTCCAGGGCTTGAAGATGCTATCTTTAAAAGATGAGATACCAATGGCCTATCGACCATAGAGACATTTTCCAGGGTACACTTCTTACCTCTGAACAGGTCAGAATTAAATTCAATGTGCTGTCTTTAGGTTTTCTGTATAAATTTATCTGCAAGTGAGACATTTCCTAGACAGCTGCAAAAAAGAGAGAGTCCATCTGTGGGAATGGAATTAATTAAAAGAAACACTCAGGCATAAACTTATTCTGATTAGATAATCTGTATAAATTCTTTAGTGAGAAAAAAGTTGTAAATGTATATTCCACATCCAATATGCAGCTTTTGACATCTTAAAATACTTAAGGGTAATCAATAGACAAAAACACAGGAACAAATCTTTGGAAGAAATGTACTACTCTCTACTGCATATATTTTGCTATTTTTTTCCTCATGTTGAATTAAGTGAATTAAGAATGACGTTGAAGATGCTCTAGATGTGGTTATGGTTCACCTTCACTCAGACATTATTTATACAACTGCCATTACATACACTAATTTAGAAAGACTAATTCACAATTTCTTATTTTCCGTCTGACTTGCAGATTCAATTTATATTGCTGTACGATTCTTTCTGAGAATCTATACATAGAAAGGAATCTGTAGAAATGTTTTGAAAGTCCAAGCATTCAGTCTCTGGTGAATAAAAATCATGTCTTAAATCTAAGTTTATAACACTTTGCAGATACAACACTGTGAGCAGTTAAATACTACTTAAAATACCAAAAGAAAAAAAAATGCTGGAAATTCTGTGGTATATTTAAAAAATGTGGTACCTGCCCTTATTTTAGAGGACATTATGGAGGATAACTTCTATCTAGGATTTTATCACTCCGTTAGGTACCAACAGACTATCAGAATTGAAGACAGATATTTATTTTTAAGCACACATCTATCCTAAAAATCACAAAAACACAGATGAGGGAAATTAAATTATTAATTCATATTTACTTTATTTTTTTGTTCAGTTGTAAATGAAAACCATTGTTGCAACTTTGCACAAAAATATGGGTCTATTTTATAAAAACATTAAGTCTCTGTTCCTTTAGAAAATGTTGAGAAATAGTGACTTAGAGATGCATAAAATATGTTCAGATCAATTAATCTCATACACAGAAACACTTCCAGTGTAGTTGTTTAGATTTTATAAAAAAAGTTTCACGGCAAAGGAAATGGATTTAGTCTGATATTTTTCATTAGGATGGGAGATAATATTAATTGTGTAACTTTATAAAAAAATAAGTTGTACTGAATCACTCCTATCCAACAGAAATTCAGATATTTTCTGATTCTGTGAAGATTCCTGAAGGAGAAACTGAAAAAGTGTTTTAAAAGTGACCTTCTAGCTTTCCTAGATTTAACTATTGTACAAAAGTACATACATTGCTTTTCTTTACTGCCCATTCCTTACTTAAAAAGTTGGTTTTGACCAAGCACTCATTACAACTTTTTAATAAATAATTCTAGATTGGAGAAAGTTTTCAATTACCTTTTTATTGTGTTGGAAACTTTGTGTCTTCCTTTATATACTTCAGTTTTGTTTTGGATACTGCATTGACAGTTAGCAGTGTGCTTCAGTACATGTTTAATTTCTGTTAAAGTTATGTACTCCTCTGCCAGCAGAACAGGTCAAGGAATCATGTGATTTCTCAGAGTATTAATCTGTTCTTGTGACATCTGTATCTAAGGCTAAACATCTCTGTTAGTGTTTTCTGTAGCAAGCAGACTGAATTCAGGTAGAATTCCATCTGAAGCCTTGTCTCTCATCACGAAACCGTAAGTTGTTTCAGCTGCAGGTGGCGGCATGAGGAACAAAACAAGATCATACACAGGCAAAGAACAGAAAAACAAGATTTTAAATAAGAAAAAAAAAGATAAAGGATGAAGAAAGATAAGGAAAGGTAAAACAAGGTAAACAAAGATTAAAAAAAAAAAAAACAAACCACAACCCAAATAAAATA
>VXBO01009636.1:72750-87249 GCA_013400135.1 Rhinoptilus africanus
AATACACTTTAAAATATTTAATTTAAATTGTTCAGTTTTCTTTCATAATTTTTTTTTGTCTTCCGTACCTTGTGAGTATATCTTAATATCCCTGAACAGATGTTTACAGGGCAACTCAGACACTGAATCATAAAACGAACAGTGACTTCCCAGTATTTCTCTGATTTTGAAATTAATCATTCAATTCACGTGTATCACTTTCAGTTTGCTACAGTGATTTCTGAACGTAAACAATTTACTAGCATTTTCTGCCAATACCGTAGCTTAAGAAAATGTCTTATTTGAATTTGAAAGATTTATCTACTGGCATTCTGACAGCAGTTTCCAGAGGTCAAAATGAAATGAGATTAGGACGGATATTTCAGATAGGCACCCATAATATTTTATTCTTACATAAAATGGTTTAACTTTTTTTGTCTGCAGAGATGGCATGATTCCTGCAGTTTTCTGTTTGGTCAGTACACCATACTGAAAGCTTTTGCTGTTTTAGTTTTACACTTCCTGTTTCAGGTTTGAGGTCAAGAAGTATAAAGTTGTGTGGAAGTGAAGGGAATCAAAAAAGGTAACTGAATGTGTTTCCATCTAAAAGGGATGCATAATGGTAGAAGGGGTAATGGCACTCTGGAAGGCAGAGACCTGGAAAAAGGGTCAGGATAGACTAGCAATAGATATTCACTTTAGTGAGATGATGTGGTAAAATTGACTAACGAGTGTCTTGGATACGTAATCTGGGTTAAGGTGAAGCCAGGATAGTACAATAAAATGCAATATTTTTGTGTTTTTCCTTAGTGAGGTACAGAGATTCTTTTCACTTTTTAGTTACAAAACTGATGTTCATGATTTTAAAAAGATACTAAAATTTGAGGATAAATAGTTCATTAATTATTTAATAGTAATGTTGTACAGTCTAAGATTTAATACAGCTAATGGGCTTAATTTATCACCTTGAAATTAGATGATGACTTGTGTGCAGAAGATAAATACTTTCTAAAGATAAAATCAGTAATATGAGTGGATGCTACAGTATTTATTAGTTTAGGGGAAGACAATAAAATGAGAACTTTGGTGCTGAAGCCACATACTTTACTGTTACAAAAAAGAAGGCATTCACTTTAAAACAAGAGATATTACCTCCTTGAATAGACTACTGAAGAAGGTAGTTGATTTTCCACCTCTCAATGGCTTTAAATCAAGATGAAATGCTTTTCTGCAAGAGCTGCTTTTGGTAAACGCAAGCGATGCTTCAGTCAAAGGCAAGTTATTGGTTACAAAAGAGATTTAATGAAATGAAAGGGAATAACCTGTAATTCAGTGGGACAATATAATAGTTTGCTGGCTTTAAATGTCATAAATTTATGAATCCACAAAAAATGTATCTTACGTTCTTTTATGAGTGCTGATATTCCTTTTGCGGTTCCTATTTTCACCCTTTCTAAATATAATACTTGCATTCTTATAAGTAAATTGACACAGTTGAACAGTGAAGTTAAGGGCGTGCAACATACTACTTATTTAAAATAAATATTTTATCTCAGTTCAGTAACCTGTGGTAAGCAACTGTTACAGTTCTAGATGAATATGTTCTTTATTTTTAACTGGATTTACTATTTGCCTTTAGTTGTACAAGTTAATCTTATTTTAAGAAGTAAGAGCAAGAAGAAAAATTTTCTAGTGAAACTTTTAACTGATGTCAAGCTCAGAGGAGTAACACAAATGTTTACTGTTCCAGTTCTAACAGTTTTCCCACCTAATTGTTAACCTATGATGGCCTTTTTAATTTTAGCGTTAAGACATGCACTCTGTGAATGAAAAGGTCTATATTGTCATCAGTGATGATATATATTTGAAATGACCCTTTATCTAAATTTTTGTTCCTATTTTTTTTAATCCTCATCTGCTTTTCCTTTTTCTTTTATATTATCTTTTATCTGTATCAATTGAAATTTCACATACTGGATGAATTAGTTGCTATATTGTCCTTCAACACCTGTACAGCATGTGAAATTTCAGTAAATCCCATATTAGCAATGGTTGCATTTCACATGTTAGTACCTAAATTATCCTAATACATCCATGCATACGGCTACAGTGATTGTGTATTTTTACATCACATTTTGTAATATTTGTTTCATAAATACATATCTTAGTTTATAGATTAGATATTACTATGCATGACTAAAGAACTCAAACACAAAAGGTTTAGGAAAAAGGGAAGGAAGAAAAGAAACGTAGAGCTAAATCTCCTTCCGAAAAAAGTGTGAAGTCTGTAAACCCAAGAATGCTCCTGACAAACTTTAAGTGGTGAGGATCAAACCTCTAAGAAGGAAAACGTGACTCAGTAATCCTGAGTTGGTCTGTGGAGGTTTAGCCTCTAAAAGGGAGGCTGGATGGGGCTGTTAGGGTATCTATGATGATGAAATGAGAGGCCTGTGGCTCAAAGACTTATTCTAAGAGATTTCATCTCACAGACCCAGGGAGACAGTGAAATTTGTCCCCAGATGAGATGACAGGGGAAAGCCTGAGCCACTTTGGCAAAGTCTCTCAAGATTCAGGAGGTATTTCAGATTGATAGAGTGTCTCATCATTTTCTGTGCTGGGGCAGTCTACCTCATCTGAAACTGATTCAATTTCATGGTGTCACAAGCCATCCTTATCTCAGTGTACTCTGCCTAGGATTTTACTTTTTCTCATAACCATATTTCTGTCTGCACAGAAAAGGTCCCCCATTCTAACGTGGAACTTTTGCCCTTCATGTGTCTGTTTTCATAGCATGCCCACTGGGGTGAGAGTATCCAAGGCGTGAGAAGTGTCTGCCCTATTGTCTAGTTTGAATGTAGATTAATGTCTACAAGTGACTTGCCATTTTTTATTTTGCCCACGTTTTATCTTGGCTTTCTCTCCCCCAAATCATAACAAATGCTGATGTCTTTGGTCCTTTGCTCATACTCTAGCCACCATCAATCAATCATAGCAGTAAAAAAATAGTCAGGAAATACAGTTAAACCATGTCACTGGCTACTGCTTAATCAAGCAAACCAGACTGAGAACAATCTCTCGACTCTTCCTTCCCTGCTGTGGCAATGTCACTGTTTCATTGTCCATCAATAGAATGTTTTCCCAAAGAGTAACAGTGCCAATTCTGGAAACTAACCAATGAAAACACATTCATACTAAATACCTCTGAAGTCAATGCTCTTTTACTAATTTTTTTCTGGTTAATTAGCAAGTAAAAGAAACCCTGTTATAGCCACAAAAATCATGCTAGATTGCTCTATTTATTCAACAGACACAAGCAGGTGAATTGCATAGCCCTAGAAAATCTAGGGGAACTTCAGAAAGATGGTGATGTGAAAGACCCTTTTGCAGAGATCTTACATCTTCTGAAAGACTGCAAATATGCTGGGTTTGAGTGAGGATGTATGCACCTTGTTTCTTGGCTTTTTATTTCCATAAATCCAATGGCAGTGGAGATTACTGGCTCTGAGCAGGAGACCGCATATTTACTTAGGGAAAAGCGAAAAACATTCCCAAAACATAAACAAAGTGTTTCACCAAAGCTTGGCTTAATGGAAACTTGGTCATAGAGAATGATCTAAAGGGAAATCAGAAGTTCTCTACATGAATTGGTAGTAATGGTGGCTGCAGAAACTGTGCAAACCAGATTAGTAAAGATTTCAGAGGAGTTTATCCATCTGAAAGATCTAAAAATAAAAAAAAATAATTGATGCCAGGGTTTTTTTGCAAGTGTCTGTAGTGCTCCTGTCATATGTAAAACAGCACACTGTGTATGCCTGAAGTCAATTGTTCAATGTATTTTGCAGAGGGCAAGGCGGAAATCCAACAGGAAAAATAGTCCATAGTGTCTTTCTCCACAGACAATGCTGAAACTCTCTTATTCGGTAATTGAATTAATGTAATGGTGAATCACAGTAATACAAAATTATGCCAAATGGAAGCAAGCAAATAGGCAAATAAAAAACAGACTATCACCTCTAACAGCAAAGAGCAGAAAAAAAAACATGGGGAAAACCCTCCTTAGGTTCACTCCAATGAAGTTTCTAAGTATTTGAAATGACATAAAAGTCATAATATCTACCATTAACCAGACAATAATGAAATAGAGAGTGATAAAGAAATCAGCAGTATTTCATTTTTCACTGTCATTATGCTTGCGTTTAACTGGGCACAGTTTAATGCACAAGCCTCCTCACAAACGTCAGTNATAAATTAATAAATTATTTATATACAAACTAGAAATATAAATTACACTTGTGTACCTAAGAGTAGGATTGCATTCATTGCATTCAAATTAAGCCAGACTTGAAGATGGAAAAAAATAAACATTTTCTTCTGTCTCAAATACATGAGCAATTTAATTTTATCTGTAAAGCTCATGAAAAGCATATTTAAATTTTCAATTTCTGAGTTATTTGCATACATAAAATTTTACATTTCTGGGCATAAGAATTTGTGCCTTAAAGCTCTATGTATTAATTTAAATAGGAATAATGTTGTATTATAATTCACTAATTAATCAAAAGCAAACAGGAGACCTCCAGTTTAGAGTACTCATAATTAATAAAATAACAAAGTTTGTAAGTTATCTAACCGAATGCAATAAAATAAGTAGAAAGCTTCTGCATATCACAATATGGTCACAAATATTGCATAAATTCAATAAAAGATAAAGTTAACTGAGTCACAGAGTCACAAAATGAATGACATTGGAAGGCACCTCTGAAGATCATGTAGTCCAACCTGCCTACTAAGAGCAGGGTTACCTGGACAGAGATGCCACAACCTGCCTGGGTAGGTTCCTGTGTACGACCTCACGCACAGAAAAAAGGAAAAAAANCTGTGGCAATGTCACTGTTTCATTGTCCATCAATAGAATGTTTTCCCAAAGAGTAACAGTGCCAATTCTGGAAACTAACCCATGAAAACACATTCATACTAAATACCTCTGAAGTCAATGCTCTTTTACTAATTTTTTTCTGGTTAATTAGCAAGTAAAAGAAACCCTGTTATAGCCACAAAAATCATGCTAGATTGCTCTATTTATTCAACAGACACAAGCAGGTGAATTGCATAGCCCTAGAAAATCTAGGGGAACTTCAGAAAGATGGTGATGTGAAAGACCCTTTTGCAGAGATCTTACATCTTCTGAAAGACTGCAAATATGCTGGGTTTGAGTGAGGATGTATGCACCTTGTTTCTTGGCTTTTTATTTCCATAAATCCAATGGCAGTGGAGATTACTGGCTCTGAGCAGGAGACCGCATATTTACTTAGGGAAAAGCGAAAAACATTCCCAAAACATAAACAAAGTGTTTCACCAAAGCTTGGCTTAATGGAAACTTGGTCGTAGAGAATGATCTAAAGGGAAATCAGAAGTTCTCTACATGAATTGGTAGTAATGGTGGCTGCAGAAACTGTGCAAACCAGATTAGTAAAGATTTCAGAGGAGTTTATCCATCTGAAAGATCTAAAAATAAAAAAAAATAATTGATGCCAGGGTTTTTTTGCAAGTGTCTGTAGTGCTCCTGTCATATGTAAAACAGCACACTGTGTATGCCTGAAGTCAATTGTTCAATGTATTTTGCAGAGGGCAAGGCGGAAATCCAACAGGAAAAATAGTCCATAGTGTCTTTCTCCACAGACAATGCTGAAACTCTCTTATTCGGTAATTGAATTAATGTAATGGTGAATCACAGTAATACAAAATTATGCCAAATGGAAGCAAGCAAATAGGCAAATAAAAAACAGACTATCACCTCTAACAGCAAAGAGCAGAAAAAAAAACATGGGGAAAACCCTCCTTAGGTTCACTCCAATGAAGTTTCTAAGTATTTGAAATGACATAAAAGTCATAATATCTACCATTAACCAGACAATAATGAAATAGAGAGTGATAAAGAAATCAGCAGTATTTCATTTTTCACTGTCATTATGCTTGCGTTTAACTGGGCACAGTTTAATGCACAAGCCTCCTCACAAACGTCAGTTAGGAGGACTGTGGAGGAAGAAACACTCAAATGACAATGAGAGTGTGCACGTTTGTATAGTTTCATGGGAAAAAGCCAAAGAGAACAAAAGACTAAGGTGGACAGAAGGATAAAGGTAAACACAGTGATAAAACAGAGGTGTAAAAAAATACAGTGGTTTTGAATTAGAAAGTATATTTCCTCTTTGAGATAAAATTGGGAAGTATTGGAATTATCAGAAATGTTAATTTTAAAACTTTTTTCTAATTATGAGAATAAAGACATTAATATCACTGCAGAAAGCCTTTCTGTCCTCTTATTATTATGTGAAACAAAGTAATATATGCTTTACCTATTTACTCACATACTAAATATGGATTCCAGAGAGCTTGTCCTCAAGTAACTGAAGCTGACCAAAGTTACTAACTTTTGGAAAATTTATTTCTTCTACTGTATATAGCTTACTTGTATACTTAGAAAGTGTTCGCATATTACCTACTCCCCAACGCTTGGCTAAGTTCTACTTTTATTAATATGCATATGGAATTTTATCATTTATAAATTTAATTGTATAAATTAATAAANAGCAGGGTTACCTGGACAGAGATGCCACAACCTGCCTGGGTAGGTTCCTGTGTATGACCTCACCCACAGAAAAAAGGAAAAAAAAAAATAAAAAGAAGCTTTTTGCTTATGTTTTTGTGAAATTTACTGCCTCTTGTTTTGTCACTGGACACCATTGAGAAGAGTCTAGTTTCCCCCATGAGGTATTTATACATATTGATAAGAACCCCATGAGCCATCTCTTCTCTAGGCTGAACAGTCCCAGCTCTCTCAGCCTCAGCTTATGCCACAGAGGTTCCAACACCTTCATCATCTTCACAGTTCTGTACTGGACTTGCTCCAGTAAGTCTATTTCTCTCTTGCACTGGGGAGCACAGACCTGGACCCAGCACTCCAGATATGTCTTATTAAGACTGAGGGAAAGACCACTTCCCTTGACCTGCTGGTGAAGCCTTTCCTAATGCAGTCCAGGAAACTGCTGGCTTTCTTTGCCATGCAGGTACATTGCTAACTCATGGTCAGCTTATTGACTACCAGGATCATCAGGTCCTTCTCTGACAAACTGCCTTCCAGCCAGCAAGCCCCAAATGTATATTAGTGCATGGGGTTATTCTTCCCCAGGTGCATATCTTACATTTATCTTTTTGAAATTCATGATGTTCCTGTCAGCCCATTTCTCCAGCCTCTTGAGGTGCCTCTGCATGGTACCACAATCACCTAGTGTGTCAGCCACTCCTCTGGTTTTATATTGTCTGCAAACTTGCTAAGAGTGCATTCTGCCCCATCATCAAGATGGTCAAAAAGGATGTTAAATAATATTGGCATCAGTATCAACCCTTGGGCTACACCACTTGCGTCTGACCTCCAGTTGGACTCCATACCACTGATGACAACCCTTCAAGTCCATCAATTTAACGCATTTTGAAATCAATGTTACTGTCCGCTTATCTAACACACACTTCATCAGCTTGTCTATGAGGAAGTTATGGGAGATGGTGTCAAAAGTCTTGCCAAAGTCAAAACAACATCAGCTGCTCTCCCCTTACCTGTTGAGCCAGTTGTCTCATCGTGGAAGGCTATCAGGTCAATCAGGCATAATTTACCCTTCATAAATCCATTTTGAATACTTTCAAGTACCTTCTTGTGCTCTATATGTTTGGAAGCTGTTTCTAGATTGGTTGCTTCATCAGTTTCACAAGGTGAGAATTACTATCCTGTAGTTTCCTAGATCCTCCTTCTTGTCTTCCTGAAATTACAGTGGCATTTGCTTTCTTCCAGTCCTCAAGGACCTCCTTGACCACCAAGAGCTTTCAGCTCCCTCAGCACTTGTGGCTGTGCCCATTCTGGTCCAATGCACTTGTGTGTGTTCATTTCATTTAAGTTGTCCCTAACCTGCACTCAGGGTAAGCCTCCATTGCCTCAGACTTTGCCACTGGTTTCAGGGATCTGGGAGTGCTGTAACAATTCTTACACCAGTAATGATGCAAGTGAAGGTGGCGTTGAGTGTCTGCTTCATCAAGGATAATTTTAAATTATTGGTGTTCAGTTATGAATTGTGTTCTCTTCTACACAGTGCATATAGCATAAGACAAAATTTTAAAAATAATATTTTTGCATTTCAATATGCAAAGTACTGTACCATATAGACTTAAATATAGTTGTTCTGGGAGGTATTCTATGGAACATATTGATTTTTATGAAACATAAGAACTTAAGTTACAGAATTCTATACGAAGAGGGTTTTCCCTTCATTTAGCTGTTTGTGGAGAAATTGAATAAATAAGCAACAAAATGTGTCTAAAATTGTTGCTTATTTATTCAATTTATCCACAAACAGCCACACTTATGTTTTATGGAGTTGATACATACATCGCTGAGTTAACTACAAGGTACAATATTGTGATTGCTGCTGTGCTTGGGATAGGTTTCTACTTAGGTATCAAATACTTTCAAATGTAATACTTCCAAGATCATGAGGTTTGATTTTATGTCATCCAATTTTAGATGTCTGCTATGTAGACACTTCATTTGAATAGTTATTTAGACTCCTCTCACAGCCTTTAGAAGGAAAGTGTACTTATGGAGCACTATTAATCTTACAGGTATTAGAAGTTTCCATTAGGATGAGAGGACTCATGGGAATATTGATTTTTATCTTCTTAAGAAAATTGGTAAAAATCTCCTTTTTAGCATAAAAAGGTAACATTTTTCTGTTGTTACAAAAAGGTCATGTGGTAATAAGGGAATGTGTATCATTACAAACAAAAGAATATATTATTAACATGCAATTCTAAGATTAAAATATCAGCAGCAATATTCTCCCTCTTTTTTCTTTTGTTTTCCTCTGTTTGAAATTGCTAATAAGACAAACTGTTATCTTTTAAATTTGACTGGCTTCTGGGTTATTGCTTACAAGCTAACCCTTCTTTGGCTTTTCTCTATAGTGGATAATGTTAGCCTAAGAAGGCTAGGGCCATAACCAGTGGTAATAAAGCAAATTACATGTATTTTAGGTTCCACCTCATTGTAAAAGATTTTTCTGTAAGATGAGTTTTAGGACTGTGAGAAGTGCCCAAGATTGTTTTTTACATTTTTTTCTTCAAAGGAATTTGCAAATGCAGGAAGGCGAACAGTCTTGTATCATGGAAAATGAAAGTAGAGTGGGAACTTCAGGAAAAAAATGATGGAAAAGGCTAAAACATTATTTTAAGAAGTCTGTTCTTTAAATTTTTAAAAGGAAAAGAGAGGGAAAGTAAAGGGATTAAAGTCTTGCTTTCTTGGGCACCAATGTGAGAAAACAAACATCAGGAACTGACTTATTAAAATTTTCACTGGGAAGTACAGTGCTTACTTTTAACTGTTGTTATACTATTTATATTTTTATGTACATATTTGACTTTGAAGTGTCACCTATTATACAATGTGGTGAAAACTATTTATAATATCAGTCAAGTGTATGTGTGTGTGTTCAATATATATACGTATTGTAATAATAATGGGAAATTTGGAGAAGTTCTTTTTCCTTTTCACTGTTCTCACATTTTGCTTAAACCTAGAGCAATATCTTTTGCATTTCAAAAAGTCTAAGAAACCCACAGGTGAGAAAATGGAACTCACAGGAGATCACAAGCAAGTCTACCAATTGCAATGCAGGTACCCCAATAAGAGGTGAAAGTTCTTTCTGCATGATCTTTTTATTATAACAATGAAATTTATGTCTAAGGACTTTTCCAGTAGCTCTAGACTGAGATCCACTGACTGTAGTGGCTGAGTATATCAGCTGAGTAAGTGGTTCATATTTTTAATTTTGCAACCATTTGAAAAAAATATTATTTTACTATTTCAAAGAGAAAGATTTTAATTTATATATCATTGTTTCAATAATAGCATACTAATAAAAATGAGACATCAAAAGCCATAAAACTACCCTCTTTCATTATGAAAGTCATAGAATCATAGAANATCATGAACCTACATGGTTCATGTAGGAAAGGACACTAGAAACCTTGTTTTCCTTGTCTGTATTTTCAACTTGGAAAGAAAACAATATTGTTTTATAGTAATTTTCTTTTAACTTGTTTTATTATATGCAGTAAATAAAATTATCTAAGGAAAACGTAACATCAATATTATATTTTAAATCATCCATAAATATTTAAAAATTGTAATGTTATCTAAGCGCTGTTATTTTTATGGAATCTCCAGTTGCATTGGTGAAATAGTCGTCCTGACAGAACTAGTCTGCAAATGAAAGCCACAGACTAGCTAATTTTAAATCACACTTTCCTTGTCAGTTTTCCTATTTGTTCTAAATGTAAATAAACCTTCTGCCACCTCCTTATTTGCTCCTTTCTTGTAAGGCTTGTTCATGTACTGGACATTTAAGGAAGCTATAAGATAAAATAAGATTTCCTTGAAGCACAAATTGTAGTTTTATGTTGGAAGAAACTCTTTCCTTGGACATTTTCTTGGTATCCAAGGAGCTGGATACTGTGGTGGATAGGCCATCATTTGTCTTTAAATTGTCTGAAGTCCATTCTACAAAGACAAATGGAACATGAGTTAGAATTAAGTGAGGTACTTTTAATGCACCTATCACAGTGATATCTAATTAATGACTAGCAGTACAGAAGTGCACATTTCCAGCTGCCAGGTGTCTAAGAAGTAACACCAGGTATAATCTTAATGCAACCATTATGCCATTTAACAAGATATGTAAATAGCTGAAACCTTTTAATTTAAATCTACCACATTTCAGGTTTTCATCCCATCTATTTTTAAATGCATGGTCTGTCTGAGGCTGATTCCACAATTTGAAGGTGTCTCCAGTATCCAGGACACTGCAGCTTAACTCTGTTATAACTTTATTACTAACGTATGCCTGCACATTTCAGAGATTTTTTATTTTTTTTATCTGATGCCACACCCTACTTGACATAAACTGTATCTTTTCAGGGACAAACAAAACATAAACTATATCTTTTCAGGGACTTTTTTACTTGTACTTCTTTTTTTTTTTTTTTTTTTTTAGCTTGTGACATTCATTATTTTCAATGTAGCAACTTTCTAACCTGTGTGTCCAGGGGTGTGAGATTCACCTTGCTTTCTCTTTTCCCTAGTTTCAACCTCAGATTTTCTTCCATGCTTTTTCTGTTCCCATGACTGTGCCATAGCAGAAATGACATAACATAGTGGTATTTATATACAGCTGAGATGAACAGAGTCATTTTCATTCCAAACCTTAGTTTATTGTATTTATTATAAAAACAGTAGCTGAGTTGATTGCAGAAATTTGCAAATTTTTTTATAGTTATATATCTGGCTTGAATGCAAGTTGATTCTAAGCGCAGTGAAATTTTCTTGATTTTTTTTTTACTTTATNCATTCATTATTTTCAATGTAGCAACTTTCTAACCTGTGTGTCCAGGGGTGTGAGATTCACCTTGCTTTTCTCTTTTCACATAGGTGATACTTCATGAGTGTAAGAAGTTAGCGACAAGACATATCCTTATGAGTTTGGAAAATGCTACAGAAACCTTGAATTACTAACATATTGTCAAAGGGCATGCATTCTACTACTGATAAGACATGACAATATATAAAACATAAGCTAATAGTCGACATCTATCAGCAGTTAAGTAAATTATTCCTAAGTCTAATTATTAGTTAGGTGATAGAATATCTAAGATATTGCTTTTAGTTAATGACAAAATCAGTAACCATGCAGAAATCTTACTTTCTGTTGGTAGCAATGTACAAGCTCAATTGTCTTGTTACTGTTATTCAGTATAAAATCTAAATTAACCATCCTTTTTCCATATGATATGACAATATTAATCTGTATTGGAGAGTAATATAAGTGTTTAATGCTCCCTCGCAGACCAAATCTGGGTGAATAATTAATGAAAATATTTTGAGTTATTGGACTGGATTCCAAATAGCTGTTCAGTTTGGCAACATCCATTCTCTTTATAATTACAGGATTTTCATTCACACGGTATTTAAGGGAGGCTAGTTCTTCACATTCCTTCGCTGTTTGTATCTGAGTAAAACTACTGTCTGATGTTTGTTTTTTTATGTTCACCGTTATTCTGTGATGGCATTTTTTTCCAAATCACTGCAGAGGAAAACCTAAGCAATGTGATTTACATTAAGAATTGTAACTGATAACAACAACAACAACAACATATTGATAAAAGAATATGCTGAACTTCCCCATTCACAAGTATTCCAGACAGAAACACCTTGCAATTTTCTCAACATTTTCCAGGAATACTTTTAGTCACATTTTTTCTGGGAAATCTGGCTTTCCAGAAAACTTACTTCTAGAAGAAGTATTTGTCAAAGTGAGGGAGGATTTGAAATACTTATAAGTATCTCAACTCTAAGGATAAGTTGAGTTGCTTAGTATACAGAAAAAATGAATTCTTAATCATGAACAGCAGTGTGGGAGAAATCATGATGGTATTTGTGGGAGACAGACATAAGGAGAAGGGAGTATGACTGCCAGATGGTAAGGCATTAGCATATTCCATTGGTTTTTTGTGTCATAATGTGGCTTAACACTGCTCCTAATTCTACTTCATACAGTTTATTTCATTAGAATCCCATCCCATTGTAAGTGCTGCTCAGTATTACCTCTGGGATATTGTCTAAGGATGTCCCAGTAGTAACATTGTTGCTAATTCTTTCCTAAAAATAATCTTCCCTGCAGAATAAGAACAAAGTGAGATGTTTGAACAAGCACAAATTGCCTATACCTTCTTCCTGTTTGGAGGTGTGGGGGTTGGGATTTTTTTTTGTTTTGGGTTGGGTTTTTTTTGGGTTTGGATTTTGTTTTTTGGTTTTTATTTTTTTAAATGACTACACTGCACATATATATTTATTACAGATGTTTTGTTTTTCCTATTGGTAAAGACCCAGGAAATTTTCTTAAATTCTGCTCACAAGTCTGAAAAGACTGTTCATATATGGGAACATATATTTTTATGTATATATTTTGTACCACAGACAAATTGCTAGTTTTCTTAATGAACACATTACACTCTCAAAGAATAATTATGTATTTGTCACCATCTCCTTCCATTGTCAGTCACTATAAACTGTTCCCTATAGGCCCATTGAACATGGGCTTTCTGGGAAATGAAGCATTGCAGTCAGGCAATTTGAAAAAAAATATTACCACCCTAGCAGATGGAACATCCGTAATTCAGTACTAATCATTTCAACTGGTTTTGCAGAGTTTCTGTCTTTAATGGTCTGTGCCTTCATTGTGTGTGATTTACATCTGACTTAAGTGCAGCTTCAAAGGCTGGCAGCTATCAGTGGCTGACTGATACCATCTCTTTATCATTAGATCCAGCTTGTAAAGCAATCCCGAGATTTGGTGACCAGGAAGACATAGATTTTGCAGCACACCTGTAAAATGAGTTTGCTTATGCTACTCTGAACTGTGATTAGGTGGATAAAGGACAGTTTGCATTGAAGAGCACAGAGCAACCATGCTGTTACCCTGTCAACTTGCAGGTCTGGGAAGACAGATGAAGACAAATAGTATATTGCTGAGCCACCTTTGCCCAGGCAGAGTTGAATGAAATGTCAAAGTTAGGGTCTTTCCTGGACTACACCAGCTGCTATCTCATCATCAGAACATCAGTTACTACAACCATTTGAATTATGATTAATATCACTATCTTTGTGTCAAAGCTGTTAAAATTTGCCTTCCATATAGGTCTGTACAGCACTTCAGGGAACTGANNNNACAGCACTTCAGGGAACTGAAGACTTTGGATTAGTTTCCTCGATTTTTTTTTTTTTTTTCACTTTGATGTTACTAAATATATTGTACCAACTGAAGCACTGACCTTTAATAGACAGATATGCCTGTTAGATTATACTTACCTGTGCATACTGCTGTCATTGTAGTAACTGAGAATATATTGTCTTCCTGAAAGAAGAGCACCATTTTTTAGTTATTCATCTCTATTTGCAAAGTGAAAGCCTGAGGAATGAATAAGTATATGTGCGCATGTGTGTATATATATATTTGTATACACCACAAAATACATATAAACCTGTATGTAGATCTGTCTTTAAAAAAGCTTTTATTTTTAAATTTCATGCTGGAACTTCACAACAACAGCTGATGAACTTTCAGCTTTGAACTTTTGTATAGATGTAGGCACAATGCCATTACCTGCTGAAATTTTTTTCACACTTATAGTTTTCTATTTTTAACATATTAATAAGGCCATTACCTTGGTACAATTATAGGAATTCAAATAGTTTGTAGACATATAGAAGATAAGATTCAACATTTTTACAAGTGTGGGAAGGACCTGGTATATCTAATTTCAGCACTTGGACCTATATTTTAAAATTACAGTTAAAGTAGTTCTGGTGTCATTGCTAAATTCCCACTACGGTATATGGACTGAGAAAGGAGTGTTTGA
>VXBO01009640.1:0-11543 GCA_013400135.1 Rhinoptilus africanus
CTTATATTCTAACATCCATCAACATAAAATCAGCATAACAACTTTTATGAATCCCTTTATCATCAACACATTCCAAATGCTTATACAATTCACACTACAGATTCACATAGGAACTGGCTTAATAGCCCTTAAAGTTGCTATAATGTTCACATCCTTTCAATCATAGAATTATTGTTCATGTTTTCAGACAAGACCCTTTTTAGTCATTTTAGGTTATTATCTCATATTTCTTTACATCCCTTAAGCTGGATCTGCATCTCAATAAAGCTGGTGCAAACTGGTGTAAAACCACTATTGTTTAGAGAATTATGCCACGCTTGCATCAGTGTGATTGAATCAAACTTACCTGGGTGTTGACAACATTTTGTGGGAGAAGGAGAGTGGGAAGGTGGAGGAGCGAACTGATTCTCAGTGGGATTTCTATAGCTTTTAACCAGGTAACATCTTCCTTTGCTTTATTTTTTAAAAATATTTGGTTTTTTCTTCCTGAAAACACCTTACTCCCAGGCATTTTCCAGCCATGGGATGTCAAATAGAGTTGAAATTGTTTTAACTAGAGATTTTCATTTCTCACGTTCACTCTCCTTCTCTGAACACAGTTCAGTGGTTCTAAAGTCTGGTTCCCCCATCAGCTACACACACACACCTCCTATTGAAGTCAATGGGAGTCGCATGCACATCTGTCAGGATAATCAAGTCCCAAGTTTAGTATCACCATCAATTTAAGACTTAATTTTATCATTTCCATAGGCCATCTGGGCTTTTTGCCTGTTGGAGTATTCACAGTGACTTTGTCTTCCTATATTTCCTTCTACTTCTGTCTCATTTCGATAACTCATTCTCTTCTGATGGGACGGCTTTTCCACATCTCATCTCTCCTTTCTCCCCAAACCAAACTTTATTCTCTCAAACTATAAAAAAACCCTAGAAATAGCCACAAGTGGGGTGTGACAAAGAGACTGCTGAGACTTTTCTTCCTTTGTCAGTCATTGTTGGGTAGTATTCTGCTGTGTTTTTAATTAATGGCAATTATTAATTCATGAATTCATACTGCATTAGCACCTCGAAGCTCTATTATGAACCCCCATTGTGCTTATTAATGTACACCCACATAACAAGCTGTTAACTTCACATTTTGGGGCATTGTATGAATAAAAAATGCAATTACAACTGCGACTATATTAATGGCCTGATTCTTCATTCTCTTACACTGTGTATATGCTGGAATAGCTCAATGGGAGTGAAAAGAGAGAGACCAATACATCAATACGCTGGTTTTATAAGTATGGTGGATATTAGAGGATGTATTAACCCAGAATATGCAAGTTTTGTACTCCACATATGCCACAGTGATGGGGTTCACTAGAAGACATGTACCTTAAATACAGGAATATATGTGCTCCCTGATTATTTCCCCAGAAGAAAAATCAGTCTCTATAAAAACTGTCCACTGGAGCAGGACTGAGTTCTGAAGTCTTAACAGCAACTAATCACAAATATATGAAGGTGTCAAGCTGTAGCAAGTTTACATATTTCCATGCTTTTTGTTGACCAAATATTGTCTATGAATCTTTACATATTTGCACAAATCTATTGAAGTCATTAAGATAACCCTGAAAATAATGAAAATAAACCAGCAATTTTCTTTGCCTAATAGGTTATTAGGTAATTGGGAGTCTGAATTATATCTCAGGCCCACATTCATGTTCATTCTTGTCCCCTACTGATTAGGAGAATGGTGTCCAAACTTTTTTTTTTTTTCCTGTGAAGGAGACAATGACAAGAAAGAGAAGAGTTTATGCCAAGGACAATTTTAACCTCAGAAAGTCAGACATATAAGGGACACTACAGGTCCTCTAAAACGATGTATAATGGTTTGTCATGGGAAATTGTCTTAGTATGTGGTGTTGGATAGCAGTAAGAATCTTCTTAGATGGGGATGAAGGTGGTATTTTAAATAAAAGTGAAAATAATAAAAAGATACTTTAATTTACAATTCTTTGGTTAGACACCAGAGGGATGACGGTTTGAAATGCACATTAAACACTGCTTTGGTCCTTTAGAAAGCTCACTTACACTCTTCTCCATATATTTAACCTGTACAAAGATTTGGCCCTTTCTAATTTAGCTTTCCAAATAATATCTGGATACGCATACCTCATGTTCTAGCAGCAACATCTTACTGCTGTTAATGTTTTGAAGAACCAGATCTCTGGAATTTAGATCCCTCTAAGAATAGTTATCCTTCAGAAAGGTCTGAGGACTGCCATCTTATAGTATATGATGGTCTAAATAGAGTGTCTAAGAATGTCTAGAATGTGCAGTACATGCAGACAATGAATGATGGAAAAGGATGAAAAAGATGTATCTTCTAAGGGAAAGGATTGCTGTAGGCAGTCAGCTTCCAAAGCTTCACTCAAAATGATGTGTTTCCTTAAGAAATAAACAGTTCCAGTCACCTGAGAAACCTGGTCATAATTTATTCAGTTGGTGGTTCAAGCATAACCTTCTTTCTCTGCACTGCAGGGAAATTAACTTGGTAGATACAGTGTAAAACACAGAGATGAAAAGGCTTCCTCTTCTTTGCTCAGGAACATTTGGCATTGGCGATTTCAGCTCTTCTAAATTTGTATTCTGATTTGCTTTATTCTGGTGGAAATTGGAGATAAACTCTCTAATACGGTCTACTAGCATAACCTTTAAAAAAATCATATTCTAATATCCAGCCAGCATTTTACTGCAGTGGTCTGTACAGGCTGGAGAACACCACCAGCTTCTCTGTATTGCTATCTGGCTCTAGAACTTAGATCATACATGCTATTTTTCAGAAATGTTGTTTTTCATAGCAGTGTGGTGTCACAGCTATCGCCAAACCTGAGAGCTCCTGTTGTCTTGCAAGCTGGAGGGTTTTGCATCCCATAGTGTTCATTTTTCCTCCCCTCAAGCCCTAGCATGAGAAAAAAAAAAAGCCGAATGTACAGCATCACACTGTAGGCCAGAAGCAATTTTCGAGATGCCATTCGCACCCCTCAGTTCTCCCACCTTCTCCACTAGGTGAGTCTCTGAGATTTCTGCCACCAGATGGGAGCTGGGAAATGGGATTCTGTACTCACACACATGCCACAGAAAGCACAGTCAACTTCACCACCCTTTCCTAACAGTTTTGTGGGGTTTTTTTTCCCCCCGTTCTTTCCCCCTTTTAGCTACACCAGTAAGTGCATTAAAGAAGTACATTTAGGTCACTTTAGACCAGAACATTAAAACAAATGCTGATAGTTCAAGGTTAATAGATGCATAAAACAAAAGTAATTCCATGTCAAAGCTGAGATGACAGGTGATTTGACTTGAGACTGCCTTGCAATCACTCTTTTACATGTGCTCTGTACTGAGCCTGGCGGAAGGTGTTATGTTTCTGACATTTACTTGTCAGAAACGTATGACAATAGAAATTGTTTCTATCTCTGCTGGTCCCAGATGTTAACCTTCTAGCTTTATTTTGTAATTGGGGTTCCATGGAGCTTTAACATTTTCTATTGATTCAATAGAAGCGATAACATTTCCAATCATAAGAAGGCATTATAGAAATATCAGGCAATTCACATATCAAAATGTTTGATAGCTGGGCTCACCACATTAATTTCTGTCACCTTTGCTAGGAACCCTTTATCCTCTTTTTAATACTGAAGGACACCTGAGAGTAGTTTCTGTCACTTTTATTGTTCAATAAAGTAGACAAAAGTTTCAATTAACAACCAAGGAGCCTCTAGGAAATTGTGAATGAGAGTATATTTTATTCATTTTACTGTATTTCTTTTTTCTAATGTGCCAGCTGTGACTTCTAAGCCATGCTTCACAAGGCAGAGGGAAAAAAAAAAAGAAGTTGATATAAGCTTATACAGTCTGAGGGCCATATTTTTAAAACTACTTTGTTTTAGCTGTAGGATCAGGTGTTACAAATATTTTGAAAATTCATCTCTGCCTCTGGATGCCAATAACTTAAAGACTGATATCATCCCTAAGGTTCATTTCAGATCCAAAGAAATGGAAGAATTAATGTAATATGTGGTGCATCAGGTTAGGAATAAGACGCAAAGTATCCTTTGTAAAGCGATGCCTTACACTAGCATCCTATTTAAAAGCTTGAATGCTTTGTCTACATATAGGCATTTAGTGGCTGTTAAACAACCAAAGACTGACCTGTTGGTCTCAGTGCCATTTCTATGCCACACATCCTCTCCTGCAGTCAACAGTGATAAGTTCATAAAGGAAGGTGTCATGGCCAAACTGCCATTTTACCCTCAAAAACCCTGCTGTGGAAACATTCCTTTCAGGTTTTGACTTTAAACATTTGTCCTGGCCAGTCATTCCACTGATCAGAGAGGTGTGATAGCAATATCTCTTCTGGTGACTTGTTGCTTGGACACATCCTGCTGTCGTACCCCTCTTGCTGAACATTCAGTGAAGCACGGTGCAGTGCTCTCTCTCTGCAGCTCTGAAGTACTCCTGACTTCACAACTTCCTCCAACACCTCCCCCTCCAAGGTGTCACAGCTGAAGGACAATGTCACAGCCCTGCTGAGTCTGAGTAACCAAGGGAACAGTTTTCACACAGTTTTAGGACCATGTCTGTTATCACTTATTTCATAGGATGCACTGAAAAGAAAGACCAGTAAAGAGAGAACTGATTATTTCTATTTTGGAACCTCTGTTTATTTGTGTTTTGATTTTAAAGTCTGCACATATATTTTGTGACCAATATTAGAGCCTAAAGCATTTTTTATATGTTTCCCTGAAGGTTATAAACACCTCAATAACACTGTTCATTCCCTCTTTCTTCTCCCTTTCATCCCCAGCTTGTGAAAGAAGAGAATTTATATAAAATTTCAATCCATCTAAAAGCTACCTATGTATAAAACAGGATAACCATTCCACAATGTAATAAATATAAACACAGCTCAATAGACATCAGTGTCATGGAAACTATTGTTAAATTTCAGAAAGAAACATTCCTTATAACTGTATAAACTGCCTGTCACAGTGATTGCATAGGATAAGTGAAGAGCTGGATCTGGTCTTCGTTGTTTTATTTTCTCTTCATTCTCATAGCAGGACATACAAGTGCTGTGAAAGAGAAGTCTTGCCTTATGTTGAGAAGCCAAAGGGCTTTTTTTTCCCACCATTCTTTCCCCTTTTTAAACACAGGCTCAATCTACTTATGTGTAAAGAGACCTGTAAAATCAGCTGCTTACCAGGTAACAGGCAACACCTAGCTGATCTGTTCTATAAGGAGTTTCTTCATGATTTTGACCAATGGACTCTCTTGTATACAAATTGATTCTTCTCCATCAGACACAAGGTGAACCACAAATTCCTTGAAATGGTGCTTGCTCTCTCTGAAACTGAAACTGATGGGCAAAGGTTTTGGGTTTAAAGTGAAGACTAAGTCCCGAGTGTGAGGGGTGCCTAACTCTGTCACAGCTCTCTGCCAGGATCAACATCATACAACATCAACTGGCAGATTCTGGTGTTAGGTTTGGGTGGTTTCAACGTATGACTAATGATTTCTAGATGATACAGGGATCTCAGAAATCTCACACTAATTTTAAATATTAAATGAGTCCAAACTGTTAATGAAGATATTAAAAAGTTTTAGTCGTGACATAATTCTAAATCTGATTTCACGTTTTGAATACACAGATTTTTGTTGTACTCCTTTGTTCCATGAAACTTTCAAATTGGAAAAAAACAAAAGTGCAATATTTTATAAATAACACTGAAAATACGAGAGGAAAGAATTTAAATTAAGAGTAAGAGTAAATAAGAACATCTTTTCATTTGCTTTTCTTAATCCTTTTTCCCTTATGTGGCAGAATTTTTGCAAGTAAAATCTCACGTTTCACAGTCTTTCAGATGATAGTATCTTTTTTTTTGTAAAAGGCAGGAAAAAACCCAAAATTACCTATTGACATTATTATTGCTGTTCAAATTCAGTCCTGCTTCTTGATGATGAACGTAACCCAAAGGAGAAAAATTAACAAGGGACACATTGCTTTGCTACTGAGGACTTCCAAGAAGGTCCTACTCAAGAAAAGGAGATGCAGGATCCGGTCTTTATTATATATTTTGGGATGAATCAAACTTACCACTGCATCAGACTTCTTAAGGTATTGCTGTCTCTCTGTTATTCCATCTATTCAGGGTGCCCTACATAGCTCAGGGGCATCATAGGGAAGGTTGTGGTAGCAGTGAAAGTGCCACCTTTGATGATGGAGCTCTGTGTTTCCTTTCTAGACAGCTTTCTGGCGTCAAAATAACCTTTCCTATATATATTGTAATATCAAAAAAAGATAGCCACCATTTAAGCATAGCTGAAGATACAGCAGTTGTAATTGTTTATCATACAAGATATGAGGCCAGGATTTTTGAAAAAAATATTTGTTGCAATTCTTCTTTTACATAGCACTATATATATATAAAGACTGAATTGGACCTTTGCATCTTAAGAGATAGCCATCGCACAAGAGAACAAAATTTGACACACCTTCAGGAGTAGAAAGGACAGCTTTTCAGTGGTTGCAGTTTTTGTATTTTACAAACATGTGGTTGTACAATGTATATATCAAACTGATTGTCCAAAACCTGAGTCATTTAAAAGTCACTATCCATGGTTAAAAGTTTGGGTTATATTTCATGTTTTGTCTCCTTCGACTTTTAGGTTTTGTGACATTCATAAATAAACCAAGGTTACTTATTACTGTGTGTTTCAACCTGCAAATTCAGGTTTGGTCCAGTCTCTGTTACTGAAACTGCCATCATAAAATTATTTCTATAAAAGCAGTAAAGAACAAAGCAATGAAACTATAGCTAGGTGAAAAAAAAAACAAAAAAAAAACCAACACCTTACTTTTGACAGAAGAAANAACTTGTAATAATAAAAAATAAAACCAACCCACAACCAAAACCTAAACCCAAAACAAACACAAGAACAAATATTTTTATGAAAAACATATTTTTATGAAATTATTTTAGGCTATGTTTTTTAGTTATTGTTCAGTAACAAATAACATAGTAAAAAAATTATTTTTCATTAGAAAAAATATTTAATACTTTACTGTTTTTTCAGGAAAATACACATATTTTAAAACAAAAATTATAAATAAAACGTGTGAAATTTACATTTTTTCTTTTGTTTTTCCAACAGAAGATAATTTTCCCACCTAGAACACACTGCTGTATGCCAAATCAAATCTCAAAAAGAAGAGATAATATCTCATATACATAATATGCACAATATATAATGAATTTGGATGTAAGATGGACTCTCAGGCAAATACAAGATGTAAAACTATGTAAGAAATATATAAAAATTACTCTAATGAGATCCAAGATTTAGGAGGAATAAATTATCACCGTCAGACTCATACTCTTCCTTAGGAAGGAAGGATTTGGGTGTTGGAAGCTTGCTGTTATCAGCCCCAGACAAATCCTTCAGCATGAGGACAGCTGAAGAGAGTTTAGGGTATACATAGCACAAAAGAAAAAAGATAGAAACTAGAAAGTGTACCTATTACAATTGTAGCTCTATAGGCATCTAGTTGACATGTATAACTGTATCCCAACTGGAGCTCATTCTGAGAGCACTCATGCTCAAGCATCTTGCTACGTACGGATGATGCCCAATAGGATGTGCCCCAGCGTGCTTGTTCATCTCTTCCAAAGATAGAATCAGAGTCATAGAATTGTCTAGGTTAGAAACAACCTTTGAGGTCATTGAGTCCAACCGTCAACCTCACACTGACAAAACCACTATTTAACCGTGTTGCTATAAAACCACATCTACCTGTCTAAAATATCTCCAGGGATGATTATTAAACCTCTTTCCTGGGCAGCCTGTTCCAATGCTTAATAACCCTTCCAGTGAAGAAATTTTTCCTGATATCCATTTCCTCTTGTCTTATCACTTGTTACCCAGGAGAGGAGACCAACTGCCACTTTGCTACAACCTCCTTTCAGGTAGTTGTAGAAAGCGATAAGGTCTCCCTTGAACCTCCTTTTCTCCAGACTAAACCATCCCAGTTCCCTGTGCTCCTTCTCATAAGACTTGTGCTCTAGAAGCTTCACCAGCTTTGTTGTCCTTTTCTGGACATGCTCCAGAACCTCAATGTCTTGTAGTCAGGGCCCCAAAACTGGACACGGTATTCGAAATAGAGCCTCATCATTGCCAAGTACAAGGGGACAATCCCTTCCCTAGTCCTGCTGGACACGTTATTCCTGATACAGGCCAGGATGCCGTTGGCCTTCTTGGCCACCTGGGCACACTGCTGTCTTATATTCAGCCACAGAGTAGATGGCTCTGGTCATCCGGTCACGGAAAGCTTGTGCTTGGAGAACACATCATCCCTCATGGCTGAGGAGCATAATTCCCACATGTGCTTCCCTGGGGTTAGTGGCATCACTGTGCAGCCTATCAGCAGCAGACAGAGAACATGTGCAAGCAAATGAGACAAATGGTCAACATGTCATGGCTTGCAGCAGGGAAAACCAAAAAGCTTCCTGCCTACTCATGAGGAAGAGCTGGCTTTCACAGCAAATAACCATCTCCTCTGTGAATTTCATATTTTTTTTTTTCTAAACTAGGTGTTGTATGGGTGTTCTGTTAATAAGGAGTAACTTTATTTAAAGAACTGCAAAACTTTTGTGAAAAATGTACACAAAAAGTGAAACTCTAGAAGTTACTGCCTCACTCCAGTGTCTCAGACACTTTAAAGATTACCCCTGCCAAAGAGAAGAGACTAAAACTAAATCAAGTGAGTCTGAGGGTTTCTTTTTTACTTTTCTTCCTTCATTCTTTTGCTGGAGAAGTTGCATTTCTTGGCCTTGCTGATGTGTTTTGGGACTCTGTGCACAGATACCCTCAGCACTTTCAAGTCTTGCTCCTAGGGTCGCAGTTCCAGTTTTCTGTTATGGACAGTCAGCACTGCACAGGAGGAAGTAATTTCTCAGATAACCTGTGCAGATCCCATGGAGAGCTGTGACTACCAGGACTAAGACCTTGAATTTGATTTTGTATTCTTTAGAGAGCCAGTCCAGAGAGCAGAGCATTGGGGTCATATGTTTTCGGTTGCTAGAGGACTTTTCTTAGTCAGGGGATTTTACTGAACCTTGTACTAAACTTTCATTTGAGAAGTAGCTTTCCAAATGTCCTCTGCTATTCCAATAACTAGTTGGTGGGTTTGGTTTTTTTTTGCACAGACTCTCAGATATTACATGGTGATATGACAGAAAAAAACAATACTGAAAGCATGTAGATAGGAGGTGAATTGTGTAATTATACAATGCTGTACATAGGGAGGTAAAGGAAGTTTATATTGTGTGCAAGTGAACAGAACTACAGATGACTCTTGACTGAGATGAGGACCAATACCGCCTCCTTCTGTCTGTACACAGGATTAATTTTAGGCATATAGAAATTACATTAAAATGAGTGGAATTATTTAAGTAATGAACAAGGGAACATAATGTGCAGAATCAAGGTCTAAATATTGTATATACGTTTTCTAACTTAATGCATAAATTTTATTACTGTTACAACACAAGCAAGGAAATGCCAGATTTGTCTGCTCTTAATTATGCAATCACATCCATCTACAAACCACTGCAGTTTTTGCCTCTAGTAGAAAAGCAGTATGTAATTAAGGTTGATGTAACTTGCACGCACACATGAAAAGATTTAATTATCTCCTTCTTTGCCTTTCCAAAACTAGTCTTCTTTCATTGCTTCCCATCTTTGATCCTTGGTCTTAGGTTAGCCATACCTCCAGTCTTCCACTCAAATCTGTCTTACGCAACAGTCTCTCTTTCTACCTTTAATCCCAAGGTTTCTTCCCTTTTGCAGTTCTAGGTTTGTTCTCAGAAATATTTGCAGCATTCTGGCTGCCATTTTGAAAGAAATATTGCAAACAAGAAATCTGAAACAAACAGACTAAGCCATTGACCTTTGGCAAACATATTAGCAAACAGAAGTGGGCTGAGGTAATGGAAAAATGCTCAGATGCCTTATTAATTGGCTTTGATATCTGCCCCCCTCCTGTAATAAACTGTAGTCCTCCTTAATACCTACACACATATAAGCATCTATATACAGTGATTACAGGGAATACTCTGCAGTCAGATATTTCTGTAATTCAAACATAAAGTAGTCTACTTCAGGCAGAATAACATACAGGAAAAAGTATGATTAGGGTTGCCGAGCAAACTAGCCTGCAACAGCAGACACTGATAGAGGATTTTGACACAAGCCTGTATTACCTTATAACATATTATCATTTCTTATGGTTCCAAGGTCAATGTCTCTTTCTCAAATAACATTTCGGACCTGTAATTGTTCATCTACATGCCAGCAATTATGGGCGAATTGATCAGCCAGTAATTAATGCTATGCTATTACACTTTTTAATTTGTAGATTATGCAGCTGCAAGCATTCACACATTTTTAATTTGTATATTATACAGCCACAAATGTTTACAATGCCCTTTTTAATCTCCTTACACTACCAGTGCCATTACTCACTATAGATTAATGATACACCGAATGCTGAGGTTGATTTCATTTACCATTCTTACCAAGAGAGCTGTTAACATTACTGTGCTCTATTACTTAATGTCTTACTGCAGCTGCTAGTGAGCATTGGTTACCCTTTAAAATATTACCAGTCAGTTATTTTCTCTCTTTCTCCTTTTTCTTCTTTTTTGTCTCCAACACTCTTGCTACTGACAATATGACTCTGTGGTAATATTACACTTTATTTCCAAATTTATTTCAAGAGTTTTGTTCCAACGTGTTTCAATCTTTTGTTCCAAACAATGGTACCTCTCCAGCCCTGTATGTTTTGCATTCCCCAGACTGTTCTGCCTTATACTCTTCCTCTGTGTGACTTCACTATCACTTTCATATTATATCATAAGCTGGGCAGCTAGCCCATATCCTTACTTTAGGGAAACATCCCTGTTCAGGACAACATTTCAGCATGTCTTTAACTTAAAGCGTATGCTCCAATCTCCTACTTGCATTGTTTGCTTGAATAGGACACTGTGAGAGTAATCATTTTTGCCACAGCTTCAATTCAGAGCCTACCAGAGCCAACAAGAACCTTGCCCTCTTCTATTAGTCAAAGAGAATTTAGCAAAGTCGCTTAATTTATTGTTAATATGGCAATGCTATTGTTTCCTCTTGTAAAATTATTTGTGATATACAAATGAAAGTCTTAAAATCTTTAACCATTAAAATCATAAAAGCCTATTTCGCCTTCCAGGCTCTTATTTCAAAGTACAAGCAAACTATATATGAATATGTTTATATCTATATACTCCAAACATTCAGTGTTGCTGAATTGTTATTTGCATTTTACTTTAGGTGAAATGTTCTGTTTTCCTCAAAACTACACCAAGTAAAACAGTTGTCTCCTTCCCATCTTCTTCTAGACATAACATTTTCAATTTAAATATCAGGATAAAACAAATCTCACCTAATTCCTTGTTCCCAAA
>VXBO01009641.1:0-13143 GCA_013400135.1 Rhinoptilus africanus
GGGGGGGGCTGGGCTGGCGCCGCGGCCCGAGGAGAGGCCGGCAGGCTGAAAGCCCGCTGCCGTCACGGCCAGCAGATTTTAAGGACCGAAGCCTAAAAGTGATGGCGATTCAAGGATGGAGGCCGTAGAGGAGAAGTGGGGCGGGAGAGGGTGGGGTTTCCGTGTTGGTGATCGGTTACAACAAATTTCTAAAATACAAAGCCATTATAATTCTTTTGTCGCTTTATTCGCTGATCTCGCGTTATGCTTTGAACTCTTCCACAAATCAAACAGCCCTTTTTTGCGTGAAAATTGGAATACATGCACTTTCATAAGTGTTTAGTTCTAGATTCCCATGTGCTCGAGTCTATTTTTCATCCTAAAAGACACCTTCTAATTTCTATATGTGGTACTCTCAATTGTTGATGAGGCTTTACGTATGTGTGACAGGTACTGAATGAGAAACTGTCAGGAGTGAGAAATACAAACTAAAAGTCTAAGCATGTGCTTTCTCAAAGTATGTATTTTGTTTCTAGTAGTAGGAGGGTTTTTCCCTGTTAAATTCCGTGACTAAATGGTTCATTTACCCTTGCAGGGTTCTTGCACAAGTCTCATGCGAACTTGTTCCCCCCAAGCCAAATCGGCCCACCGAAGGTATACTTTTCTTTAATCTTGAGCTCTCACCAATGGCTGCGCCTGGTTTTGAGCCTGGCAGGTATGTCGCTTTCTTAAAAAGACTAAGTAAGGATGACATAAGAGCCCCTGTTTTGATACACGTAAATATATTGCGTTAATCGTATTCCATTGGGGTTAATTTTGTTCTATCAGGCAAACGGATTTACTGGTGAAACTGAACAGACTAATAGAACGATGCCTGAGAAATTCCAAATGTATAGATACCGAATCTCTCTGCGTTGTTGCTGGTGAAAAGGTATGAAAACCTAATTTCAAGTAGTTTTAAACTAAAAGTTACATATAGTCTGTTTTTACGGGGGTCTCTGTTGGAAACTAGAAATTCTGATTTTAGGATATTGTAATCCACACATCTGATTTTACAGGTATTTTTAACTTAAAATATCTACATAGCCTTTCTGAAGTAGTTGAGACCCTGCACACTCAAATGTTTCTTTCTGTAGTAAAGTATAAATTGTACTTAAGTGTTACGTGTTTTGTCATAATTAAATCTAGCACACTGAGTGTCTTGGAATGTATCGAGATCATTCATCTTTCTAAGCAAAGCCTTGAATGATAGTTCTTTTTATGATTCAAAAAATGAAGGTGTCTTGAGAAACAATAACTTCTGAGAATGGTGTCTCAAATTCCCGAGCAGTTACGTATGCTTTTCCTCAGGTTTGGCAAATTCGTCTGGACCTGCACCTGTTAAATCACGATGGGAACATTATTGATGCTGCCAGCATTGCCGGAATTGTAGCTCTCTCTCATTTTCGCAGACCAGATGTGTCTGTGCAAGGAGCGGAAGTAACTGTGGTGAGTTGTACCAGACAGACGATGGGACATCATCGCGGGTAGCCGTTTCTTTCTGTCTAAAAGGGGAGAATTAAGTGTGTAAGTGGATAAACTCCAGGATATTTACATTTTAGGACAGATGTGTTGCTGCTCAAAATGTGAAATGACAGTAAGGAAGCCTGCTGAATACAGAATGTTACCAACCTCGCTTATGGGAGTACTAATAGTAAAAGATACGTATTTTACAGTATTTTGACCAAATCAAGTGTAAGGCTGATGAATGTGCTGTATTTACTATGTAGGTAGTAAACAGTAAGAACTGCACCAGAAGAGTTAAAAATAATTTTTTTTTTTAATATTTAGATGACTTTTATTTTATTTGTTAGCCTTTTTTTTTTGTTTTCTATTTCTTGAAATATCTTTGTACAGTACGTAACTTTGAGATTAAGTGTGTTTTGGTAAATAATTGTCTTCTGGGCCAATTCTTTTCACAGTACACTCCTGAGGAACGCGATCCCGTCCCCTTGAGTATCCACCACATGCCTATTTGTGTCAGTTTTGCCTTCTTCCAGCAAGGGTAAGATTTTTAAGTCTTTTGACAGGAGTAGCTTACTGTCAGTTCTGCAGAATTTATTTTAAACGTAGAAGAGTCCTGAAAATACTTATCTTAAGAAATTGGCTTGACACTATACTTTATCTGAAGTGGGATGCTGTGGGGAGATATTATGTGTTCCGCATGGTGTAAGTAACCAGCAGGTTTCCACAGATGGCATAGAAAACGTTTGGGAGGAGAATATAACCACAACTACTAATACGTAAACCAGTTCCTTTGTTTAATTGTTTTAAGGGTAGTAACTCACCTCATATTTTTACTGTTGCCTTTAAAATGGATTCTAGGACCTATTTATTAGTGGATCCGAGTGAACGTGAGGAACGTGTAATGGATGGCGTCCTTGTAATTGCCATGAATAAACATCGTGAAATTTGTACCATGCAGTCCAGCGGAGGGATTATGCTAATAAAGGATCAGGTAAACTGCCTTGAGCAGTCTTTCTCTTGGATATAAACGAGTTCCTGTGCTGTGATCTTGGTAGTGAAATATCCTTGACATTTGGAAGCTAAGAAATAAGTGACCTGTTGGATATAACTGGAAAAGGTGATGTGTTTTTAGTCCTAGTGGGAGAGCACAGTACTGTGCATCGTGCTGAAGAAGAGGTGTAGGAAAGGAGTGCTGTTTGGTCAGATAAGCGTGGTTTTTTCCCCTGTGATTTGGCTGATGGAGTCTGTAAATTAATTCAGAGCGCGCTGCCGTGAATAGCTAGAGGCTGTGGTGTGAACCTGTTGCGTCAACTCATAGTGTATCCAGTGCTTCCTGCTAAGGTTCCGTATTTTAGTTGAAGCGTTTGTGGCTCCTGTGATGTTCGACAGTAAAATACCTTGTTTTCATGATTGTAAACTGTTGTTGTGTGTATAACAAACAGGTTCTGAGATGCAGTAAAATAACAGCTGTTAAGGTAGCAGAAATAACGGAACTAATCCAAAAAGCCTTGGAGAACGACCAGAAAGTTAGGTGAGTGTTTTGGGAAGGAAGGGAAACGGGTATTTTTAAGAAACCTACTAAAAAGTCATGCCAACCCGTAGTTTGAACAGCAAATTGTTTTCACTGTGTTTGTTTTAAATAGGAAGTATTTGTATATTTGAACTTGAAAAGAGAAATCGTGTTTAAGTGTGAAACATCCTGACGTAATGTCTGTCACTGAATGACTAGGAAAGAAGGCGGGAAGTTCGGCTTTGCAGAATCTATACCGAATCAAAAGATCACCGCCTTCAAAATGGAAAGCGCTGCTGTGGATACTAACAATGTGGAAGAGCAAGCGGAAGAAATCATCGCGAAAGCCGACCCTCCTTCGGAAGTGTATCTTTTCTCTTGTATTATCTGGGGGAAAACCAGGCTTCCCACCCCCCGCGTTAGCGTTACTAGAAGCTAAACGCGCACCAGAGGTTCCTCGCAGCTTCGGTAGCCTTACTGCCTTCAGAGGAAACATCAGCGTCGTACCGGTTTGGGTGCTGACTGGTTCTGACTGCTTTTAGGGAACTTAATTCCTAGCATGAAGGGCAAAACTGCAGTCTGAAGTGACTGGTTGTTGCAGTAACTGGAGAAGTCTCTCTCGGCTCTCCTTTAAGGGTGTTCTCTGCTGGGGAGAGAAGATGTAATTTTAAACCCGACTGGTTTGCTCAGAGAGTACGGAGAGTTTACCAGCAAACACCAGCATTTTTCTTAACTATTTCAGTTTTGCCAAACCAATATTGCGCACCCCTGGGACAGCCCAAATTGGGGAAGGAATAGAGAACTCCTGGGGAGAGCTTGAAGAGTCTGACAGGGAAGAAGCAGCAGAAGAGGAAGATGAAAGTGAAGCGACTACTTTAGAATGTCAGAAAATGGAAACTGAGGATACGAGTGCAGTGAAGGAAACTAAGAAGGGCAAGTATTTATCTTGATAGCAGAAATGCTTATTATATCACTTTATTAACAGCCTACAACTGAAATGTGAGAGGTCCTTAGCAAGAAATGAGAACCATCGTAGCCACTTTCCACTGGAGAGTTATGTGCGTTTACTACTTTCACTTTACCTGGGCCCTTCTGTTCTCTTCAAAAGAAAGCTTGATTGCGGTTGTATGTGGAGGGCTTCAACACTAGCCCCCCTCCATGCTCCTTTTAAAATGCTGTGGTTATTGGTGGCAGAAGTTGTTTGCAGAAACCTAATCACTGGTTTGTGGATTTGTTTGGGTTTTTTAGATGAACCTATCGTCCTGTCTGACAGCGAAGAGGAGGAAGTTGTCATTCTGGAACCACAGGAACTGCCGAAGAAAACAAGGTAACCATCATGTGAAATTAGGAGGGGAAAGGAATTTGTAAGGAGTATTTTCAGGAAGCACAGGATTTTGGCAAGGCCAGGAAAAGGCTGTTGATCCAGGGGACTGCGGAGGTACCTGAGGGTGAGGGATTTTAAATCTGGGGCAGTTTGCTCCTGTCCTAGGAGGCCGGTCATCCTGGTGACCTGCAGTTGTCTGAAAAAGGGTCTTGATATTTGACTAATTGGAATTGCTCCAAAGGCAGTGAGAGCACAGAACTATTGGCATCGCCTCCTCCTGGGAGATGCTGCAGAGGTTCTACGTGCTCCTGTGCAGCTGGTGTTAGTTTTCGCTCCAAGGAGTGAGGTTGATTGCTGGGTCCCTGCACGAGCCGTGGCCGCCCTCGTTGCTGCGTGGAGTGTGCTTTCTAGAAACGAAGTCTGAGCTTCGCACAGGGGTTGCCCTGCTATGGACGAGGTGCCTCTGCTCCTTTAAAATAAAACTGTTTGGTACATCCCTTTAATACAAGTGTTGTTTGCTCCCAGAGCGCAGACCAACCCGAAGCAAGAAAATACAAGTAAGAAAGCATTTAACAAAAGGAGGAGAAAGAAGAGAGCTGCTCGTTAAAGCCGTCATCCCTCCTTCAGAAATGCTGTACCATTCATAATTCGGTCTGTCATTACTGAACTTATTTTTGTAGATAACTTTATTTCCTCTCGTCCTGCTTTTATGTATATTTTATAAAGCCATTGTAAGCAGCTTTAAATAAAAAGATTTTGCATGTAAGTGAAATTCGGTGGTTTGCATCTGGTTGCAGCGGAAAGCTCCCCAGTTCAACTGCAACCGGCCCAAGTTTTACAACTCAAATGGCAGAGGCAAGATGCAGTTCTCTTAACGGAACGGCCTCTGCCGTTACTGAAGTGAGCTGCGTACAGTCAGGAATTACGGCTCAAGTTGAATGCCAGGAAAAGCTGCTTTTAATGAAGGTAGCTATTGCCCCACCTTGGAAGTGTTTCATACCTTGGAATGTTCTTCACGGGGGGGAAAGGGGGTGCTGTGACTTGAAACTTTACCCGCGTCACTCCGCGTCTCACCTTTCACTGAATCTCTTTGTATAAAAATATAAAAATCAACAGAAATGCATACGCTTAACAAAGTAGCATAGAACTTCTGCAGAACTTTCATTGAGAAGCAACTCATACTTCAGCAATGGAGTTTTTAAAAAAGTTTAATTAAATATTACATGCAACAGACAGGAATGTTTCTTGAAGTACATTCAAAGAACGATGCTCTGGATTTAGAATAGGGCAAAGCAAAGAGACGAGGAGGTTTCCAGAATGCCTGACCCAGCTGCGGCATTAGAAACCCAAGTCCAACTGGAAACACGCACGTATTTACAAGAGCAAAGTAGGACTATTTTACAGTGACCTCAGTATTTCAGGAAATAGTGTCAGGAGAGAAGTTACTGTTTACATTCCCCAAATCAGGTTTAGAATTTGATGTAAAAAAATAATAGTAAACTGCCTCCAGACAAGCAAAGCAAAGCTTTTATCAAAGCTGCGTTCTTTCAGAAGGGGACAAACACAGAGCCCCATTCCCCCAGGAGCTGAACCAGTGCGTTTCCTTAGTGCTGGTTCTTCCGGCCCAAAGTCACCGTCGGGAGTACAGGAATGGGTGAAGATTCCGTTTCTTCTTATTTCTGCAGTATCGCGAGACCTTAAACTTCCTCAGGAAAAAGACCGGTGGTCTTTGCACTGCTGGTTCTCTCCTCACGCAGATCGCGTACCCTGCGTTCCTTAGAGGCTTGATTTGAAAGGACTAGAGGTTAAACTGCACAGGCAAAGCAGCAGTACGGTACAGCCTGGGCTACTCTGTTCAGAGCTCAGGAGCGAGAGCTGGGATTGTCCCATGTGAACTTTGGAAAATGAGAGGATTGGAAAGAGACTCTATTTCTCACAGCAGCAAGAGCTGTCATGGAGGAAGGTGGAACAGGATCACACTGGGCAGATGCTAACCCACGACAGAAGCAGCATTTTTAAGCTGCAGAAGTCGTATAAGGACGATGAAAGCAAAGCTCAGGGAGCAAGGGAGAATTTTCCCTGTGCTATGGGAACAGTAACAACAACTTCCCCTGAAAACAGAGCAAGGGGACATTTCATTAAGCAGTAAATTAATACTATAAACCACTTAGTCCTTTCACTTAGTACTACTACTTGCTCTTTTCTGGAGAAAATAATTCAAAAGCCTCTTTTAAGTTAACAGCGCTTCCAAAGTTGCTATTTCTCAGCGGCCTTGGAAAGTTTCCAGCATGCACCACAAAACAGAAGGGGAAGGCAGAACCCAGTTTCTCGGGAAGAACGGTTGCCAGCCAGCGTTCCGAGTTGCCCTTTCAAGGTCACAAACCGATGTCACAGCGGCAGCAATGGTGTTCCTGTATTACATACAAACTCCCTCTCCTGCACAGGTTTTTCCGCCCAACTAGGTTTAGCTTCTCAAGTGGCAACCTCCTGAAGTTAAGCTAAAGGCAGGCTAGTGGAGAGAATGGGTTGACCAGTGACATGCAGTTCTTCATTAAACATCAGAACACGTATAAAAGTCAAAGTGCATCCTAAAAAGCTCAGCTTGGCCCCAAAAGGCCGCCTCTGCTGCATTCTGTAGGCTCGAGGGGGTTGGTAGTCGAGTTGGTTCACGGAGAGCTCAGAGTGCAGAGAGGGGTGGGGGTAGAACAGCACGGCTTTAATCCCTGTGTCGAGACACAGGCGTTGTCCCTGTAATCCGTGTTTGTCAGCTCCACAGAGGGCTGATGATATTTTTTAAAAATTTATTTTAAATAGCCCGCACCACAACAGCTGTTGGGCATCTGTGAAGGATCGATACTGGTACCTGCTGGCTGTCCGGATAACCAGACGGACAGCGCTGAATCACCTTCTAGTTGAGTTTCACCCTTGCCAAAAAAGCCTGATGAATGAGTGCCAGCTGAAGAGGGCAGTACTACCCCTCAGTGGTTTTAAGGTACTGGCAAGACCAACATCAGATGTAAAAAATTTATTAGCCAACCTGGAAATGGGTTAATTAAACCCACTTCCGTGCGCTCACTGCTTTGCACGCAAAGAACCACAGGTACAGGGCACCACCCCTCCATTCACACAGGTTGAAGGCCATGGAGGCTTACGTGCCAGTTTGCTCATGTAACAGTTCCAGAACGAAGGAAAAATAAACCCACTTGGTGTACAGTTTTGCTGCAGAGGAACCCTTCCCAAGCAGGAGGGAGGTGCAGAGCTCTACGGACAGCCCATCCACGCCACAAGACATTCCCTTCTCGAGGGCACAGAGTTCACCCTCCTGCAGTTTTAATCCCCCCACCGGCCCTACAGAGGTATGATGCAAGCAGACTGATGACTAGAATGTTTTGAGTAGGTATGGATGGGCTTCTGGGACAGCTAACACATCAGTGGGAACTCCACGGGTTTACATTAGTATCGGTTTTACACGTTGGCTAGAAAATACCTACAGCAAGACCATTTTCTATGTACTGGGAGAGACAAGTGTGAACTGGTATACTGGTTTTTGCCGTGCAGTTCAACCTTTAACCTGATGGAGATCTGGCAGTACATTAGACACACCTTAACGAACCAATTCCAGCAAGGCGTTCTTATTGTTACAGCGTTTCTTCCAGTACTCGAGGCCTTTAAGCCCCATTTCGGATCTACACTAACTCTCAGTTTAAACTAGACAGTATAAAAATGCTACAAATACTGCTGTGGAGTCCAAGTCGCTCTTACTCGGAAGGAGAAAGAGCCCTACTGTAATAATGCACTGCTAATATTAATGTTTAGTCTATAATTAGATAAGCAGTCTCAGACTTCACTTGGCCTGCATGGTTAATCCCGTGCTCGAAGAGAAAATTTTTATAAAACCCCAGCTAAATATCTGAACAAGATTGCATGTACAAAAGATTTACAGTAAAACCACATAAAACTAACTTCATAATTAAGCTCATCAAAACCTGTATTAATATTCTGAGTGATCACATCTAGAATTTTGAACCATGTTTAAAAACTGTACATCATTTTCCTGTAATATACATCTTGTAAAAAGATCAGTCTCTTGATTATTACAATAAGTTTAGTGTCTCTGGTGGGTCAATAAGCGATACTCCGTGGTACCTAGAGAGGGGGGAGAAAAAAAAAAGACGCAGGATGACACCTTGCTCAAAGTGCTCTCTGCCGTAAAGAGCGGCGCACGTACTGCAGCAAAGCACATTCCTCACAAATCAGGAAACATTTCAGGGGCTTGTCCGGCTGCCATGCCGACAGATTCTCTTTTTTTAGGAGCGTTAGGTAGCATCTGCTGCCTACCAACTGCAGGAAGGTCAGATCTCCTCTGAGGGGTGGTGAGCACAAAGTGTTGCTCAACAAAATGTTGGGCAAAAACCCTGGGGAGTCTCGTCACCGTTTCGTTTGTGTGGTGGATTTGGGTAGTTGAGGCTGAGTGAAGACCCAAAACGCACCCCCAACCCCGAACCCTTTCAGCAGTTAGGTGCTAGGAACACCCGCTCATCGCACCCTCTGCAGATACTCACTTGGTACTCTTGTACTTTTCCCTAATGGACTGTTGCATGTGCTGGGCTGCTTTGAGGTAGGTCTTGTGTAGGTCCACGAGGCAGGGCTTGATATCTTCAAGGGTGTAGCCGGTTACTTTGCACAGGGATTCAGGCTAAAGGAAAAAGGAAAGGAAAAAGGGACGTTTGAACGTTGCTCTTTGCTTACGCTGAGGACCACGGGTGGAGTTTTTAGCTTCCTGCTGAAACTGCGTTCTTCTAGGAGATCGGCCAAGTGCCCTTTTCTCTAGCAGAAAGTCGTTTAATACTCACTGCTCAGATTTTAGCAGTTTGTGTAGATTTACAATAATCCTGATAACTATGATATTCTAAGCAAGCATTCCTTGCTTCCAGTGCTTAGCCTTACCACCCGCTTCCTCATCACGAGGAAGCTGCGCACAGCTTTGAGGAGGATTCACCAGAACGGAGCGCATCAGTGGATGCCTCTTCCTCCCAAAAAATACCCAAATACCATGGGGAACAATCCCCAGTTAACAGCCTGGGGGTGCGGAGGGGCTGCGATTCCCGCAGCCCCATCCCCAGCTTTGAAAACTGCGTACGAATAACACTAAAGACGCATAAAGGCGCGGGAAGGCTCAAGGTTTCGTGGTACATACCCAAGTTTGTCCAGTGATGGTATAGTCTGCTAGATGAAATGCTGCAGCAGCAATAACCGATGGCAAGTATTTCAGGTAAGGATCAGCATCGATTAGACTCAGCTCCCCCAGGTACTGCAACGAGAGAAAGGGAATCACCTCCTTCCCAAAGGAAGCAGAAGAGCATTTAACAGTTGCACTAGAACCCTAATGTAAGCTTCCAATCCTGCCATCAGTCGGAGCAACAGCTTTTACTAGCTTCCACCTACTTTCTCTTTTAGCATCCACTGTTGGCTACTGTCCAACAGCGTTCCCAGAACATGCTTTTTCAGCACCACGTTTTATATTTAGAGGTATTTAAGGTCTAGAGGAAAGCAAGTAATCAGGTCTGGCTTCCGCACAATGAGACAAAGGCTTCCATGGAGGAGCTCTGGTACCTGCCAGGCAGTCCCTTAGGATTCAGTATTAGCTGAAACCTTACCTGTGTGCTGCTTTAGAAATTAGCCTCTGGACGCAGAGCTCACTACTGCTTGTTGAGGGGAAAACCAAAAGTCCTTTTTAGCCATAGTGGGGGGGTAGGCGTGGCAGTTATAGTTAAGAGGGAACTATCTAGCAGCGAAACAAACCCCAAATTAAAGTTCATCAATCTCTGCCTGCTCTGAGTAAGTGCAGGTGCTTGAGCCAGGCCAAGTGCCCGTCCACGATAGGAATGGAGCATCTCAAGCTTCTGGAGGAGCACACGGCACAACGTATGCACTCTCCACAACCCTCCCAGAGACGCTATGCATTTAAAACTGGGAAGAGATGGGGAAGCCTGGACCAAAGAATCCTTTAGCATTTATTTTCTTTTCTACTGGGACTCGGAAATGGATCTTGTATAGTGCATTAATAGTAGCAGAACTCCCTAGTTACACAGTCCGAGCCCGTATTTATTACTTACCATTGACAGGCTCTCCACTTTAGCGTCTGTCTGCTGATGGAGGAAATACTGAGTGAGGAACTGGTTGATTGTTGGAGCCGCCAAGTCAAACGACAAAACCTTCAAAATTAAGTGCTCCATCCTCAGAACCTGCTTCTTGGTATAGGTGTCATCTGTGATGTAGACAAACTCTGCTACTTCGGGAGGGTAGATTTCTTCAAACTTTCTGCCAGGAGAAATAGATACGAGCAAATAATTGAGTACTAGAAAACCAGGTAACCAGCAGCATTTAATGAAAGCCAGCGTGCTAATTTAAATTCCGACTTGTGAAGTAGCCAGGCACGGTTACCGACCAAGTTTGCGGCACTTGGTACTGTAGCTCACGGATCAGCAGAATTTGAAATTACAGAGCTACGATGGCCTGATATTTTAGCACTAAGCAATTGGGACTCAGAGTTACTGAAATTCCAGAAGAACCCACTAAATTAATAACCGCTGCAAGCAAAACTTTCTTTTCACATGCTTTCTGCATATTCCCTCAAACACTGCTTAGAAGCCTTCTGCTGCTGCAGCTCGAAATAACAAATCCTCACATTAGGGCAACCTACGAAGACAGCCTAGAACCTTGCACGCAGAGTTTCATACAAACTGCCAAGCTTTTAGGTGGGTGACTCCTGAATTTTCTTCTAATCTGAAGCCCTCCTGAGTCAGCCTGGCTATAGGCAACACAAGTATGATAGCCACAAGATTTCCATCTGTACAAGACCAGCAGGTGGAATTCTAAATGAAGCAATTTCACTTACGATGCAAGCAGCATAGCTGCAGTACCCACAAGCTGCAGTTTTCCTCTCAAAACAGACATTGAAGAAAGAAACCTATCGATGTAATTCACAGCTAAGTGCAGGGTTTCATTCTGTAATTTGTATTCTTCTCCAACTTCCACCAGCCAGTCCACAAGAATAGCCCGCATGTTGTTTGTGATATCAGGTTGCTTCTTCATGTAACCCATTTTAGGCTTGCATTTCACCTGTAGGGTTAGATGACAAATGAGATTGAGTTTGGACTGAGTGCCGACAGGGAAGAAGCTGTTTAAGCTCCGTTTACCACAGTTTAAACAGATCGGAAGTAAACAATGCTAAGTCTAGGATCAGTAAGTTACATTTCCATAATCTCGCTTTCCAGCTTCTGTTCAGTGCATGGCACAACCCACTTTATCCCAAGAAACCAGTCTTGTGTTCACAGCAGTGGACGCAGCATCTTATTTCTCTATTTCTAGCAAGATTTAATTTAGTCACCGCAGTAGTAACTAGTGTTTGGGTGCACATCTCAACCACAGATTTCTCCCCCATAAGCTGTATGGAAAGAAGAAAAGAGACAGCAGCTCACCTCCATTTCCCTAAGGTACGTATGGATATCGCAGATATAGTCTGGCACGTTATTAACATTTGGCATTTTCTCTTCTGCTTCCGAGGTTATTGAAATATCCATAATACTTGGAGAATCTAAGCAGAAGATAACGGCCACGTTAAAAGGGGCACAGTCAGACCGCTCCCCCGCGGCACAGACACTGCCCCGCTCTCCAGCACGCCCACGGTGGCTCTCCAGGGCTGGCGGGTCTCTTGCCTCCTGGGCAGGCAAAGAGGGCAGACCATCACCCAACTAGACTGGGATTGAGGAGGGTCTAGGGAAGCCAAAATGCTACAGCAACAGGGAAGCCTCCCATTCCCCTTTCTCTTCCTCCTAAGAATAAAGGCATGGAAAACTCTCTTGGAATTACGTAGTGCATCCTGTGTTACCTCGTTACATAGATGTGAATCCTGTAAGCCAAGCTATTGGGGCTTAAAACAGGGCTGGGGTACCACAGCTTTTTAGAGAATGCAGAAGCGGACCACGGTGAAATCAGTCCTCAGATATTCATGCATGTATTACAGGAGATGGATCCAACAGCTCCCATTTCTTACATACTGGGAAGAGCTCAAAACACTTGCACCAGTACAGGGTATTACCTGGGAGAAAAGTCCATTAAGCCTCAGTATCTGCCTAAGTAAAGTCCCCTTCTAACTCTAAAGTGGTAGCAAAGGGCGAAGGTCGTCTTGTCTGTAATCTGGTTTCTCTTGTGATCCCAACAGTTAATCACAGAATAGTTTGGGATGGGGGCACCTTTAAAGGCCATCTAGTCCAACTAGATCAGGTTGCTCAGAGCCTCATCCAACCTGACCTTGAATGTTTCCATGGGTGGGGCATCCACCACCTCTCTGGGCAACCTGGGCCAGTGTTTCACCACTCTAAGAGTAAAAAAAAAAATCTTTCCTTGTACATAGTCTAAATCTACCCTCTTTTATTTTAAAACCATTACTTCATGTCCTTTTTAAGGTTAAAACCATAAAACTGCCTACAAGGAGCAGGGGATCAAAGCGTAATTGGTTGAAATAAATTGAATGAAACCAAATTGGTTTCATCAAGCGGAAAGGTATCTTCTGAGCTGATCCAGACCAGCCACCGTCCCAAACACCTTCAGGATCTCCACTCCTCCTCCAGTTCGCTCTGGAAGTCATTCCCTCGCCGCAGCCCTGCTCACCCCGCGCTTCCCGGGGGAAGGGCCCCGCGGAGCGCACCCAGAGCCCGGGACAACGCTGCCCCCCGGGGCCGGGAAGTGCCGGTGCCCCGCCGGGCTCTCACCTACCGAAGCTCAGCTCCATGGCGTTGCCCAGGGGGGCGAGGGGCCGCCG